>OX637533.1:102890494-103217994 GCA_951800035.1 Linnaemya tessellans | reverse complement strand
TCCATTAATAATCTCTAAGACAGATTTGTTCCGGGCTGACTGGACGGGTATCGGGTTTTTGGGTTTCTTTATTTTATTTTGTTCTATGTTGTTTTTTTTTTTTTTGTATGAGTTTAGTGGGCTGTTCAACTCGAGATATATGTATATAAAAAAGTAAGGCTGCACAACCCTAAGCGTCCTCAATTTTTTTTTTTCCACGGGTAGAAACTCCACAAAATCCCGGCCCTTCACTTGATGTTAAATCACTAATGTGAGTTGATTTATGTTTCTCCAGCAGATTGTTTTTTTTTCTTTTACCTCCTAATGAGATCTGTGTACGTTGATTCTTACTCAATCAAGTTTAATATCGATAATGATCGCTCGAAGTTTAAGCGAGGGTAAAATAAGTGTTGACAAAAAAGAAATATATACACGTGCAGCTTGCTGATTGGTTGAACATTTATCTCTCACTCTTAAAGATCACGTGAGATGTTGGTCTTAACGAAACACGTCATACAGCAACACATGATTGCCATAGTGCAACCTAATTTTTGACGTTAGTGTTGGACTCCAGTCAATGCAAGTGACGGGCACAAAAAAAAAAATATTTAATTTTTCTTAGGTTGGTAAAGTATTATTTATATATTGCCGGTATAAAGATAAACTATTGCTATATATTTTAGATGATAAAACAACCGAGAAACTATAAAAAGTTATTTGTGGAATCTGTCGTTACAAAACAGGTGTTGACGAATATTTACTTTAAAATTGAGACTACAGCTGAAGTCACAATCGCAGATCCTTTGCGTGAAACTTGCCTATATTTTTCCCTGACATATCTTGCAACTCATAATAGCTCGAACCATGTTTGGCGGTGATCTTCGCTTTTTCAAACTGATTTGCCAATTTCTTATTAAAATGCTCTGAAGCCTTTGACTGTGCAAAATTTCTTCGAAATACAATCTGTCCAGGTTTAAAATCGATCTGTCGAGAACGAAGATTGTAGGTTCTGACGTTTGTCTCGTAGGCTTTTCTAATATTTTCCTGAGCCTTTTTCCTGATCAATTCCAACTTTTCGTCTCTTCTTATCTCTATCGTTGTATCCTCTAATAAATTGAGTGATCGTAAAAGCTTGTAGGACTGACCATTCTGTATCATATTTTGCCCGAAAAGAAGAAAATAAGGAGAAAATCCTGTACTAGCATGTGTGGAACTTCTAAGTGCGCAGCTAATGGCTGACAAATTCTGGTCCCAGTTCTTTTGTGATGGTTGAACATATGCACGTATTGCGGCTAAAACCGAGCGATTTACTCGCTCACTTGCGTTAGCTTGAGGGGAGTAAATAGCCGTTAGATTATGGAAAACGCCATATGATTTCAGGAAATCTTTAAAAAGTGTAGATTTAAATTGCACTCCGTTATCAGTGGTGACTGATTCTGGTACTCCAAATATATGGAATATACGTTTTTCCATAAATTCTACTATCTCCTTGGCTGTACATTTCCTTATAGGTTCCAGAAAATGAAATTTGGACAGATGATCTAAAACAATAATTATGGCAATATTACCTGATACAGACCTTGGATACGGACCTAATAAGTCTAAGTATATTCTTTGAAATATTCGAGCAGATGGACACTGTTGCCCCATTGGTGGTCTCAGAATTTTATTGGTTGCCTTAGTTTGTTTACAAACATCGCAATTCCATACATACTCAGCAACTTGCTTAGTCATTCCTGGCCAAAAGAAAAATGTCTTTAACCGTTTTAGGGTCTTCCCCACCCCACCATGAGCACTGAGAGGATGATCATGTGATCTTTTAATTAAATCATTTGTCATTGACCGGGGAACCCAAAGTTTCCATGCTAGTTGTTCCTGTTCTTCGTTGCCTGTCGAATGTTCGATTTTCCTATACACGAACCCGTCCACAATTTTAATATCCGGTAAGCGTTCAATCTTACCCTGAAGTCTTGCTATTAGCGCAACATATTCCTGGGAAGTGAATTCTTGCGATTTCAAATCGATTTCCGTAGAATTTTCTATCTCTTCTGCAAAAACAGCGTCCATGCTAGAAAACTGAATACCTTCGTTGTTCTCTGCATACATGCGCGACAGCGAGTCAGGGACAACGTTCTGACTTCCCTTTCTATGGAGAATAGTGAAGCTGAACCCCTGTAATTTTAAGGCCCATCGAGCAAGTCTGCCATGCAAGTCACTTTGGCTCATCAACCATTTAAGGGAGGCATGGTCTGTAACGACTTCGAAAGTGTGTCCTTCAATGTATGCACGAAATTTCTTAATAGCAGTCACTGCCGCTAAACACTCCTGTTCAGATACTGAATAGTTTCTCTGAGCGGATGAAAGCTTCTGACTCATGTAAGCTACAGCAACTTCCTCCTGCTCGTCAGTTCTCTGCGCAAGTACAGCTCCAATACCATATTGGCTGGCGTCGCATTGTATGGAAAAAGGTCGTGAAAAGTCCGGATTGTGTAGAACCGGGGCGGTACACAGCGATTTTTTGAGCTCTTCAAAAGAAGATTGAGCGGCATCTGACCAAACAAATTTATTGCTTTTCCGTAACATATCAGTTAAAGGCGAAGACAAAGTGGCGAAATTGCGAACGAACCGTCTGTACCAGCCGCAAATTCCCAAAAATCGTCTCAATTGACGTACGGACTTTGGAAGTGGGTAGTCCCGTATGGCTTGCACCTTATCTGGGTCTGTCCTGATTGTACCATGACCTATCAAATGTCCCAAGTATTTAACTTGCTTCAGAACAAACTTGCTTTTCTCTATGTTAATGGTTAGATTTGCCTTCCTTAAATGAAACGCTACTTCATGAAGTACTGAGAGGTGCTCGTCGAAAGTCTCTGTTATCAGCAGTAAATCGTCCAAATATACAAATACTTTATTTCTAAGATTTGCTGGAATGACCTTATCCATTAGCCTGGACATCGTCTGTGGTGCGTTGCACAACCCAAAGGGCATAGTAACGAACTGATACAGTGGACGACCCGGTACAGTGAAAGCTGTCTTTTCCCTTGATCCTGATTCCAATGGAATTTGCCAGAAAGCGTCTTTTAGGTCAAGACTAGAAATAAACCTGGCCTTTGGGAGCCTACTGAGAATTCCATCAATTAAGGGCAAAGGATAAGCATCCTTTACTGTGACACTATTAAGTTTTCTGGCATCCAAACACAATCGTACTTTCCCGGGCTTGCGCACGAGAGTCACAGGCGACGACCAAGGGCTTTGCGACTCTTCGATTACCCCTAGTTGAAGCATTCTATCTACTTCTTTAAATAACATTTCTTCCATGGCAGGTGAAATTGCAAAATGCCTTTGTTTTATTGGTTTGTTGTTACCTGTATCAATTGTATGTTCAACTAACGTTGTCTTACCTAGACCTTTCTTAGAGAATGAAGGAAACATATTTAATGCCTCTTCTAGTCTGCTTTTCTCTCCAATCGTCAGAGAATGAACATTACTATCGGACTGTTCCGACTCAACCTGAATATCTGAGATATTCCCACAAAATAAATCCTTAGCTAAGCCGAAAGCTTTTACAAAATCTACTCCTAGGTAAAGATTTTGACTCAAATTTGGAACGATCAGAAACTTCAAAGTCCTCGATTCTCCTTTAAAAATTATTTCGGTAGTAACACTTCCAACACTGGCATGTTGTCGGCCATCTGCAGTTTTAAGAAAGATTCTGAATTTATGGTAGGGGATCTTGTTTTCGCTCAAAAACTTTTCGGCGTAACACGACGAAAAACACGATATTGTGGCCCCAGTATCTATCATCCCTACTACGTCATCGTTGAAAATTCTAACTGTGGCAAAGGGTCGTAAGTCAAACTCACGCCTATCCGTAATTATAGCTGAGCATATGTTTTTACGGTTTTCCAATACCCCTTTCCAAAATTTTCTCAGTCTCATCGTGGATCTTTTAACCCTTTTACGTTTAACTTCTACACAAATTTCCTCATTAAATATTCTAGATCGAGCCTGATTGTATTCCCTCAATCTTATGTGATATGGCTTCAGATACGTCGGTGTATAATCTGGTTGAATGTATTTTTCGAATTTTGTATCAGTTTGGGAAGCAGCTGATTTTACATTTGAGTTCCTCGAGACTGAAATTTTTCTCTCGAGGCTGGTCTCTGGCAGTTTTTTGGAAATTTGCTGCACTTTCTACAATTCGGCTTAAAAATGTTGGAAGCCCCGCAACCATAACAAAAAATACGTCGTTCCTCAAAACAATCCTCATACCTATGGCCTGCCTTGGCACAATTCCAGCACTCTAGTTCCTGTAGTTCATCAACTTCAATTACTTCTTCATTACTTGAAAGTAGCTGATCAATCTCAGAAACGTTCTTATGAGGCACAAAAATCCTATTAGTTCTATATTTATTTAACTCCTCATCCAAAATTTCATGCCTCCTCATACAATCCCTCAACCCAGAAATGGAAGTAATGTTAAAATGCAGGAGTTCCTTACGAACGTCTGGCCGTAAATTACGTTTCAGAATTTCAACAAGCTCCTGTCCATTTATAGGATCTTGCAACCTATCAGTGATTTGCAATATAGAATCGTAGTAAGAATCAAATCTCTCACCATGTTTTTGTTTTCTATTTCTGATCTGCTCCATCAAATCGAAGTCAGTACGCCGATCTTTAAATTGACTTTTTAGTTCCCTACAAAGAGTTTCCCAATCTACTCTAGGTACGGTAGCATGAAAGCGCCAATACCACTCTGCGGCTTTATCGCTGAACAGAAGATGTATATGTTGACACAAGGCCCTAAAGTCTCCTCGTAAGCTTTGGATCGTCAATGCTCGAACTCTATAAATGAATTTATCTACTGACAAGCCCTTTTCATCTTGTCCACTAAATCGTAATTGCCAACCAGATATGATAGACGATATCTTATCCGGAGTCCAGTTAGCGGAATAACTTTGATTAATATTATGGCGGTTTTGTGCAACAGTGGGTCTATTTATCGAATTCCTAAAGTCGTGGTGGTTTACCAGGCTGTGACGATGGTCGGATCGAAAGCGAGGTGCTGGAGTAACAGAAGCGTTAACGTTTCCATTTAAATTCATTCGAGCTAAGTGGTTCCGAACCGTCTCATTTATAAGCGCTTGTAGGGAATCATCTGCTATACTCAGAGCATCCTGTGGCTGACAAGCTTGTGAAATGTCTAATAAATCATCTAATGATCTACCTACATTTTTATCTCCAACATTTGCGATAGATTCTGGAGTTTTTGGCATACACCATTCCTGTAAATCCTTCTTCGATGGTCTACCTCTATTTGTGTATTTCTTGGGGATGGCGCCTTGATTCACCTGCTCAGGCCGCAATACCGTCTGCACGCTCTGTTGTTCCTTCAACGTATGGTCTAAAATGTTATAACATTTAAGTCTTGTCTGTCTGCAGACAGCACTACACACGGGACAACTTTGCGTCGTTTGAATAGCTTTTACTATGCACTCTTTATGAAATATATGGTTACATGGTGTCGAAACTACTATATCGTCGACTTCATAATCTTTATTACATATCGTGCACTGTATTGGATTTGTAGCAGCAGCAATAGCCGCAGCGGTTTCTTCATTCAAATTAATTGACATTATAAAAGATATTTTACAGTTTCTTAAAACTTCGTATTGGGTTTTCAGAAAAAAAAGTGTGTTTACAAAAAAAATTAATATATAAACAAGGTAAGCTAAATTATGCAAGAAAAAAAAATTAGATTTCGCCCAAGTAATCCATATAACGAAAAAGACAAGTACTTAGAGATAGACGAAAAATGGTCAGTTAGAGCAAATGTTTCAATGCTACGTAACTGCAATTCCGAAAGTTCCTATACCACTAAGACTATACCATCGCCATACTGATTACCTGCACTAGATTAAAATTTGAAATATTTTTTTTTTACAGTATAAAAAGGAAAGAATAGTCATTCAGATCGTAGAGGATAGTATAAAACAATGATACCTGTTTTACTACAGTAATTCCTTAGATATCCGATTAAAATTGCAATCATAAAACAAACACAAATGCCAAAAATAATATTACAAATTTTAGTCTTAAAATTGTTCTTACTTTTCCCTATATGTATATATAATAATGAAAATGATGGTAATGTTTAAAGGCCCAAAAAAATCTGCGTATTCAAAAGGTGCTAATAAAAATAATAGAATAAATGTCATGCAGTTATTTCGGGCCCCACGTTGGGCGCCATTCTTTTGGTAATGTTCATTTGTCTGACTCTTTCAAGTTGATAGAAATGGGGAGCTGGAGGGATGGTAGAGAGAGGGTAATACATATGCCAACACTATTCCGATAAATTTATCTTTTCGGATAAACATACATATACGTACATAGTTTTTCCCTTATAAGAAAAAACTATATATAATTAAATTTCCCCGATCAAAAAAAAAAAAACGTAGCACACGTGCTTGTAAAGCTAGCTAGTTCGGGTGATGGGCGGGGTTCTTGTTTTTTTTTTTTCCTTGTTTTTTTTTCAAATGACTATACACAATAAAAGAAAATTCACGTGTGCTTATATAAGCCCCTTGGGAAAGAAAAGAAAATCTATTTCTCCTTGCACAAACCTTAAGGAACGAGATGTAGCGTTCGTGACCTCATAACCCTCCCTACCTATGGTTTTCTTTTAGGCCTGAATTTGTATAGAAAACCCCTAACACACTCACTTTTTCATCCAACCACGAAGTTTTAAGTAAAAAGAAACTACTTCATCATCACATGAATTCAATATTTATTTACAGAAGAAAAAAAAATTATATAAGATAAAAACAAAAGAACACTATCCTGGTTCACCCAGACTTTAATGGGTTAATTATGGTATTCCAACTATAAAACAAAATTTATATATATGTATATATATATGTATACTTATATAGAGGTACCTGTAGGTAATAACCATAGGATATCTACATAAATATGTATCTAGGTATGTATCAGCGCAGAATTGAAAAATAAATGTTTTAGGTATACATATGTACATATATTTTCAGTAAATAAAATTCAAAACATACTGATGCACATATGCATGTAGTCAATGCACCGATAAAATTACATACATACCTACATACATACATTACCAGAACTGTGAGAGAAAACAAGAACTCTTAAGGTCTTAGCTCTAAATGATTAAGAGATTAATATAACAAAAAAAAATATATATAACATATTGAATTGAAAAAAAAACAATAGTAATGCAAATTTGTGGTTAGTCGGAAAAACTGATTATATGTAAATATTTTTATTTTTTTAAATTTTTTTAAAATTTTTTTTTTCGAAAGAGGAAAAACCTAAAGTCTATGTATATTAATACTACTTATAAATTATTGATACGGATATATTATTACTACGGATGCATAGTTACATATGTAATTTAGATTTTTTTTATTTAATTATTAGTATTATTTATTTATTTTATTTTTTTTTTTTTTTGTTTTTTTTTTTTTGTTAATCTTGTGTTTTCTTAAGCATTTTTTTTCCTGGGTAACCACTTAAAAATTTGATCAAAATAATTAAATAAATATGGGAAACAAACTTACAATTTTTGGTTTTTTTGCTTTGGTGATTATTCCATCGACGTATGAAGGCCTCCAACGCGCTGATGAATATGTAAATATGTGTATAAGGTGTTGTGCCTATTTCTCAAAGTTGAACATCATATTTAATTAATACTTGTTTGTTTACGACTTCTTTGCTTCTAGATTTTTGTAAGCAAAAGAATTATACTTTTCTTTCTAGTAAATTACTAGTAACAAAATTTTACTGTTACTGTTTTTTTTTTTTTTTTTTAGTGATTATCCAGAGGAAAATTTTATATATATATAAGTAGATAGCCTGAATGTCAAGTAGGGTATAGGTATTAATAAAAGAATAAAAGAAGAGTGTTACGTTAAGAATATTATGTAGGACATTTCTATTAATAGAATGGAATTATAGGTTTTTAGTAATTAATTATTTTTTTTTTTATTTAATGCGCGCCTTCAAAGTCGTTTACTCGTTAAAATTGCGGAACATGAAATATTATACGTGGGTAGATTCTGGGCGTCTTAAACCTTAGTTCTGTCGTGTTACTGTATGTACTTCAGCGCCACAGGTAAGCAGGAGACAGACAAATTGTAGCTTGGATGATTTAGAGCACGTGGAATATTTTAATCTGTCTATATGTAGGAGAAACATGTTGCTTCCATTAATAATCTCTAAGACAGATTTGTTCCGGGCTGACTGGACGGGTATCGGGTTTTTGGGTTTCTTTATTTTATTTTGTTCTATGTTGTTTTTTTTTTTTTTGTATGAGTTTAGTGGGCTGTTCAACTCGAGATATATGTATATAAAAAAGTAAGGCTGCACAACCCTAAGCGTCCTCAATTTTTTTTTTTCCACGGGTAGAAACTCCACAAAATCCCGGCCCTTCACTTGATGTTAAATCACTAATGTGAGTTGATTTATGTTTCTCCAGCAGATTGTTTTTTTTTCTTTTACCTCCTAATGAGATCTGTGTACGTTGATTCTTACTCAATCAAGTTTAATATCGATAATGATCGCTCGAAGTTTAAGCGAGGGTAAAATAAGTGTTGACAAAAAAGAAATATATACACGTGCAGCTTGCTGATTGGTTGAACATTTATCTCTCACTCTTAAAGATCACGTGAGATGTTGGTCTTAACGAAACACGTCATACAGCAACACATGATTGCCATAGTGCAACCTAATTTTTGACGTTAGTGTTGGACTCCAGTCAATGCAAGTGACGGGCACAAAAAAAAAATATTTAATTTTTCTTAGGTTGGTAAAGTATTATTTATATATTGCCGGTATAAAGATAAACTATTGCTATATATTTTAGATGATAAAACAACCGAGAAACTATAAAAAGTTATTTGTGGAATCTGTCGTTACACTATCGTTATCATAAAATGGAGGACAAACACTAGACTGCTATTTTTACTAAAAACTGTTATTAACACTTATAACGAATCAGTGCGTTTGTTTTTAGTTTGGCAATTGCACAAAATTTCAATTACATCGCCAATTTCATATAATTAAAACACTAAAAATAAGAATATTTGAATGATGTGAAATTTATAACATTAAAAATATAATCTCCTCACAGTAAAATTTGAAGTTGGCTTAATATCTATTATTAAAGCAACTAATTTTATTTAATGTAGCACATTTTTAATCCACAACATTTGTAATATAAATAAAAAATAAAATAAAAATCATATGCAGTTATAATCTTATTAACTAAGACTTAAATGTTAAATATATCAAAAGGAAACAAATGCTTCACTTTTTAATTGGATGTAATCAAGTGTGATTTGTTTATTAGACGAGTCGTACTCAGCAACGTCGTTGGGTTGTATTTAAAAGGATGCATTGTTTCCATGAGCACATTGAAACCAATTTATATATATATTTCGTTGTAAATAGTGCGTATCGCACTAATTATTAATATATTACTTTTAATGCGAAATGAAAACGTATATTCAATTCAATTAAGTTTTTGTTTGAAAATTTGTTTTTAAGTTCAGAAACACATGATAAATATTCCAAGTCACAAGGGAAAGTTAGCATAAGTTTTTAATTACTCAACTGACACAACAGAACTCTTTTCGAAATCCGCTACACTTTCAGCATCAGTACTCATGTGTATTTTTGTTTGTCACAACTCATTAGGTGACTTAGTTGAATGCGATAACGTATATTGTTTTATTGAACAAATATTTAATAAGCCACAGGCCTCCCTGATTTCATTTAATATCAAACTATGTTTTTGATTTCACTGCAACAAAATGAACAACCTCACACGTCTCCCTTCCTTGGGTAATCTAAATGAACATGTATTTAAGTAAGCGTATATAATCTTAGCATGAGCTGGTAAGTTTATATTATAAATTTGGCATATTGATATTTTCTATTATTTATTTATTCATCTACAAATATGCAGCGTAACGTGTATGTGCATCATTTTCCGAATTTGGTTATGGGTTACTGCTTTCGATTTCAATACTTGGTTTTCAGCGTCGATTTCATGCTCCTTCAACTGCAGTTACTGTTTTTTTTTTGTTTTGTGTGTTTAGTTTGAGTTTTAAACTTTTCTAACAATTTGTAAATAAAACTCTATAGTTGTAAATCATGCAAAAAGTCTATTTCCTAAGATGTCAATAAGTTTTCACAGAGGAAACCAGAACTTTAAATGGTTTTTGTCAATAAATTTATGGGTGCACTGGAAATAAATTCACTGGCAGTGGTATTAGAATTATTTGTGACAAAAATTTAAATGAATAATAAAAAAATTTAGAGCACTTTCTTTTTTGTGAACTTCTATGTACAACTACCCGCCCTTTTCACAGGGAACAACCAATGCGGATCATCTTGAAACTAATTAAAAACTTTTTAATATATTTTACATACATCAAATCAACAGTGTACTTCAGCCTAATTTCTAGTTTGCCTTATTGAATAACTTTATGGTTTACAATTTGTAGACTAAAGGCCTAACGCATTAAATACATTCACGACAGCAGGCTACCGACTACAACCTGTCAGAAATAGAATACATGTGTTTATATGGCAGGTTGTTGTCCGTGCTATATTTTGTAGTTGTAGTCAACATAAAACAATTTCTATTTTCGTAGGCGACAATAAATAAATTAGTGCTGCCAACACAGTGAAACAGCTTAAATAAATAGGCGTTTAAAAATATTTTCAAACTGGTCAAGAATAAGAAAATTGTTAAAAATAAAAAATGTAATAGCCCTTTCAAGAATAAGAATTATTTTGTAATTTTTATTTATTTATTTTTTTCTGCGATATCTCGGTTTTTATTTTTTATATTATTTATTTATTTATATTTGTTATGACCTCTAGAATATAGGATTATTTCAAAGTACTCCAAAATGTCTTTCTATTGTCAGACATATTTTTCAAATTTAATCACCTATTGCAAGTATTATTAAATTTTGAAATTTTGTATCTGACTTTTCAAGTAAAAATTGAATTATTTTGAAAAAAGCTCGATGCAACGACATTTAAGCTCTAATTTTGTATATACTTGATAGCCGTTCTCGATAAAAGGCGTGACTTACGTCATAAATGATTTAACTCATAAACTCATTTTCATAGTGCCATGACAAAAAAAGGACATCAAAATGTATTTATTACATATGTAAAAACAACAAACAGCTATGAAGAAATAACGTGTTGTTACGGCTGGATACCAACTACACAACTACAGTAATAGAATACATGTGTTTATATGGGAAAAGTAGCACGGACAACAACCTGCCGTCTAGCCACGGAATTAATCATTCCCATATAAACACATGTATTTTATTTCTGTACTTCTGTCATCGGTACCCTGCTGTCGCGATTGTGTGTAATGCATAATTTATAAAAAAAAATGTTTCAGTCATTGATATTGAGCCGAATTCTTGTGATCAGCATTAATGCATGATTGTGTTAGTTGTTGTGAGCCTGTTTCAGTGATGAAGGTATAACACTGATCACTGAACATAACTGTTAACGACTGACTCAATCATACAATAAAGAGCAGAGGAACAGCACTCCCCTTTGTCGGCCTTGTAGCAAAAAAAAAAAATTAGCCGGCGAAGTGAAAAAATTCAAATTGCCACAAAAAATTCTCTATCTTATCATCTTTCCTAATTTTTCCCCTTAATACTACCCCCTCCTATCCAGTTCCGCGCAATGCATTGCATATGTAGGGGTCATCCCCTGAGCGCTGGTCCTACACCTAAAAAAAGAAAAAAATATTATTATTATTATTATTATTATTATTATTATTATTATTTCAAGTCTATTATAATTAAAATTACAATAAACAAAAAGAAGTGAAGGCACTAGCAACTAATGGCTATCGGCCCGAGAAAAAAATAAATAAATTATTTATATTATAAATTGGAAATTTTGTTGTTTAACATTAAATTTTATTCGCGCTGATTCTTTACCCAAAATTGCAAGAAAAACAAATAAAAATTTGTGGCATATTTAATAGAACGTTCACCTACGGTAAACATGCGCACTATATAATTTATAAGTCTCCCAACTTTCCTAATAGCATTGATATCATGAATCTATTTAACAGCTGAAGCCGGCTGACTGATATTTCAATATATAATTTTAACTTTGTTCAATATCATTTTATGAAAATGGTTATGGGCTTTTTATAGACATCAATATTAGTGAAGCTTAAAGTTTTTACATATTTCATGAAAAAAATAATACTAGTTTTAATACACGCAACACAAAAAAAAGATAAAAAACTAAAAAAAAATGTCAATCATACACTTAAATATAACACATATGAAAACAACAAAAGAGTTGCAAAAATCCAAATAAATATATTCATAATTCCATAATCCACGGGTTGCTGTGTTCAGGTTTGCGCTCCCTTAGTTGTGGTTAGTCAAAGGAGACAAGAAAAAGCAAAACAAAAACACACGAAATTTAAATGATTCAAATGTAGGTAATTTAATTTTATTGGTAAGCTCCTAGGGAGAATTATTTTTTAATATATTCGCTGGTTTTATTTTGTTGTACGAGTAACACAAAATTCAATTTTTCCCACATACGAAATTCGTTGTATAAATCGACAAGTGCTTAACACAGCACTGTTTGTGTTACTGTTGTTACATGCATTAGAGTTTCTAAGCTGTAAAATATCGCTGAAGTTGCCGAGATTTTTTCAATTCCCCGTGGATATTTTATGCGGGAAATTGCAATAACAAAAATTTTAATTTTAAACCCTTTGAAAAAACTTTAATGCTAGGATTGAGCACTCAGTCACGAATTTGATATGGAAATGTGAATTGGTGCACGTATTGCAATCGTACCTGACACTTAGACATACTTCGTCGGTAATTATATGAAGTTTTATTGTGTAGTCCACTATATCTAAAGAAAACTTTAATCGGTTATAATTAAAACAACTAAGAATGTTATATTCAACCGGGTCGAATCTTTAATACCCTCCAAATATTTGCTAAAGAAGAATCTTTGCATCAGCATAATATTTTAATATTGATAGTTAATATTTTATATCAAGGCGCACAAAAAGGGACAGAGATAAATTAAAAATGTTTAATTTATTGGAGTTCCTTCAAGATGTTCATGTACCCAATTTTAAAATTTTATTCTGTCGGAGTCTCTCCTGGAAGGACCGCAGGGGAGACATAAATAAATATCTTTGCAATATTTTATATCAAGGGGCACAAGAAGGGACGGAGATAAATTAAAAATTGTTAACTTGCTGAAGTTCCTTCAAAATATTCATGTACCCAATTTTAAAACTCTATTCTATCGGAGTTGCTCCTGGAAGGGCCGCAGGAGAGACATCACCCATTTTTCATAAACCACTAAAAAATAAATTTTTGGGGTTAAGTGTAAAAAAATTATTTTCTTTTTTGATAAGGTCATTTACAGGGCAAAGGTGGTAGCTTAAAAATTTAATTTTTAAGGAATGTAGGGTTAAGTAAGACAATTTGTTAAATATTTACACAATTTTTTGCATATAATATCTTACGTTAACGCCCACTAAAGGGGCCAGGGTCCAAAAGTAGATTTTTCTGGTTTTTTGGTTCCAAGTTAAACGCCTTAAAAATATATCATTTGTTTGACAAAATTACCAAAAAAAAGCTAGGAAAACTATGTTGTGTTTTAGAGGTTGATTTAGTCCTTCTAAGGGGAGATATTTTACTCCTAGACCGATTTCGCTCATTTGCGAGGCTGCCTTGTTAGCAAATTTAAAAATTTATCTGTAGCAAATTTCAAGGGTCTGGCTCGTTTGGATTTCCACAGACATATGGATGAACGGACATGGCTTAATGGTCTTAGATTTCATCACTGATCAAGAATATATATATAAAGGGTGTTTTTATAAGAGCTTGCAGATTTGAAATTTAAATAAAACATATGCCAAATTATGAAATGGCCAAAAAAAAATTTTTATTTGGTAGATAATTTCTTGTCATTTAACATTTAAATATAACTTCGGGCATATGGCCACCAAGACTATTTTGCACAAAGGTAATTCTGGAGGTCCAATTTTCGACCACCTTTTCAAGCATTTGAGGGCGTATTTCAGCAATGACACGTTGAATACTGCTTTCCAAAGCGTCAATCGTTGCTGGTTTATTCACGTAAACCAATGATTTCAGGTATCCCCACAAAAAATAATCGACTGGCGTCAAATCACACGAACGCGGAGGCCAATTCACCGGTCCATTTCTCGAAATAATGTTGTCGTTGAAATGTTCTTTCAATAAGTCCTTTGTTTCGCCCGCAGTATGACAAGTGGCACCATCCTGTTGAAACCACATTTCGTTTACATCCATATCTTGAAGTTTTGGCACCAAAAATTCATTGATCATGATTCTGCGTCGTCTTTCCTCATTTTTAAAGAAATAAGGACCGATGATTCCACCAGCCCATAGACCGCACCAAACAGTACATTTATCGGGATGCATTGGTAATTCTTGAACGGCGTGTGGATTATCTTTGCTCCAAATACGGCAATTTTGCTTGTTGACATATCCATTCAACATAAAATGCGCCTCATCAGTGAAGAGAATTTTGCGGTAAAAAAGCGGATAAACATTTTTAATTGAACACTGTTTTTGAAAATAAATTTCCACGATTTGGAAGCGTTGTTCTGGAGTTAACCTGTTCATGATGATTTGCCAAACAATACTGAGTAGAGACGTCACTTTTAACTGTCAAAACAGCTGTCAGACAACAGAGTGATTCGTATAAAAAAAACTTCATAAAAAAACACCCTTTACTTTATGAGGTCTTAGAGGGATATTTCGCGTTACACATGGAATAACAAAGTGAATATATTCTCCAATTCTTTTTTGGAAGATATAAAAATACATCCCAAAAGTTTCAGCTGAAAAGAGGATTTAAAGAAACTCTAATACAAACACAAACCATTTCTGTGGTCGTGTTATTGTGTAAAGGTGTATTTGGTTCTGCGTGTATCCCTCTTTCTGCACATAAGAATTGAATTACACTCTTTACAAGATTTCGCCCATGTTAGTCTTCGTTAGTGCATATTGAATAAAAAGAGACAATAAAATTTAAGTATCGCATTTTATTTTCTATGGTTAAAAATCGATTAACAGTGGAGTTTGCTATAGCGAAGATTGCCTATTCATCAATGTATTTATAAAAATAAAGATACAGTTTTATAAATTTCTTAATGGTTGCTGTAAAATAAACCATGAAAAATTATTTATTCCCTTGCTGTACTTTATGTATGACTTTATAAGAGATGGATTTCAATTGCTAAAGACCTATTTTGTTCGCCAATACTGTAATATATACACATTTAAAACATTACAAAAGGGACCCATCATATGAATAACGTATATGGCAATAACAATAACAATAATTGTCAATTGCTGTTTGTGTATATGTATGGGGCAGGTTTTTTTTTATTTGTCGTTTCCTCTTTTTGTTATTCCATAAGAACTGCATAAGTGTTTTAAATATAGTACATACATTTATTCTGTACTTTTAAGTAAAAGTTTAAGCTCTACAATAAATATTCTTTTATAGTTGTTTGTAGGAATATAAATAAGTGATATTTTAAAATTGATTGATATAGAAATATCACTTTATGTTCTAGAGTCAATTTAAAAGAAAAGCATGTTTTATAAAGTGTGTGGAAGTTAGAAAATAATTTTGATATTCGCAAATATATATAAAAGAAAAAGAATATTGTAAATTTTATTTGTCGGACTTATTAATTATATATATTGAAATAAGAATTTCACTCTTAATTAAAAATAACTTGAATGTAAGAAAAATTCATAAAATTTATTTGCAAATTTGAACTTGAATTTAATAAAGGAATTCTTATCTCAATAATAGAAAAAGAAAATTTAAAATATGTACTTAAGTATAAAATTCAAACCAAAAAAGTTTGACTTAGGTATGATGGAACAAAAAATTCTGAAAAATGGGACATGAAGAAAAATAATCAAACGGTAACACGGGTATTAAAACAATAACATGTTAACATCAGGTTGATACAGTTCTCGGATTCTTTTTCACAATAAAATTTGTGTAAATAGGAACTGTTATCACATTCCACTAAGCCACCTAATAAGTGGTGATAAGCACAATAAGCACATGAGCACTGATGATGAAGGTGTTGCGGCTTTCGAAAACAGCTGTTCTGCTCTGCTGCATAAGTTGAATAAAACTGATATTGACTTTCCTTTGTGCCTTGGAATATTTATCATGTCTTTCTGAGATTTAAAAACAAATTTCGAACAATTAGCCTATGAATCTTAATTCAATTTAATAAAAAAATTTCATATGAAAATGTACTGTAGATGGATATTATGACATCACAGAGCAGTCAGTTATTAAATAGCGATCTTGTATGACTGCCACTATCCACTTGATTCCGCCAATTGTCATAGGTGCAGAATATCGTAATTGTAGAATATCGTAGGTCTTTGGACTTCCAGTTGTATTCTCTTCTGTTAATGTTGCCTGATGTTTTTTTATCAGTGTATGCATAAAAAGGTGTTGTTGACTGAAGTACTGAAAACTAGACTATGAAGCGGAGGGTCCGGAGTTTGACTCCACGCTCAGTCATGAATATCATGTAAGAAAAACGTAGCCGGTGAAGTAAAAGGTTGAAATTGCTACAAAAAATTCTCTTATATTTTCATCTTTCTTCTGCTGTTCCCTCGATACTATCCCTTGCTTTCTAACTCCGGCGCAATGAACTGCGTCCGTTGGAGTCATTCCCTGAGTGATGGCCCGAGTAAAAAAAAAATGATGTAGTTCCTTAGTTCCTTAGTTTGGTTCAGTGAGAACCGTACAATTCAATTTTTGTTTGTCTATTGCGGCCAGTAGGGGTATTTAAATACACAAAATATACATCGATGCATATGAGGGAAGCAGTTTAAAAGGAACTTCATACTGAAACCAATGATTTCACGGTTGTTTTTTGTCATATGACTGGGTGAAATAATTCGTTGCGATTTAAGTAATTTAGCCTCCAAATCTTGCTATAAGCCATCCCTATTGCTCTAAAAGTGCATTCAAAATTAATTATTCTACAGGTTGCTGGCGTGAAAGCAGTAGAAAATATTTTGTATCGAACTTTTTGATTCCGTGGCAAATTTTTCGAAAACTTGTTTTAAATTCAGAAAGACGTGATATATATTCCAAAGCACAATGGAAAGACAGTATCAGATTTTAATTTCTTAACTTACACAACAGAGCGGAGTAGCTGTTTTCGAAAGCCGCTACACCTTCAGCAATAGGTTTGAAATTCCCATCAGGGTAATTATTTGCTCCTGGCGGTATACCTGATCTCTTAGACTCTGTTGTTCGAGAAAAATTATTATAATTATTATTAATTATTACAGACGTGATAATTTCTGGCTGCAAATATTACACTAAATCTGTATATGTGCAGCTCCTAAAAATTTACATTTTAATAATTTTTTTATTAACTCGGACAACCATTTAGAGAATTTCATCTATATATGCAGTGCATTGCACCAGAACTAGAAAGAAGGGGATAGCATTTAGAATGAGGAAAGATAAAATGAAAAATTTTTTTTCAGCTATTTCAAAATTTTACTGCTCCAACTAATTCGGCCGACGAACTACTCTCCTCATTTTATTTCCTCTCCTCATTTTATTTCCTATTTTCCATCGCATTTTTTCTATAGTACTGACGTGTCAATCACTGTCGTTAATGTTTAGCGAGCAGCATTATACATTTGTCACCTTTGTCATTGAAATAGTGACAACAACCAACACAAATAGATGCTACAGTAGATCAAAAAGTTTTAATTCATATGCATGATCGGTTGCGGTATCGAACCCGAGGTCTTCAACTTCATAGTCTACGTATTCATTTGATTCTTTCGCCAACAGCACTCGCAAAATAATTAAGTAAAATCAACAAAACAGAAAACTAATAATTTAATTAGAATTCTAACATAGACATTTTTCGCTGCAGGCTAACCAGGGCTGTATAAAAAGCAAAAGCTTATATATTCTGTGAAATTATTAGAAACGTAATTATTTATAATCTTTTTACGCTGTGATTTCTTATAAACATTTATCAGATTATAACTCCATTTTATAGCTAATTAAATTCAAAACAGGTAATGCGCAGTAAACCTTCGATGTATGTGCCTACTTAACGCCAAAGGCAAAAGAGGGAAATTTATAATTAAATAGAGCGTAAACAGTTAGTGAAAAAATAATGTGTTTTAAGTTTCTTAACTAGAACTGGCGCAGCAAAAATCAACTAATCGAATTTTTCAGCTTATATTTGGAATTTTCATTTTCTTTCTAATGCCTTGGCACAATAATAAATCGGATTTTCTTAATGTACAGTAGCAGCAATAACTTTCAGTGCTTATATTAATCACATTAATGACCCTAATGTATACTTGTAATTAACACAAAAAGATTAAAGTTAGTTTGCAGGGAAATGAAAAATATCATACGATTAAATAAAGTAATGCAAGTTGAAAGCAAAACCTGGAAATGGTAGAAAGGAATTAAACGAATTAAAATCAGAATATAACGAAATTCATAAGTACAAAAATTAATATATAAGAGTTTATATATTTAACTAAAAAAAATATGTGTTAAGGTCCAAAAATAATGGGTAAGAGGGAGAAACATAAATCGGGCTTAAACAAGTGAAAAATATAATTAAAGAACAAAAGAAAAAAAGAAGTCTGGGAGAGGAAAACATGATAGAGATTATTAATGTTAAAAGATTTGGTTTGCAAAATAAACAACCAGTACTTTGTTTTTGTTAATTTAAAATAAAATCTCAAAACATTTTTAAATAATTGCAAACATATTTTACATTTGTCCTTTTTCATAGCTCTCTGTTTTAAGTACTTCATGTCTTTTTACTTAAACTAATTATAATTTAGCCACTGTTGCTCTGGAATTTTGCGCATTGTCTAATTCCGTTGTTTTGCAAGTCTAAGCCATTAAATTTAATTTTAATTAGTTTGTTCATTTTAGCGTATATAAAAAAATAAATAAAAACAAATTAGTTATAAAGGACACCGACCATAAATCGCAAATATGCCAAACGAAAATGTTTGCTCTTTTGTATATTTTAAGTGTTTGAAATGAATTTGTTTGTTTCTAGCTAGTGGAAAGAAGAAATAAGTTATATAACTGTTAAATATTATTGACAAATAACATTTTATACAATACATATTGATTTATTTTTATTGACCTTATCAGTTTATTGTAATATTAATCAAGCTTGTGGTCGTTTTTTATTATATATTATTTCTTATAATTTTTATTCGATATTTCGTTAACAGCTTGTTAACATCTTCAGGAGGATGTTAACAAGCTGTTAACGAAATATCGAATAAAAATTATAAGAAATACTATATTATAAAAAACGACCACAAGCTTGATTAATATTACATTTTATACATATATAAAAAATATATTTAATTTCTGGGTTACAGGATCAAGTTTTTCCTTTCAAGTTTTAATACATTCACACGCACTTGTAAAATTTGCTACGAGCATTCTAACAATTTCTTGTTTTAGGCTGAGTGTTTAAAGTTTTTTTCATGTACAATAACACGAATAGCAGATTAGTGTTTATTCCTTATGTTTCAGATCAGTCCGTAGAATGAAATACGTGTTCCAAAATTCAAAAATACTTTGCTGCAATGCGCTAATGCTAGACCGCTGTTGCCTAAAGTAGTTAGAGTAAGAAGCCGAAAATCTCGATTCCGACCGCTGAAGGTGGGTGCTGGTAGCTGAAGTAGTAGAACACGAGACTGTGAAGCGGAGGGTCGTGAGTTCGAGCCCGCGCTAAGTCATGAAATATTGTGTTGAATTCTTGTGATCAGCATTAGTGCGTTGTTGTGGTAGTTGTTGCCAGCCTGTTTCAATGATGAAGGCATAGTCACTGATCATTGAACATAATTGGCAGCGACTGACACTATCATGTACTAAAAGCAGAGTAACAGCACCCACCTTCGTCGGCCCTGTAGCAAAAATTAGCCGGCGAAGTAAAAAGGTTGAAATAGCTACAAAAAAAATCAATGAGTGTTCGAACTCACGGGCGATGTGTTAACACCTTTTTGTTTATTTATTTTATATTAAACCCACAAAAAACAAAGAGAATGCAAAGCAACAGACAAATGTACTTACATACATTGTTATGTTTGTACATAAGCTACATACGTTGCTGTCTTGCTATCTCATTTTTATATATGTACGTATAACCACGTCACTATTCTCTTTGCTATGCATAAGACAAAACCGAAGATCAACATAAAACACTTTTTTAATATTACTCCAAATTAATACTCCGAATTAAAACACTTAAATCTCCGCTCGCCGATATAGGATCGCCTTAATTCTTGGCCTAAACTCTTCGTCGAAACCCGCACTAGCGTTTTAATCCATAAATTAATAAAATCGGCTATGAATTTCCGGAGAAAATCGCGTGGGAAAATTATATGAAAATCGCCCAATAATCACTTTCAATACCGACTGCCAAGCAACGAACAAACAAAGTCTTACACTTACACTTGCGTATGTATTGAAACTGATAGTTTACTGCCCTAGAGGCGCGCGTATAGATGTTAACACATCAAAAACTGTCTATCTTCTCATCTTTCCTAATCTGTCCCCTCGTTTTCAGTTCCGGCGCAAGGCATTGCATATATAGGGGTCATCCCCTGAGTGCTGGTCCAAGATAAAAAAAAACACTCAGTTATGAATATAAATCAAAGCAGTTTTAAAGTAAAGCACTAAAATATATAGATTTTAGCGTAAAGATTCATGGCTCGAACATCATGCCCAAGGAAATTTTTTTTCACTTAATTTGATAAATTTATGAATTTGTTGTTTAACACTAAATTTGTGATATTATTTGTGCTGATTTTTTTTAAGAGAATTTAAAAACAAAATTGTGTTTGTTCAATTACTTGATTTATTTTCCAAATTTATTTCCATTGTATAGGAAATCTATTTTTGAAATTTCAAATTTGTTAAACTGGCCATGCATTATATATGATTTTTGCAAGTTGTTACGTGAAGATGTTTTTTTTTGCGGCCAGCGATTTGATAGTCTTGTCTAATACAATTTTTTTATATTTAAAGTAGAAATATTCTAAAATATTTCCTTGTATGTCCTGTTTTATTATTGTTATCTGTGTACCCTTTATTCTTTTTATTGGTTGCTTTATAAGTTTTTACATCCAGCATTTCTATACATAAATTGCCTTAACACTTTGTATAAAAGACAAAAGCAATTTCCGTAAATATAATTCACTGCTACATATATATATCTCGAATTTAAAGATTAACCATGAACTGAACGATTTTTGTAAATGGGATTTTTAGCATAACAAATTGGAACAAATACCCTTGTTTAATTTGGACAATCGTTTTTAAACATCTTATAACCCTTCTGTGTTGTAAAGTACATAAATAAAATCCGAAAATGAATACATAATTTTATTAATTTTTAGGCATTCCAAACGTAACCATCGATTTCCTTGTTTTATTTCATTAATTTTTTATTGTTATTGCTTGTGTTCTTGCTGTTGTTGTTATTTTTGTAGGTAATAATGGCATTAGTTTATTTTGTTTTATTTTATTTTATTTTATGTATCATTGGTCATGGACCGTAAAATCGGAACTTTTATTAAGCCAAGAAATTGCTTAAAATATGAACTTCAAAAAGGAGAAAAAATCTAAACGACTACAAAAACGAGAGTTTATCGCAAAAGCCATTTTATTAATACCATTAAAAAAAGGGGTTGTCCTATACATAAGAATAAATATTATCATCGTCTGCCGGTGCTTCATTGTAATAATACCCCAAGGCTAAATGTCTTAAAGGTATCACGTAGAAGTAAAAAAAAGAAGAATTATTATTTGTAGCGTAAAAATCAAAGATGAGTTTACAAAACAACAACAGCAATATGAAGGGAAAAATAAATATATCCCAGTGAAAAAAATTCCATGTCATTATTTTTCTTCTTTTTAACTTATCAGGAAGTAATTAATAACGATATCCTGATAATTGTGGAAGAAGTTATTGTTCATATACAATATGGGAAATTATTTATAGATTTTTTTAGGTATTTTATTATTATTTATAAAAAAGAATAATGTATTAAAAAAATTATAAAGAGAAGGATTTATATAAAAAAGTTATATATATATATATATAAATTAATAATTATTTTCTTTACTCCATGAAAGTAATGAAAATTTTATTTTATTAACCCTTAAACATCAAGAGCATGATTGTGATTGTATTCACTAAAAAGGGAAGAAAAGAGAAAACTTCCTGTCATGGGGAACCCAGAAAAATCAATAAAAATTATCTGGAGTTACACCACTTCCAGTTTACAAGTTCAAGATGTTATTGATATTCTTTTAAAGCTTTTTATTTACTGGGATATTTTAATAATTCTTAGGACTTTTTTTTTGCTTTTTATTTCATAAGTGCTAGTCTTCTTAAATGACTTTTAAAACCTTTTTTATTTGAAGTCTTTTTAAAATGCTGGAGATTTATTGCTGGTAAAAGTAATTTACGAACATAAAATGTTCTCAAGTAATATTTTTAATATATTTTACCTTTATTAATTGCACAACTTTTCATATTTTAATACTTTCAAAGTCTGAAAAATAAGAATTATTGCAATCTGATTTGTAACGCAAAGAAAACAATTAAATTTTTTTTGTGCGATATATTTAAGGTATTGTCTCATTTAATTTATTAAGCATACTTTTTTATTTGTGGTGGTACTTAGACGTACTTAGTCTGTATGCGTGCATTTCATTGGTTCTTACACCAAATCACATTTTGGACCTCTAGGTTTGTTCACGAACTTTCAAAAACCTTTTGAAAAATACATGAGACAAAGCATAGTAAGTTTTGAAATTTTTGCAAAACACAACAAACAAATTTTATTTGCTATTCATTTATTTTATTTTTTATATGACAAAATTAAAAATAAAATTTATACTAAATTAATTTAAATTAATTTTATTGGCATATTGTCTCAGTTAATTTATTGAAGATATCTTTATTTTCTTTTGGCTTAAGCACGTCGCATTTACCATTCAAGCAAATTAGAGTTGAGATAGATATTTTAGTTCAGACCAGAACTCAGGGCGTGACTGCATGCATATTGCACCGGAATTAGAACGGAGGGGATAGTATTAATAGGACGTACGAAGAGACGTTTTTATAACAACAAGGCCGATGAAGGAGAATGCTCTTCCTCTGTCAATCGGTGCCATTTATTTTCACTGACTACTGCTGTATCTTCGCCACTGAAACAGGCTGACAATAACGAACACAACCATTCACTAATGGTTATCAGAAGTATTTGACACAACATTCATGACTGAGCACGGAGTTGAACTCAGGACTCTCCACTTCATAGTCTCGCGTTAACTATCTCAGCCAACATCACCCTGTGTAGACATGCTGCTTTGTGCAATAGGTTTGATCATAAGTTTGATCGTAGGATTTTTAGTTAGGTTAGGTTAGAAGAGCTGCCCGCCAAAAGCGAGAAAAACACTCGGAGGCCATAAAGGCCCATTGTGATGCCCAGAGGACCACACCCTACACAATCCTTTCAAAACGAAGTAGTGGTTCCTGAGAACCACCCAGAACTTCTCACGAACCCCGCCACTGCAGCCAGCTGTGCATCCCTGAGGCAGTCCAGATCCCGCAGGAAACGTGAGCCTAGATGTCTAAGCCTACGCTCCTGCAGGGCCGGACATTCGCAAAGAAAATGCTGTACTGACTCTTCTTGCTCCTCATCTAAACAGCTCCTGCAGCGACCATCATTTGGAAAACCCAAACGCCCCGACATGTGCCCAATTGCACAGTGCCCCGTCAAGACCCCCACCAGGAGTGCTAACGACTTTCTCCCAAAAGTCAGAAGCTGTCTAGTCCTACCCCTGTCAAGCGAGGGCCATAGACTTCTGGAGACCCTACAGTTGGTAATACTTGACCACCTGCCTGTCACCTCCCTCTCTGCCCACTCCTGAATCTTATTCAGCAGCTCAACTGAGGGAATGTCAATATCCCTGCGTGAGGCTGCCTCATCCAAGGCCGAACCCGCTCTAGCGCATTCATCCGCCATCTCATTCCCCTGAATGCCTTCATGCCCTGTAACCCAAACTATCCTGACGTCATGTCCTTCAAGAGCCAGAGATTGAATGCATGCCAGTACACATCTCGACCTCACTGTCCCCGAATCTAGGGCCCTAATTGCTACCAGACTATCCACACAAATGTCAATAATTCTTGCCTCCAAACTGAGCCCATCCATCCTCAATGCCGCCTCGGTAATGGCATAAATCTCCGCCTGGAAAACTGTCGAGGTATCGGGTAACCTGAGCGATACCGAAAAGTCGAGATCCTGGGAATACACCCCCGACCCAGTGCCAGTGTCCATCGTCCATAGAGCCGTCCGTAAAAACCAAGGTCGCATTGCTGCGAGTCGTAGAGCCCTCCATCCAGTCCTCCCTCTCTGGAAACGCTACTAAGAAGGACTTGTAGAAGTTCATGACCGGAGTCATATAATCAGTCCGTCTCCCCAGGACCTGCCCTCCTACCCTTTGTAGGATAATGCCATGTCCCGTACGGTCATGCCTGAAACTGCCAGACTCGATGAGTCTGAGGGCAGATCTTGCAGATATGTACCTGATGTAAAACCCAAGGGGAGTCAAGTCAAGCATCGTCTCCAGACTGGCCTAGCAAGACATGCCAACCTCTGTACCTTGCCCAGTATAGAGAGATATGTACTCTTGTCCACAGCCCTCCACCAAACAAGTGATCCATAAGTAAGAATGGGTCTGATCTCTTGCACGCGTAAAACGCGCATAGAGCCTTCCTCGTTCTATCCTCCACATTACGTTTCCACGATAGCTTAGAGTCTAGAACAATGCCGAGGTATTTCGCGTCCCTCGAGAGCTCCAAGCTCGTGCCACCAAGGCATGGTGGCCTGAAAGCCGGGATCTTATATCTCTTGGTAAAAAGTACCAATACAGTCTTCGTAGGGTTCACACCCAGACCGTTCCCCTTGACGCAGTCGAGTAGTTCGTTCAGCGCTGATTTCATGAGTTCACTTATCGTAGGCAGATATTTACCCCTTATGAGGAGCACAACGTCATCAGCATACGCAACTACCTTGGTGCCACCTGCGTCCAACCTGAAAAGAATGCTGTGGACCA
This sequence comes from Linnaemya tessellans, assembly GCA_951800035.1. NCBI lineage: Eukaryota > Metazoa > Arthropoda > Insecta > Diptera > Tachinidae > Linnaemya > Linnaemya tessellans. Next base: position 103,192,698 of record OX637533.1, on the reverse strand, counting down.
GGTTCCAAAGGAGCGGAGACAGAACTCCCCCCTGCGGATTTTAATCATTTACATTTTTAATATCTGAAAGCCTTTTGATTATATTAAACAACTTTGAGGCAAGTGGATATTTCAATATAAAAAATAGGGTAAATAGTAAAAGAGAAGAGTCTTTATAAAATTACCATACATTTTCTTTCTCCTATCCTATCAAAGAGTGTATATCCAATTGAACGCCTTTAAAATTAGCTGGACTGTTATATTCGAAAAAATCTTGTGTCTATCAAGGAAGATCTAGAAAGAGTGTCGCTAGAAAAATTATATAAAATTAGTGCAGATATGAACGAATGTTTGTTTTGGACAAAACAAGCCTTAGTAAATTCCAAAGGAGGTCCTGCAAAATATTCATAAGTCTCCATCGCATATTAGGTTATAAAACGAATTTTGAAGACGACTATATGTATACTTTATTGTAATGTATTTTGTGTCTGAAGAAAATACTTTTATTAATAAAATATTCCTATATACAATTTTATCACAAGAAAGAATTTATGTTCGCAATGTATGCAATTTTTAAAAGGCGACCTTATGTAGGCGAAGTTGAAAGCTTCTGCTATTAACAATATGCTTTATGTAAACATAAATTCATGGGTATTTTTAAATGATTATCAATTTAATTCTAAAAGATTGATATATATTTCTATCGTTATGTCATGCTGTGATATGGACAGTATTTCACAAAGAAGTTTTTTTTTTGTATTTAAAATGAAATTATATGATTGTACACAAACTTGTTATCACAATGAATCTCTTTTCTGTGCAAATTGTTATTAAAGATTATTTTGCCATATTTCTTTTCAACCATTAATGAAAATCAATCTTTATGAAGCCATTTTTAACAAATACTCCTTGCCATAAAAGCTGCTGTGAAAATATATAAACAAAATTAAATTCCCCATGTTGGCTGTGAGTAACAATATCGCTTCTCTTAAGCACAATCAATTGTTTAATATTATTTCATAAACTTAGCATATCCATGTGCCAAGGCAAGCATGCTTCAGTTGTATAGTTGTATGAAGTATCTGTCAATTTGGGTAAAATAAATGTTAAATTTTGCCATCCCAAATGACATGCTTTATTTATTTATATATTTGCCATTTATTATTATATATTTGTATTTTAAAAGAGAGGCCATTAAATGGTTGATTAAATAACTGGACCAATTATTGTGGAAACATTTTTACGATGGCAATTTTAATATGTTATTTTAGATTAAAAACCATTCAGTTTATGATCGTATTTATTGTATGCGGTAGGTCATAATAAAAAAAATTATACTTAAGCTTTTATTGCCGTCAATAGATTTATGTGTCATTCATTTATGATATGTTCTTTTAAAAAAATATTAAACTGGCAATAAGTAAATAAATATAAAATTAAATAATTTTTATATATTCAATTATGCCTTGTTTTATTTGCATTTTTATATCCTGGCTCTTTAAATAATGTAACTGTTTTTTTTTTCTAAACATTAGAAAAAATTTCATTTATCAGCTATAAATTGGAAAAAATAATTTAAATTTTAGAGGCCATTGTAACTTTTTGTCAATAAATTTTTTTTACACCTATTTTATGTTTATTTAAACGAAAATTTAATTTTTTTTTATAAAAAAACTGTATTTATTTATTATAAATAAGTGTGGAATTGTAAAAAGAAAAACATTTTTTTTAAATTGCACAATTTTTTATATATTTCTAAAGAACCTACACATAGAAGTGGCGAAATATTGGAATAAACAAAGTTTTTTTTTTATAAAAGACAATTGACCTTTCGCTTAAATAAATATAAAATATTAATAATAAAAAAGGTCGAATAAATTTGTGGGATATATTTCTTTTATTAGTATTTATTTATGTACCATCTTTCAATAATAATCTCCCTGGATTTTCTATTCAAAGCAGAGAAAATCCATTAATGGATAACAGAATTTAATATCAATAAAAAAAACTTTCAAACTTTATAATAATAAAATTAAATAGTCACAAAAAACTGCACAAATATTTTCGCCCACAGTACAAAAATTTGAAGAAAAAAAAAACTTTGCCATATTTGAATCAAATCAGGACACTATAAAATCTAAAATTCATTCTAAAACAGACGATTGGGAGATCTTACGATATTGTACACTCTGGCAGTGTGCTGGCAACGTACTGACACTGAACAATTTTTAGCAAAAGATAAATTGTCTGTTCAGACGATGGTAAGAAAACCTTACAATTTCATTGTCAGACCATGAATTTACATATCTGCCAATAAAATTTGTCTGCTCACATCAGGGCTGCCAGAAATTTTTCGTGAAAAATCAGCAAATTTCCCAAAAAAAATCGGCATTATCGGCACTTTCATTTTTTAAAATCCGCAAAAAATCGGTATTAATTAAAAAACTTTTTTTGACATATAAACAAAAACAATTCAATATAATTTATTAAATATTATACATAAAACAGCATGTATAGATCAATAAATTTGCATCTCACAAGTTTTGAAATTATTTTGGGGTTTCGTTTAATCTCCCAATTGGCAATTTAAAAGAAACGATTTATTATTTTATTAACTTAGAATGACTTTTACTTACAAAAAATACATAAGATCAACTTGCTTCTTATAAAACAGTATAAAATAATTAAAAAAGATGTGTGGTGTCGTGGGACACCGGGTAGGAACGCAGTTCCTTATTATAAAAATGTTAATTTTAAGTTCTATTCGAGGTATAAAGAAAACAATTATTCGGGTATAAATTTTTTATTAGGATTTTTCTTTTCGCCGTTTATTACCGAATCAGTTTTGTTCCCAAACGAAATTGAATTCTGTCACGGCCCGGCTGCGTATGATTAATATTTGTTTGTATGGAATTGTATTACTCATACGTCTTAAACATTGAGTTAGAAACAAAATATCTTACGTTACGGACGTTTCTTCCCGGTTAGGGTACCCCTCCGCAACGTTTCATAAGGAACTTCGTTCCAATTAAAATATATACGTCTTTTCCAATAGTGTTTCAAAATTTTGCTATTATATTTCAGAATTTCCTAAAAATTAACTCTACTCGTAGGTTCTAAAATAGGAGTTACAAAATGCAATTAAAAATTTAGAATATTATCTAATATGTAACTGTAAATCCTAAAATTTTTGAACAAAATTCGTAAATATAATACAAAAATTGGAAATAATGTGGTTTTCATAAATCAATCATAAATATTTGATTTTGACATTTTTATTAAATCGTTATTTATTTCGCAATTAGAGTTTTTAATTTTCAAATAATCTTTAGAATAAAGAATTCCTTCTTTTAAAGTTTTATTTTCTAAGGAACATCGGAATTTCGTGCACACCTACAACAAGGCAATTGAATTGTTATTAAAGAATTATATAATAATAGAATTATATAATAAAAGATGTTCCACACTATTAATTAAAAATCGGCATTTTTTAGGGGTAAAATCGGCATATTGAAATTTTTGAAGTAAAAAATCGTCAAAATGCCGATAAATCGGCATTTCTGACAGCCCTGGCTCACATGGTTGTTAGCTTCTCTCAGAGAACTTTGATACTATACATACAAAATATTACCTACTTTAAGGCCTTGGCACATAGAATCCGTCATACGTTATGCGTCACCTTTTTTTAACTGACATGAACGTTCCGGCGGAGAAGGTTGGCACAATGAGTACTTTGTTGACGGATGTTAAATCAGTTGTTTGTTATCCATTTTATTTATATAACTTAAATTTATTTTTTTTATAAAATTTTTTATATATTAATTACTTTTTCATGAGCACACAATAAAAAAAAATTAATCAAAACAATTTGAGAAACTTACTGATGTCTGTCAAAGTACTCAACGTACGTCAAAAGTTTAAAGTTGGATAACTTTCATACTTTGTGTTGACGCACAAGTACTGAATGTGACAACTCACATAAGAAATGTGTGAATGTATTTCAACTCAGTTGTCAGTTGAAAAAGGCGACATATAACGTATGACGGTTTCTATGTGCCCGGCCTTTCTTTCAGGGGATGACCCCTACATATGCAGTGCATACCGCTGGAACTAGGAAAATATATTTTGGGAAGGAGGATAAAGGGAGTAGTGTCTGTGGATATTCGATTTGAACCTCCTTAAATTGTAAGTGGCGGGGGAGACATCTGCAGGTAGTTTGTTCCACATACGGACTGTTCGGCCAAAATATGATTTTTTTTATCTGTAATGTGTAGTGCGATTCGTTGGAATATCGACCACGCAACGCATGCGCTCTTGATGAAAAACGCGTTGAGCGTAAGAAAGAATGGGTTTCAGGAACAAGTTCCCTAATTTCACCAGAGCACCTGCCATTGTAGTAACGATAGAACAACGATACGCACCACACATTGCGACGATTCTCAAGTGAGTCAATAGAGTTGGCTACCCTACTATCTCCGATGAGTTTCATCGCCCTCTCCTGTACGCGATCGAGTAACTTCAAAATAGACTTTGAAGCACCGGGCTAAACATGAGAGTTGTATTCAATCTTCGGGGAAATTGAGAGAATCAATACAAAACCAAATAAATACAATTGTAATTACTATGAGAAATTTTTAGCGACAAAAAGTAAATTTTAATGAACTATTTTTTAATTATCATTGGTTTAAATCACATAAGTATTAGTAGAGTATGAAATCTTAATAGTTTTAAATTTCCTATAAGACAACACATTTTTGTGGTGGATAAAATATTTCATGACATTCTTAATATCATGAAAAATCAGTTGTACGACCTGTACTTAAGGGACGTGATAGTATTGAGTGAACAGATGAAAAACGATGAGAAGGTAGAGAAGTTTTGCAGCTATTTTAATCTCTATTTCGCAATCAAATTTTTGCTACAAGGCCGAGGAGAGTGCTGCTAACCTGCTTGTTTCGTACGTGATAGTGACAAACGGCGCCACCAATGTTCAGTGAACATTGCAGTGCCTTTGTCCACTGAAATAGGACGACAAAAACTAATACAACCCTGCACTAAAGCAGATCAGAAAAGTTCGATACCATTCATTAGTGAGCACGGATTCGGGATTTTCGGATTTTTAGTCTCGAGTTAGCTAATTCAGCCAACATCACCCTTAATCAACAAACAAATTATTATTAAGTTATTTTTCAACTGTTTCATTGATATTCTGGCATTCTTTGGCACAAGTTTTTCTCTGCCAGAAAAAGAAAATTTTACCTTAACGGAAACTATTATTAAAAGTATGTAAGCGAATTAAAAAAGGAAAATAGGAAATGTTTTCATATACACATATATATATGAAAATCCTTATAATAATTCTCTTGCAATGGTGTCATTGTCACATGAATTAATTTAAACACATCTGCCAATGAAAATGAACTTACAATGTCTCGCAACTATCTGACAATGGTAAAACATATTGTTCAGACGATTGACTGATGTCTTACAATATTATTGTCTTACAACGCACAGTGGGATTTTTCGTGCAATAAGTAATTTTTTCGACACATAAAATTTAAAAATGTAATGATGCAGTTTTGTATAAAATTGATTCAGAATGAAGAATCCATAAATTGTACCCCAAAAAACGTTTATTTGTCTTTGAAATAATGAAGTAAAGTCACATGTAAATTTTGGTCCAAAATATTAAAAATTGTTTACGCACTTCTATAGTCTTTGTACGTAAGATAATTTTATTGCTCTGATTTAAATAGTGATTTTTTTTTATATAGCCTTTTCCGCGTATTTATTAAATAAGTATAAAGTTCGCTCATATGGCTTAAAAGATATGGCAGAATAAAATTTTTTTCCATAATGTGCTGTGATTGCAAACTTCCTTGGAAGAAAAAAAAGATTGCTCGGTCGTGCTAAGTGGTCCCGCTATAATAAAATTAAAGGTAAGACACCATATTATGAATAAAAAAAGTTTAAATAATTAATAATCTTTTATAAAATTTTTCTCCAAATTCATGAAATTTTTGAAAAATAATTATTTATAAAATAATTAGTTTTGGTAAGGAAACAAAAAGTTGGGGGAAAATATGGGTTATATGGACAGTGAGTGGTGTGCGTTAATTGAGATAATAAAGGCCGTGTGCCAAATTCCAAAAACTTTGGACAAAAAATAAATTTGGTTTTCTATGGGCGGTGGGTAGTGGGCATGTCCAATTTTGATGAAACTTTATTTTATTCTTAATTGAGGTAATAAAACTCTCTGTGCCAAATATTAAAAACTTTGGACAGAAAATAAATTTGGTTTTCTATGGGCGGTGGGTAATGGGCATGTCCAATTTTAATGAAACTTTATTTTATTCTTAATTGAGTTAATAAAACTCTCTGTGCCAATTTTTAAAAACTTTGGGCAAAAAATAAGTTTTGGTTTCTATGGGCGGTGGGTAGTGGGCGCGGCCAATTTAATTAAAATTTTATATTTTTCTTAATTGAGCTAACCAAAGGCTCACAGCAAAATTTCAACATTCTACGAGCACTCCTTATATATATTTTTTCCAAACATTGTATGAACAAATACCACTGTGCAACGTACTGACAATTGTTTTTCTGCCAACGTTGCAATACAAAAATTGGAAGTTTGCACTGTTGATATGTATCAATATTGCTAGATCTGACAATCTTCTGTACAGATCTTAAGTTCGCTGGATATTTTAAGAAGTCTTCAATTCAATTTCACGCATATTGTACATCTAACAAAAAATAAAATATATTGATTTCAGCTGAATATCACCAAGTTTTCATTATTTTACCAGTAAAACGTCTTTAATTTTAAACTAATAAATTACCTTTTTAAAATATACCCTTACTATTTTAAAGTATATATGTATTTCGCAATCTCAAGTGAAAAGGAAGAAAAAATGTAAAACATGAAGCATGTTTAGTTAATTCATTTAGAAGAGCAAAAATAGTAAAAAAATATATATTTTGCACAGCCAAACGCAATGCAAAACTTAACAAAAAGGAAGTAGAAAAAGAAAATACGTTTAGTTGTTACATGCTCAGCGAACGGTAATAAAAACGTTAAAGATAATACCAAAAAATTTAAGAACGATATGGTATTTCCAAATAAAAAAATTATAGTACCAGTAGTTTTTCCTTCTTATGTTTCACACCAGAAAAATATATGAGAAAAGTTTAAAATTAATGCATTTGCTGTTAAGTGCAATAGCAGCAAAATACAAAAACCTAAGGAATACATACGTAAGCAGAAAACCAGTGAAAATGATCGTAAAAAATATAAGATTCCCAAAACAGCAAAAAGAAAAAAAAAACGAAAACTCGAATAAAATGCCCTTGGCTAATGTGCACTTTTGCAGTGTTGGAATGAAAAAAAGACTCATCCATGAAACCAAGAGCAATGAAAAGTAAAGCATTCAGATATGCTTAGTTGTACACTAGGTACGAGTATTCCATGGCAACTGGAAACATTAAGAATATAAGAGAATAATGAGAGTTCTAAGAAATTTACTAATAATGCCAACTTTTAAAAACTGTACAGGGTTTCCTTTATTAGGTATAAATATTAAGCAATGGTGGTTAATTTTCTTAATCGGTCACAATATTTAAAAGTAGATAGATATTTGAAATCATCAAAATGTAATGTTTCCGGTTTTCGATTTGAAAGTTTCAAAAATCCTAATCTGAATATGTCATTTATAGTATTAATTTACTCATACAGAATATATTTTAAAGATATAAAGAAAATAACTGATCTCATGCACATTGTTCTTGAGAGACAGCAGACTTAATATTTAGTTAGTGAAAGATATTGACAATTTTGCAATAAATTATATCAATTTGCTTAATTTTTTTTTTTTTAGAAGTAGGACCAGCACTCAGGGGATGACCCCTATATATGCAATGCACTGCGCCGGAACTGAAAACGAAGGGATAGTATTGAGGGGACGGATTAGGAAAGATAAGAAAATAGGCAGTTGTTTTTTTTTTTTTTATTTCATTTTGATTTTTTTTTTTTTTTTTTTTAGCTATTTCAACCTTTTTACTTCGCCGGCTAATTTTTTGCTACAGGGCCGACGAAGGTGGATGCTGTTACTCTGCTTTTTAGTACATGATAGTGTCAGTCGCCGCCAATTATGTTCAGTGACCAGTGACTATGCCTTCATCATTGAAACAGGCTGGCAACAACTAACACAACCACGCACTAATGCTGATCAGAAGAATTCAACACAATATTTCATGACTCAGCGCGGGCTCGAACTCACGACCCTCCGCTTCATAGTCTCGTGTTCTACTACTTCAGCCAACAGCACCCACATAATATAACAGAAATAACAGAAATAAGTTTTTATCATTAAGTGAGACCATGTGGATTAAGTTTAAACTTAGTTTAACTGAAACACTGATTTTTTCTGCGAAATATGATTTTGATTATTATTTCATTAAATACCAACGTTTTAAGCAAATTCCAGCTGTAGCGTAAAAATTTTGTAAAAACTTGAAAGTACTTAGAAGTTATTTTTGACGATCTAGCTAATCTTTAAAGAAGTGATTATTAGTAATATCTAGATTATCGACTAAGAAGTTATTTTACTTACATAAAACTGGAAATTGTTTGTAGTTTAGCAGTTGCTAACTTTTAATTAATTTTTTTTTGTTAATTTTATCAACGGGCTTAAGTTCGAATCTGCAAGACTGCAAACCATTTTTTATTATTTTATTAATAAGTGAATTTGTTCAAATTCTATTTTTATTAATTTATATTAAGATTGGAATATTAAGAATATTTTTCAATAATCATCAAACCAGCAGAACGGATCAGTACTGATTTCGAGGCCGCTACGCCATCTCATCAGCGTTCTTTGTTAAATTTTTCCACTTTTGCAAGTGGTGCTAGTTAGTAGGATTATCAACTATTTAACCAATATTTTAACGAAAATTGAATATGAGAAGTTATCATATTCATATTTTTTAAGTTATTACATTTTTGGTTAGTACGAAATTCCCCAACCCTGACGATTAATATTCCCAATATTCCATGTATCTCTTTCGCTTTTTCCAGAGCCATCGGCTGCTGATAACTAAAGCTTCTTTGTTATTTATATTCAAGTAATTGAATTTAGTTGTCAATTTACAATGAACAAGTGCGCGTGCCCCCGCAATGTTTTAAATTATGTATGAATTTTTATTAGTCGAACTTTCTTATGTAAATTGTTAATGTTATCAACGGGCTTAAGTTCGAATCTGCAAGACTGCAAACCATTTTTTATTATATTATTAATAAATGAATTTGTTCAAATTCTATTTTTATTAATTTATATTAAGATTGGAATATTAAGAATATTTATGAGATGGCGTAGCGGCCTCGAAATCAGTACTGATCCGTTCTGCTGGTTTGATGATTATTGAAAAATATTCTTAATATTCCAATCTTAATATAAATTAATAAAAATAGAATTTGAACAAATTCATTTATTAATAAAATAATAAAAAATGGTTTGTAGTCTTGCAGATTCGAACTTAAGCCCGTTGATAAAATTAACAATTTACATAAGAAAGTTGGACTAATAAAAATTCATACATAATTTAATTTTTTTTATATAAAAAGATATATATTATTTACATGAAATAGTTATTGAACTTAACGATTTATATAAAACAAGTAAAAACGTTATATTCGACTGGGTCGAATTTTAAATACCCTCCAAATATTTAGTAAGTAAATTTAAAATGTTTAACTTGGTGGGACCGAGTTCCTTTAAGACATCTCTTTACCCAATTTGAAGTCGCTATTTTGACAGAGTAATTGCGGGAAAGTCCGTAGGGGAGACGTTTCACCTCTGCAGGATCAGAAAACATCCCAGCTTCTTATAGGCTTCAGGAATACAAATTGTTTAATATTTACACTATTTTTTCATTTAATATCGTACGTCAACTCCCACTAAAGGGAGCGGGGTCCAAAAATATACTATATCATGTTTTCCACAGACGAACGTATGGGCATTCCTAGATCGTCCTGGACTTCATCACAGATCAAGAATAAATATACTTTATGGCGTTCAACTCTCTTTGGAGGGTATTAAGACTGTATTTTAGCAGGGTCGCTCTGGCAAGGGCTGTGGGAGAGACATTTCATTTTGACATAAATCTCTAAAAATAAATGTTTGGGATAATTATATGTAAAATTTATTTTTAATTTATTTTATTTAATTTTTTTTTTTATAGGGTCATTTAGGGGCAAAGGGTGGTGACGGGGTGGGCCAGAGGAGTACCAGGTTACGTCTCAGCTTCATCATTAAAGCTTAAAAATGTAATTTTTAAAGGATAACAATTAAGTAAAACAATTTCTTAAATTTGTACACTATTTTTGCATATAATACGTGCGGGGTCCAAAAATTAATTCTTTTTTTATAAGTATTATGGCTCTAAGTTTAACGCGTTGGACCTTCTTTGACATACAAATATATCATTTGCTTAACGCAATTACAAAAAAGCTATAAAAATTATGTTGTTTTTTAGAGGTTGGTTTAGTTCTTCTTAGGGGAACTTATTTTCTTCTGGCCCGATTCAGCGCATTTACTAACTTGACCTGTGACATCCTTCAGGATATATTTATGCCAAATTTCAAGAGTGTGGCTCTTTTCGTTTGGACTGAATCGTGATTTCCAGAGACGAATGGATGGACGGACGAACATACTCAGATCGTCTTAGATTTTATCGCTGATCAAGGATATATATATACTTTATGGGGTCTCAGATGGATATTTCGCTACGTTACAAATCGAATGCCAAAATGAATGTGCCCTCCAATTCTTTTTTGGAGGGTATAAAAATAGATGACTATAAAGTATTTGTTTAATGTAGTTGTATCACAGTTAGCAAAAAATAGTTCCTTTGCACTTCTTAAAAATGTCATGCACAGATTAGATTTATTGAACATCAGGAATATGATTTCGGCTTCACTAAAAAGCCCATCAAAAAAAGATTTTCTTGCAATGCCAACCCTATAAAAAATCATTAGAAATAATCCAAATTATCACTAGTTACGGATCACAAGTTGTGGATCGTATTTACTTCCTGGGAACTAGTTGTTTTTACTGGGGAGTTTATAAATTTTAAAGTTAAATAGCATTCCTCAAAGATCAGTTGTTTAAAATAAAAGGACGCAAGGAAATGACAAAATGTGATTGGCTTGATTAGCCATTTTTCTCTTGGTTCTATTTGGCGGGAAAAAAAGGTAAATAAATTATATTATAATAATATTCTTAATTAAAGGAATTAGCCCTTTAACTACCACTGATAAATAAAAATATTGTTTCATAATGGTTTGATTTCTATTTTCAAAAAATTATATTAAGTAAAAACAACCTATGAAGCAAACGAGAAAGTGCTATTCCCTACATCTAATACAAGACATCCTTTGCACTTAAACATAACCATCTTGAATATTTTATTTTCTTGAAGTAAATTTCAAGAGAAAACTGGTATTAACATGTCTATTGCCACGTTGACTAGCCTTGTAATGAGCCAAAATAGAGTGTAGTTTAAGATTTTTGCAAGTAGCTTAGATGCGTCTTGTGGGAATTTATTTTTCAGTTATTTGCACCAGCTTCATTGTGAAACCTGCAGATTGCGCAGCATCCTACTATTGCATGCTAAGAGCTATTTGCTAGTTAGAGGTCTGCAATAGAAAACTTAATGCTGTGTTTAAGTTTTGTTCTCAACACTTTTACAATAACTTTTATAACGAAAACAAGCTCACAGTTATTAGCAACAGTAATATTAAAAAAGAAAACTATTTTTAAGATAATTTTAAAACGGCCGTTGTTGGCGTTCACTTCTAATCAAAATTAATTAACTATTGATATCCTTTGGCAACTTATTTTTAGCGCTTTAATATCAGTTCTGTAGAAGAAGATAATATTTTAAACATGTAGAATCTGTTTTTAATCCAATTCTTAATATATATATATATATATATATATATATATATATATATATATATATATCTGTTTGGCTGACATCTGTTTTCATATCACTTTTCTTTGCAATAACAATTTCAATTTTAGTCTTGGAGAAATAGATACAAGCTCGAGTTTTTCAAAATTAGATAAATTTTTTTATATATTTTTTTGTAACGCACTGAAACATAAATATATGTGTATAGTATATGCTTACGTTAGGCTAGAAGGAGTACACACAAAATAGCGGGGAAGTAACATGACGCAGCCTAGAGAGCTATACCCTCTAAAACCTTATGGACTTCTGGTATCCGGGCTATAAGAAAGTAGAGCGGCAGCAGCCCATCCAGAATATTCTTGAGACATTTCATTCTTTACAGGAAACGTTAGTGCATATACCTGAGTTCCTGAGCTCCTGCAGGATGGGACACTGACAATGCCCTGTAAGGAATATTTCAGTTTCGGGTGCTTTATCCTTATTACGATACTGAATGAGTGTCGAAAAATGTTCTGTAGAGGAGTCGTCCACCGCCAAGTCTTGCAAATTCATAAGGCAGTTTGTTTCTCTGAATTACTTCACTTTATGGAATCCAAAATTTCCAGACAATATGCCTTTCATAAAAAATAAGACATTTTTTTTTAGTAAGAGCAACACTCAGAGGATGACCCCTAAATACGCACTGCATTGCCACAGAACTAGAAAGGAGTACATATTAATGAGAGGAAAGATAATAAAAAATGCGGAAGTAGAGAAATTTTTTATAGCCGGGCTGCGAGGCCGACGATGGAGGAAGCTTCGGCTCTTCTCTTTATACATGATAGTCTCACTCCCAGCTCTGTCAGATCCAAACAATTAATGAAATGTTTGTCAGAAAAATTCTACACTGTAGCCATGACTGAGTCAAAGTCAAACTCAGGATTTTTGGTTTCTTAGTGTCGCTACTTAATCTTTAAGCAGTTACACCCTGTACACGTTATAATTTTTTTATCTTGGACCAGCACTCAGCGGATGACCCCTACATATGCAATGCATTGCGCTGGAACTAGAAAGGAGGGAATAGTATTGAGGGGACAGATGAAGAACGATGAGAAGATATGAAATTTGTTGTAGTTATTTCAACCTTGTTACTTCGCCGGCTGATTTTTTGCTACAGAACCGACGAAGGAGGGTGCTGTTACTCTGCTTTTAGTACATGATTGTGTCAGTCGCTGCCAATTATGTTCAGTGACCTTAATCATTGAAACAGGCTGGCAACAACTAACACAACCACGCACTAATGCTGATCAGAAGAATTTAACACAATATTTCATGACTCAGCGCGGGGTTGAACTCAGGACCATCCACTTCATAGTCTCGTGTTTTACTACTTCAGCTAACTGCTGACATATGTACTTTGTATATATATATATATATATATATATATATATATATATACATTTATATATATATATATATATATATATATATATATATATATATATACATTTATATATATATATATATATATATATATATATATATATATATATATACATATATATGAAGTTTAATAAGAATAGAGTGGAAAAATAAAGCAAAACATTATTAGAGGATACAAATCTCTATATCCGTGAAAGTAGAACAAAATTCAATAACAGTGCCGGAACTTGCTTTTAAATTTTATAAATAATTAAACAGTATAATAAGAAAGCATATGTAGTAAGTATTTTCACGAACATTTATATTGCTATATTAAATTGAATTAATATTCATAGTCTAATTGTTCGAAATTTGTTTTTAAATCTCAGATTCATCATTCATCATCAGTGCTCATTTGTATTGTGTTTGTCACCACTTATTAGGTGGCTCAGTTGAATTTGATAACAGTTCCTATTTACACAAATTTTATTGTGAAAAAGAATACGAGAACTGTATCAATGATGTTAACATGTTATTGTTATAATATATAGCAATATAAATGTTCGTGAAAATACTTACTACATACAAATTTAAGCTATGGCTTGAGCTACCAATAATAAAATTGGAAAACGTTCACATACACTTAAGTATAAAATTCAAACCAAAAAAGTTTGACTTAGGTATGATGGAACAAAAAATTCAGAAAAATGGGACAGGAAGAAAAAATAATCGAACGGTAACACGGGTATTAAAACAATAACATGTTAACATCAGGTTGATACAGTTCTCGTATTCTTTTTCACAATAAAATTTGTGTAAATAGGAACTGTTATCAAATTCAACTAAGCCACCTAATAAGTGGTGACAAACACAATACACATGAGCACTGATGATGAAAGGGTTGCGTCTTTCGAAAACAGCTGTTCTGCTCTGCTGTGTAAGTTGAATAAAACTGATGTTGACTTTCCTTTGTGCCTTGGAATATATATCATGCCTTTCTGAGATTTAAAAACAAATTTCGAGCAATTAGCCTATGAATCTTAATTCAATTTAAGAAAGCATATGTTTTTATAAAATGATTATTATTTTTCTGGGATTAATTATAATAAATTGAGTATAATAATACCGCTCATAAATAAACACCGACGAAATATGACGAAAAACTTGTCCACTATTTACATGCCAAGAAAAGTTACAGGCAACTGGCATGAGTTGGCCAAGCCAATTTTGTAGGGCTATTGGGTTATAGCAGTTATACATCAGAGTATAAAGTGGAAATGTGGAATATCATAAAAAGTTGTTTTTGATGTAGCCCTGTATTTGATGCAAAAAAAACACTATTCTTCAATAAAATTTTCAAAATTCGTAGTAGTTTTCATCACTGGGTAAAAAAAAACGTTTAAGACTTTGGTATCAATTAATATTGTAATAAATGTTCCTTTTAACCTCTTGTAATATCCAATTATATATTTTGGTAATTTTATAAAATATTCAAATTGATGTATTTACTATTGAAATTATTGTGGCAGTTAAAATGATTACAAGTTTTAAGGTAAACTTCGATGCATTTGCAATAGTATGAAGCTTTTGAATTTATTCTTAGAAATTGTTCCTTTAGAAATAGCTTTACTGCTCACAACATGTGCACTGCAAATTCCCTAAAAAGTGATTTAACGAATATTTCCTGTTGCACTGTGTTATAATTGATAAAAGCAGATTGCATTAATATAACTAATTATTAATTATTTCAACTTTATTACAAGTTTTATATCATTTCACATACATTTATTACTCCAAGATAAATATATAAGCTAAAGTTTACCATAATATCCGTTTTTATGAACGTCTTCCTTTTAATGTACGCGTTCTTGTTATAAGAAGAAGAAGAAGAAGAAGAAGAATAAAAAACAAATATTTTATAGTGATTAATGTGCGTTGCGGTTTGCAAAAATGTTGCTCTTGAGGTTAGTAAATGATGGGGTATTTAGATGGGTGTAAGAATACTTACAACAACATGTACACATATAACTTGCTGTGTAGCAAGTGAAAACTAACATGCCGTTACAACTAAACAGATTTAAACATAAATACACATACAAACACACATACATATAATTATAGTAAGAGTCTTAGAGAATATGTAGCTGAGTAACATTAAGTTACCTACAAATTGATATTAATGACGTGAAAATAAGAGACTAGCAAGTGTTTTTTTTTTGTTTTGCTATTGCTATTCTTGTACTTGAATTCTGGCAAATTGTAGCAATAAAGAGGTAAATACCTTGTTCTTCTTTCACTAAAAGTCGTTCAAGTGTAAATGGGAGAGGTGAAGAAAGCCTTTGAATGGTAGCAAAAGCAAAGCGAAATCTGAACATGGAATGTTAAAGATATTTGAGGTTTTATTGCTGCAATTAAGTACTCTTAGTAAATCAATTATATAAAACGCTAAAAGCAAGTTAAATACTTGTAGTTAATAGAAAAGACATAAAAAAGAGATTTTAGAAATTAACGACTAGAGTGTCATTGGAATGATTCATTTATTTTTTAATATATAAAATATATTACCGAAAATAAACGACTCGGAATAATTGTATTAATATGTAATTGCAATTAAGTTTAATAGTCTCTCTTAATAAAAAAAAAGTTATTGTTTAGTGTTTTTGATGAGTGTTAGTGTTTTTTGAACAAAATGATGTATGAATTTCATTTATATGAAGTTAATAGAAATCGATTTTGAAAACGAAGCAATGTTAAGGTCCATTTTAAAAAAATTTTTTAGGCAATTTTTATAATTTTTGTGATAAAATTCTTTTCAATAACGAACTATTTTTATAATATTTGTAGTAAAGTCCTTTTTAATAAAGAAATGGTATTAAAAACACTTTTTAAAATGCCTCCTTTTTCGAAATCAATTTCTGTCACATGCCTGTATGTTTAAGGAAAAATTATGTGATAAAAAACAATTAACGAATACAACGGCATAAAATTTTAATTATGAATAAGACTTTAATTTTAGAGTTAAAGATTTCCTGCACAATTTAATTTAAAAATTCCAATATATATGTATGTAAGAAATTTATAAAAATTTGGTATTAAAAATTGTTATTTATTTAAAACCTTATGACAACTTTTGAACTTTTTCGCCATTTTTAAATGCTATCTAAAACAGGAACGAGATGTATATATTATTTATTACTTTTAAAACTTATTATTCTACTTTCTGCCTGCATTATATTACAGACAGCAAAGAAAGTGGCGTTTCTACTTAAATAAACTTTTATTTTCTAGCTAAAAAACTTTTAAAAAAATTTATATTGCCTTAGTTATTCTTGATTTTTTTTACCATATTTTTCCTTTTTACGATTAATTATTTGTTACTCGTACAATAAGGAATTATTATTTTTTGAATACTTGTTTTGCTTCTTAGCAACGACTTTAAATATTTTTAAAAGGCTGCAGGTATTAAAAACTTAAAATGTCATAACTTTTCAAAAATGTATTAGCATTTTAAATGTTATTAAAGTAAACATAAAATAAAGTAAGTTACAGTGCTATAAATATTTTTAAGCTAATAAAATATATAGCCATACACACATATATATATATATATATATATATATATATATATATATATATATATATATATATATATATTAGCCCATTTATTAGTGCCAATAAATGTGTAGTTTATTTGTTTCATTTACTAGAAATATATGCTTGCAAAAAATTCAAATGTTATAGTTGAGAATCAAATTAAAAATGGAATAGGGAAAAGGAGCAGTTAATTGCAAAATGTAAACAGATTGCAAGAATCTTCTGAAACACTCATAGTCTGAAAACATTTTATGTTGGACTGTTTTGCGTTTAGGGATTTTGTTGTTGTATGTGAAATATTGAAATGTAAATAATAATCATACGTTACGCTGCACCTTAACTTTAATTTCATAGAGATTCCCAAGAGTATCTATTGCATACTTTTCGGCTGAATCAGATGTATGATATACATACATACAGTCGACTCCGCTTTATTGGAAATAAGCGAAACCCAATTTATTTTCATTTATCCGGTTTTTTTTACTAAAACGCAGTTCGGATTACTGAAATTTGTTACAGTTAAACGTACTGATTAAAATCAGTTAAACAATATTTTTATTTTTATATCAATTTAACGTAAAAATTTTATATATAAAAGAAGTTATTCATAGAATTATTCATTTTGTTGTTGAAATTTTTAACGAATTCCTCGAAACTGTCTAGCAACTTACATTGACAATATAATAGAAAAATACAATAAAGTACATAAGAGCGAAAAGGACACATGCATTTTGCCATTTAATTTTTTAACGGACAAAACATGCACAATATTTTCAGCCTTAAGTTATGCAATCGATTTTTAATAAATAAATTTGTCATTGTTTATTTTTTCACTAAAGCGAAGTAAGTTTCATACAAAACGTTGTTGTGGACTTGCTTTTGGTTTTCAGTAATACGATATTTTCAGTAAAGCGATGTTTCGCTAGAGCGAATTGAATATCAGTTCGGGGGTTTGTATCGCTTTCACTAATCCGATTTTTTCAATAAAGCGTGTTGCGCTTAAGCGGATTCTTCTGTTTTTAATACTCCTTCTTTTTAATCAGGCAGCGCATGAAAACTATTTAAAATCTATTCTATTTCTATTTTATTGATAACTTTCCAGATTCAAAAGATTCTTATACTTTGTTTGTACTAAATAACTTCTTTCTATGTTAAGATATAAGCATTTTACATAAAATATTCTTAGGTGAGATTTTTGGTGAATATATTTGTCTATACCAAACATGTATTAACAATCACTCACACACAAACAAATAATGTTGCATGTAAGAATTTTAAATGACCACATTAAGAATACTTTTCCAAGTATTTGTGGCAATTTTGCTGTTCATTACATTAATGAACATGATATTCATTACATTCTTAAGTGGTGCCTAAAAATTTCTATTATGACTCAGCAGCTAAACTCATGTGTATTGTAATTATAGAAATCTGCTAGTCAATACTATTTGGAAATATGTTGCGCTATTGATTTGATGTGTAAATAATTTAAATATTTACTTGACTGTGCTTTTAGGTATAACGTCAGTTAGCAGAAACATAAGTTTGATTCAAATCAAAGTTAAAGTAGTAAATTTACTTTAGAAATAATATCATACCGGTGAGAAGATATATTTATTTCAAATAATTCAGAAAAAAAACTTATGATTCGATTTCTTATATTTTCCTCTTTATAGAGTTCACATTCTTTTAACCCTTATGCAGTCTTTGGCTCAAATAGAACCAGTTTTAGTTCTCGCATTAATTTTTTAAATAAAAATTCAATTCTTTGTTATTCTGTAGTAAAGAAATACTAAAGTTTCCTTTTTATTTTTTATCTTCATCGGAATACATAAATACTTCAATATTGTGATTCGGTGAACTCCTTTGTTGTTATTTTACATGAGTGCGTTCTCTTCAATGTGGGTGTGAAAGAGTTAGGAACTCAATGTAAAAATATTTTTTTATTGTGCTACTTCTTTGACCTTTTTAACCATTAATCTACGCTCTGGAATAAGTAAACAAAACTGATGATTTTTCTTTACACGTTTTGTTTTTTTGTTTGTTTATATTTCTTGTTTAGAGCTTAACACATATCAACACTTTATCCCAAAAACTTAACACTTAAATTATATTATGTTCTTTCTACCTACACTGTGACAAGAATACTAAGAAAAGATAGATCTAAATTTAAAACTCTTAAATACATATATGTATTTAAGAGTTCAAACTTAGCGAAACATAATTTTTTTTTTTTATTTTGTAAAAGATGAAAAAGTAATAATTATATAATTATTTATAAGTCTTACGTGCTACGTTCTAGGTGATATCATTAGCAATTACTTACTCTAGCTAAGCTTTAAAAGCCAGTATTTTTTTTACTATTATTATTATTATTATTGTTATTATTATTATTATTATTATTATTATCATTATTATTATTATTATTATTATCTAGTTCTCAAGCGATATTGGGTAAGTTATTGCTTGAGTTATAATTTAGAATAGTCAGTGGCCCGTAACTGTTTTGAAAATTACACTAAAAGCACTGTCATCGGTATTTAAAAGAGTTTTGGGCATGCGATAAGCGAACTGTTTTGACCTGAAAAAAAGCTTATTAATTGAAGTGATTTGGCACGCAATTAAGTATAGTTTCACTATTTCATAACATAAATTTTAATAAAACTTATGAAAAAAAAAAATAATAAATATATTATATTGAATTAAAATTCATATGCTAATTGATCGAAATTTGTTTTTAAATCTCAGAAAGACATGATAAATATTCCAATAAAATTTGTGTAAATAGGAACTGTTATAACATTCAACTAAGCCACCTAATAAGTGGTGATAAACACAATACACATGAGCACTGATGATGAAAGTGTTGCGGCTTTTGAAAACAGCTGTTCTGCTCTGCTGTGTAAGTTGAATAAAACTGATGTTGACTTTCCTTTGTGCCTTGGAATATTTATCATGTCTTTCTGAGATTTAAAATAAAAACAAATTTCGTACAATTAGCCAATGAATCTTAATTCAATTTAATAAAGCAATATAAATATTCATGAAAATAATTACTACATAAAAAATATATTATTGATAAAATATAATTTGTTCCCATTATTCTCTTTCACCTGGTAAATAATAATGCATATAAACATGTTTGTATTTTTCCACGAGTACAAATAAATTTTCCCCTCGCATAACAAACAAAAACAAGTTTCTAAAGTTTTGTTTTATACCGCACAAAGAAAGTAAAAATAACTGCATTTTCTCTGTATGTGTTGCAAAAGCCACTGTTTATATACATGTATATACATACATAAACGTACATATTCTTTGGTGATAAATGATACTTGAAACCCAAACAATAGTATTGAAGTATCTTTTAAATTATTCTGTGTTGTTTTTTCTCCTTTTTCCCCATTAACCAGCGCAAGCAGTAAATGTTTGTACTGCATTTCAGCATTCACATAAAATGACAAATGATATATGAAATAATACTAGTGAATTCAACGTTAGAGAAGTACAAATATATTTAAAACATATAATTTCTTTGGGTCGTATACTACATGCATACATGTGTATGTATGTAAATATAAAGGATGAAGCAAGCCATGGAGTATATTTTGAAACTTTTGCATTATCAATTATAAATCAACGGCACTGAGTTATGTATATCATTATTTATAAGTGTACTTTTTCATTTCGTTGGCTATCACTTGAAGAAATGAAAACTTCAACTACCATTTAGGAGTATGATTAATTGGAATTATTATGATTAATTTGAACAATAAAGAGGTCATGTAGGAAAAAGTTTAAAAACCTGGTGATCATAGTATGTTCCTAGCAAATGATATTTAGCTGTCGGTAGATCTGTTAGTATATTAGATTAATTTTATTGATGTAGTTGAAGTTCAAAACTTTTGTTTGAGAAAAATTACAAGTGATTTTATAAATTGATTTCGTGACTCCCTAAACTCGATTTTAATGCCCGTAAGACCCAGTGTTGTATGTTTACGAATCGACGTACATATGACCATGCTGTTGCATCTGTTTCTATGGGTGGTGTAAATATTATGGAGTCAGGGGCATGAAAGTGCAGTGTGATGTCAGATGGACGGAACATGTCTTTCAGGTCGCAAAAGAAGCATTCAAGTGCCTTGGCTTCCTAAGACTGTGCAAGAGATACTTCAAACCTTCTGATCTTCTTAATATTTACACCACTTACATCCGACCGAAGATGGATTACAACTCTCATGTTTGGGCCGGTGCTTCAAAGACTGTTTTGAAGTTACTCGACCGCGTACAGGAGAGGGCGATAAAACTCATCGGAGACAGTAGGGTAACCAACTCTATTGACTCTCTTGAGCATCGTCGCAATGTGGGGTGCGTATCGTTGTTCTATCGTTACTATAATGGCAGGTGCTCTGGTGAAATTAGGGAACTTGTTCCTGAAACCCATTCTTTCTTACGCTCAACGCGTTTTTCATCAAGAGCGCATACGTTTGTGGTCGATATTCCAACGAATCGCACTACGCATTACAGAGAAAATTCGTTTTTTGACCGAACAGTCCGTATGTGGAACAAACTACCTTCAGATGTCTTCCCCGCCACTTACAATATGAGGGGGTTCAAGTCGAATATCCACAGACACTACTAACTTTATCCTCCTTCCTAAAATCTATTTTCCTAGTTCCAGCGCAATGCACGGCATATGTAGGGGTTATCCCCTGAGTGCTGGTCCTACTCCTAAAAAAAAAAAAAAAAAGCTATGATTCGCCTCATTAGCTTTTTTTCTCAATTGTTAAAAATTTGTCCATATGAATATATACAGGATGTCCGCCGGGAAGGTATACTACTTTGTTGTTTATAATGATTAAATGATAGAGAATGGATCTTATATTGATAAATGTTTTAGTTAATGTTGGCAATTATATATGGAATACAATATCAGAGTAATATCCGCCCCTGTTTGCCTCACAAGTGCGAGCCATTTTGAGCACATTTTTTTATTACATTCTCACACATTTCATGCGGTATTTAATTAATTTGATCACGAATATTTTGTTTGAGTAGCTCAAGCGTTTCTAGTTTGTTTGAATAAACCTTGGTTTTCAGATATCCCCACAAAAAGAAGTCCGGAGCAGTCAAATCAGGCGACCGTGGAGGCCAATCTACATCATCATTTCTTGAAATAACTTGTTGTGGAAAGAGGTCTCGCAGTAATTCCATTGTAATCCGATTAAAACACCTTGGTTTATCGAATATATTTCCATAAAAAAATTTGCCACATGTCTACTTCACGACTGCCAAATAGAACTGTGACAGACTAATCTTTACCAAAATGGCGGCAAAACAAAGTAGTATACCTTCCCGGCGAACACCTAGTATATCCGATATTTATTGTTTGCAAGAATATTATTAAGTTTCTCACAAAACTGCTACCTGTTATTTAAAGGATATTGAAAACTATATAAATAATTAAAAATTAAAGATTTCAGCCGCATTAATTACAACCGAAAATATTGATATTAAAGAAATTGGCTTGCTTTTGTCTTTAACCTATTTCAAAACGTCGAATTTTGGGGCGAAAACCCAATCACCCTGGTCGTGCACTGCTCTGAATATTTGAAGTCAAACAAACAACCGAAGAAAAACCTTAGCAAAATACCGAATTGCTGGAAAATATACGACATGGCTATTATGCTGATGATAGGCTTAGTGTTTTTTATTAGTAAAGAAAAAACATTTTTGTAGCCAAAATAGCTAAAGTTATTATTTTAAAAATTCACAAAAAGAGGAGCCTTTTAAAAATTGACATCGCGGCAGAGAAAATGTAGTTATAGTCTGTATTGCCATGATACATAACCAATGTTTTATTTAGAATTTTAAAGTGCAAAAATGACAAAAAAATCTTATAGAACTTTATTATATGCCGATTTCTTTAAAATAAGTTATATATTTGCTCCCAAATGCCAGAGTTGGAGAATAATTAAAAATGTTTAGTGTTAGTTTGGGGTGGATGAAGGCAGATGTTATCTGATTTAATCCTCCTGAAGTCTTGCATTCAAAGTATTTGAAGTCTTTAAAGGCATTTGTAAAAATCTATATCTTTAAGTGATTTTAGAAAAGCAAAATATGACCCATTAATAATATATATAAATTTAATATCAATTTATAATTTCAATAGCTGATCACAATTATTTAATTGGACTTAATAATGACTAGTGAATTAGTTCAACATAAATGATTGGAAATTTTTTTTTATAAATATTAACTTTTTTTCGAAAAATTTTGGAGGTCTAATTTATAACACATACATGCTGCCCAACTATAATATGAATAAGCAAACTTAAGCAACTGTGCCATTACATACAATACGTATGTGTGCAACTATAATGTATCTATTTAAGAGAAACTTGAGAGAAACTTTTCGTCAAGTTTCGTCAAATGCCATTGTTGTATACGTATTATCAACGAAAAATTATTCGAAATAGTCGAATCTCATGCAATTTGCTTTTCTGCCTATACATGACACTGTTAGTTCATTTTCAAAATGTCGTCGAAGCGTAAACTTCAACTTTGATTCCATTTCAACTTTTTGTTTTGTTTGCTATGTAGAGTTACCGAGTTCACCATATAGGCGCATTTTTGGGGAAAAGGTTAGCATATATTATTATTAATATTATTTTAATAATATTAATACTCTATAGTTAACAAAATTGCTATTTTTTATGCGAATTTCAAGAAATACTGCATAATAATACATTAAATAAGTTAAAACTTTAGCTACAATTTTACTGTAATCCAGAAAGTTTGCATTAAATTTTTGTCAGGGTAACATTGATGATCGTTTTGACATTTAGTGGCATGCAAGTGCCAAATTTTTACTCGCATGCAAAGTCAGCTGCCACTAAAAAAATGTATGCGTATTAATAAAAAGTTGTATGTGTATTGACTTTATCGAACTCCCAGTGGCATGTGTAATCAGTACATTCCGTACTGAATTGCTTATTCATATTATAGTTGGGCCTTAAGTAATTCTTGAAAAATACTATTGATCTTGGAATAGGGAATTCAATTGGTTTTAATGATATGATAGAGAACAATATATTTATATATTTTATTTCGTTATTTTCCAAGCGGTTCTTTCAATATTTGGCAAAACGTTTCGTTGACTAAATTAAATATATTAAATATCTCATCTCTTCTCTATAAATGACACTTAAATAATTAACAATTTAAATTTCAATCAACCTGGAAAAAACTGAATTTTTTACAAATGCTAATTTAAAAAAACTTATGATTTTTGTTATATTTTTTTTCAGATTTATACTAGCGCCACCAACAGACATGGAAGGTAAATTAAATGCTGTTGATAGTTTTTAAACTTTTATGCACACTTAACAAACAAAAATCAATACCATTATATTAAAATATTATAATTCTGACTAATAAGAATTTTGAATAGTTTTAGCTATTTTAAGATTTATTTTTAATGCTAACAGTTTAAGCATTTCAGTTTAATAATTTCTCATCATGAAACTATGGCGGCATACATAAATTTTATTTCCCTGCTCTTCCGCTTTCAATTTCCTGCCAGAGCAGCGTCTAGACGTTTTTATTAATAAGCGAAAAATTATTGCTTCTACGTATTTCAACTTTTAAATTTATGGTATTGTAGCTCATGTACGATGGTACAGAATTCCTTAAAACACAGTGAAAAACATTTTACAATAAAACACTTTTGCACAATATTTTATTTATTTTCCAAAGAAAGGAATTGATTTACAGAAAAAAAATCAACTGCATAAAATTGGATTGGAAATTAGCTTAACCTTTTTTTACATATGCATATAGATAAAAACAGGAAATATAATTACCAAACATCCCTAGATCTATATATATATAATATATAAATGAAGGCATAGTCACTGGTCACTGAACATAATTGGCAGCGACTGACACTATCATGTACTCAAAGCACAGTAACAGCACCCACCTTCGTCGCCCCTGTAGCAAAAATTAGCCGGCGAAGTAAAATATTGAAATAGCTACAAAAAGATTCTCTATCTTCTCATCTTTCATAATCTGTCCCCTCTGTCAATACTATCCCCTCGTTTTCAGTTCCGGCGCAATGCATTGCATATAAAGGGTCATCCCCTGAGTGCTGGTCCAAGATAAAAAAAAATATGGAAATAAAGTCTTCCCATAATATTTGATATTCTCTGAAAACTCGTATGCAAGTAAACTATAATACAAAAACAAACAAATGATTAGTAGAACCTTCTGTTAAAACAAATCAGAAATATTGAAAAAACTAAATAAAGGAAAATGATTTAGCAATTTTGCAGTAATATAAAAAATACGAATACTACTAAATAAATACGAATATTACTGCTTCTTGTTAATGTTGCTATCAAAAGTAATTTAAGTTTAACCCTGCTGTTAGGTTGAAAATAACTTACGAATCTTAGGTAGGAGACCATTTTGGTCCACCTCGTATTTTTCATAGGTAATTTGATATTAAACTTTTTTGACCAAATATTTTACATAATATATTTAACTGAGAACATTTAATTTAAACCCAATAGCAATAAAAAGTTCAGTATATTTTTAAATATTTAAATTAACGGTCAATTTTCACTGCGTGTTCTAGAGTAAAAATAATTTTATAACTTTATAATTCTGCGATTGCCCCGCTCTATACAAGTATGTGTACAACCAATCTATGTTTTACTTCATGTCAGTGTTAAGCCTTCGAAGTCTTCAATTCCGAAGAGAGAAACAAAATGGAAAATATAAGAAATTTGAATACCAGTGCTATTGCTGAAATTCTAAATGAAAGTGACTCAGATATTTCAACTTCTTCCATAATAGAGAAAAATATTGAAACTGAATGCCACAGTGAAACTTGTGAACATGAACTGGAAAATGGTGAAGAAAGTGAAGCAGCTTGTGGTATAGATGCATCATTCATTGCTAAAAACAAGATGAATTGGAGTGCATTTTCTTTACCAAGCTATAAAACTCTATAAAAAGTTTGTTATTTTGTGTTATTATCAGGCAGTGTAAGACAATAGTTCCCTTTACTTATTTTAGGAGGCATTGATACTGCTGATCAAATGATAGGTTCCTACAGCACTAAAAGAAAAATAAATCGATGGCCAAATGTTGTATTTTCAAAAACAATTGATATCCGCATTGAATGCATTTATTTTATATTCAGAAATTGATTCTTCGTGGGCTGCAAATGATTCAAACAATAGAAGATCTGATATTTTACGTCAGCTAGCTATGAGTCTAGCGGAAGAATAAATGTTGAATAGAACAACTAAACCGAAAAATTCATTTGCAGCAGAGCTATTGACTCAACTGCAAGCTTCGTCGTCAAATAGTATACCATCTGCAACCTGTGGTATAAAAATGTCAGCTCCAAGAAAACGGGGAATTCGCAAATTGCTGTAAGTCAAAAAGTATGTTATCAAATGCATCATATGCAGCAGATTCATATGCAAAATAAATCGAAAAACAATATGCACATCTTGCTGCGAAAAACTAACAGACTATAACTGTTATAAACACAATACACATGAGCACTGATGATGAAGGTGTTGTTGCGGCTTTCGAAAACAGCTGTTCTGCTCTGCTGTGTAAGTTGAATAAAACTGATGTTGACTTGCCTTTGTGCCTTGGAATATTTATCACGTCTTTCTGAGATTTAAAAACAAATTGCGAACAATTAGCCTATGAATCTTAATTCAATTTAATATAACTGTTATTTCTTATATTCATATACTTTT
The DNA here is from genome assembly GCA_951800035.1 of Linnaemya tessellans. Lineage (NCBI taxonomy): Eukaryota > Metazoa > Arthropoda > Insecta > Diptera > Tachinidae > Linnaemya > Linnaemya tessellans. The sequence goes on along the minus strand of OX637533.1, from coordinate 103,165,969 downwards.
ACTGAAATAAAAAATTGCATGGACCAAAATGGTCCGTAACTTAAGATCTATAACTTTTAATTTTCTTCCGTTCTATTGTATCGTATCTAGCTAAGAATTCACTAAAAGCATTAAAATAGGAAAAAATAAAAAAAAATCAATGAGTGTTCGAACTCACGGGCGATGTGTTAACACCTTTTTGTTTATTTATTTTATATTAAACCACGTCACTATTCTCTTTGCTATGCATAAGACAAAACCGAAGATCAACATAAAACACACTTTTAATATTACTCCAAATTAATACTCCGAATTAAAACACTTAAATCTCCGCTCGCCGATATTGGATCGCCTTAATTTTTGGCCTAAACTCTTTGTCGAAACCCGCACTATCCAAAAATTAATAAAATCGGCTATGAATTTCCGGAGAAAATTGCGTGAGAAAATTATATGAAAATCGCCCAATAATCACTTTCAATACCGACTGCCAAGCAACGAACAAACAATGTCTTGCACTTACACTTGCGTATGTATTGAAACTGATAGTTTACTGCCCTAGAGGCGCGCGTATAAATGTTAACACATCAAAAGTACCTAAGCTGTCATTTTAAGTTGATACAATAAACCATTGCAAAATTTAAAAGAAAAAACAAAATAAAAATGACCAAAATGGTCCAAACCTAACAGTAGGGTTAAATAAAACGAAAATAGTTAAAAGTAAGTGCTGAAATGAATGGAAACTTCTATAAGTATTACAAGAAAATTAAATAAATATTTAGGGAAGCACAGGCTTCTTATTTAGAGTGTATTTTTTCCAATGGCTGGCAGTAAAATAATACCTAGGGGTATAGGCTGGATGGATGCTAAGTACTGCACAGTAACTCGAACTGTAATATAATAAGAAAAGGAGTTAACTTTATTAAAAACTGTTGCAAAATTATGAGAAGTTGAAAAGCATGTTTAGCTTGTTAACAACTTGTTTTAGGACCTTACAATAAAAAAGTTACGCTTCAAATAAACATGTTTGAAATGTATCTGAGGGAATATCTTAAATTTATTTTCATTTACCTTTCGCTGATACACGAAAACATTTTTATGGCAATAAATAGACTATTGGTTTGATAAAAAAAATAGTATATTTTTGTTTACTATATATTGTTTTTTAATGATATTTTCAAAGAAATATGTACATGGTCTTACGGATTTCGAATAGAAGAAAAAGTTGTAGTTCATATACTCATCTGGGTGTGATACTTAAGGGCACATTTAGTTCTTAGAAATCATGGTGTTTAACCCTAGAATGGTAAATATATTTTTGAGCCCCTTTAATGGTAAACTTCGCCTGTGGGGCGATTTTTATAAAAAACGCTAAATTCTAGTTGAAAAACCCGAAATTTGATTGAAACAAAAAGATATATTTATTATTGTTTTATTTAGTAATAAAAATAAATAAAAACACTTCGTTTTATTAATTCCTTAAGCATGTGGAAGCAACATTTGTATGTCACATATTTCAGTGTGTAGTATTAAAACATCTTCGCAAAAAAAACAAAAATTAATAAAATTAAAATACCGTTCGGGGGGAAAAAAACTTCTTTAACTTGTAGACCTTAGATCTGTTTATCTTATTCAAAAATAATATAAAGTATATAACATAATATTAATTGTGCAGATCAATTTAAGGTTTGTGCTTTTGCTGTATACTTTTTTGTGCTGGAGACGCTTTGATGTTGCACTATTCGAATTGGCTCAGGACAGGTGGTTCAGAGAATCCACTTGCGAGATATCAAGAGTCTTATGGCCCCACCTAGACTCTAGGAGGACGAACGATGTTTTGAACTTCGCAAGAGGTCATCTACGTAATATAGTGGCCACACTTACTAGTCACTGTACCTTTGGGATCCATGCCAGGCGCATGGGGCTCCCCTATAACGACTGCTGCTCCAGTTGCAATGATGAGGAGGAGGAGGAAAGCATTGCACACCTCCTCTGCTTCTGTCCTGCTCTGGAGGAGCAGCGCCTACAGTCCCCTGGGCAAGGCACGTTTTGGAGACATTTCGGAGATATCGGAGATAGGACTGAGATACCTGAGTCTCTTTATTAGGAACAGTGGCTGGTTCGGCAGCTGACTCCCCTGGGGCGTGTATGCACGACCATAACTCTTGGTTTATGCATCCCATCTTCTTCCTTACTATCCTTCTTGCCTTAACTTTCGACCATCCCTACTTCTTCCTCTTTTCTTTTCTTTTCAATCGTCTTAAATACAGGTGTCACAAAGGGATCAAAATAATTGGACCCAAGTGGGCTGGTCTCTGTTTTTCCTTTCACCAGCAACCTGCTAACCTAACCTAACCTAACCTAACCTTTTTGTGTCACATTGTCAACAGGTTGTTGATCTGTGCTCTAAATACTAAGTATTTCGTACATTTGACGCAATAGTATATGCACTACGCTTTTATTTTGATGAACAGAATCTGAGATTTTGAGCTTTTGCCCTACTTTACACTGGATTCGCCCTTATCATACTCAATACCGTGACCAATCGCCGCTAAGCTCACTTCCATCTACCGATATTCCTGACAGCAATTTTAGTGGCTGTGCTTCAAAAGTAGTAATCTAAAAACCTATAAAGCTAACGTATATTTTAATATTTAGTGAAAAATATATAAAAATAAGCGGATATGTACAAGAAGTTGCCTTTATTGGTAAACTTCGCCTTACAGGCTGCACACTTACATATATCAGCAACACAACGGACTAGAGCAAAACACGTCAATGCGCAAGATCGTACAGCACTCCACTGAGTTGGCACGGGCGCTTGCTTTGCTACGAGTAAATGATAAGGAAATATCCTAAAAATTAAAACCTGGTTCGCCTCACGGGCGATGTTTACCATTCTAGGGTTAAATAATCCTCGTATATACATGTTCAGGGATAAAAAAATGTTTCAGAGTCAAGCCTAGTACTCTGTTTGAATTTGTGGAATATGTTGCGCAACATGACTTATTTCAGTTTCAGTTTTTTTCCTTTTTAATTGAAATTATGTTTTCCATTTTCAATGAGAAATTTTTTTTTTTCGTTCGAAATAAATAACATTCATGTTATTTCACATGTTTTTCATAATTAAAACAGAGTACTAGTCTAGCAACATTTTTCCACAAATATTTCGATTGAATATTTTTTGTATGGGTTCTGTCAGAATTTCACATGAAATTTGAAACAGAATACTAGGCTTATGGGTTCTGTCAGAATTTCACATGAAATTTGAAACAGAATACTAGGCTTCAAGCAAAATTAATTTCACTAGAAATGGAATAGAATATTTTACTTTTTTTTAAGTTTGTATGAAGTAAAATGCATGAGTAAATTCTAAGAAGTATTCTCATTAAGTCTGAAGTGATCTGTGGAAAGAAAAGTTATGTATATTATGAACAGTTACCGAAGCTGGTGACACAAATATACACACCTTGCTGTCATAAGTGTACAGAGAAGCAAAATTTATATTGTTTATATTTATAAGACTTAATTTTATTATAAATTATTATAACTTATGTTATTATATTTAAAACGCGTTTACTATTTCAATATCTATTTTTTTTTATATTATTATTTTTTTTTACCAAAATAAACTATTTTTAAATATTAAATCATGTGAAGCTTAAAAAAAAGAGCAGGGGGCAAATTACGGCACTCGATATCGAACGAAATTTGTATTTGAATTGTATGGAAATTTCGCTCGATATCGAATGCGGTAATTTGCCCGCAGAACTCAGATATATAAATTTTATGATAGAATAACGCGTATGTGAGTTTTTGACATGATCATCTCGTGCTTTTGCACTAAAATCTTTTTTTCTTTGTAATAAAAAAAAAATGTCATGTGTAACAGTTTTTTATGTCCAGAGCTTAAGTCCCTTAACATGGCATCTTACCACTTTTAGACAAAAAGTGTCTAAAGCTTTTTCAGGGGCGAATATTATTTCCAGCTTTAGAAATTCAGAAGTTTATAGCTTAACATATATAATATACTTATATTACAAATAATATACATAATACATATTATATACGGAGCAGAAGTATATAAATACTTAATAAAATAGAAATGGCGGTTATATTAAGGGATTAACTTTATGATTTATTTTATGAATTTATGTGTATGAAAGCAATTGTTGTTAATGGAAAGTAAAAAAGGCTATAAAAACATTCTATTCAACTTCAATAAAATTATTAACAAGACCTTCATAAACTAAATCCTTTAATACCTCAAACTAAAATGTTTGCGTGCAGAGAAAATTTACGTAAATATATTACATGATATATATCATTTATATATTTCAGTTAAAAAATTATATTAAAAATGACACTAACAATAATATTTGCTTAGTTAAAGCAGAATAGGAAATAAAGTCAGTTGCACTGTACAAAATAGAAATTATATAAACATTTTCTTGGGAGTAATTCTGAAAAACGGGGGCCCAAAAAAAAAATATGTGCAAGTTTTTGCACTTTAAAATTCCCACTGTGTAGATAATGTGGCTAGTTAAAAAAAAATATATTTTTGCAGCAGCTTTCATTCGTTAGGAATCGCCGAGTCAAGTTGTTGAAATGGTAAACATATCATATGAACGTGTGTTCAACATTTTGCCTGAACATTTGCATATGAAAAAGCTATCGGCAAGATGGGTGCCGCGTTTGCTCAGTGTCGTGCAAAAACGAGTTCGACAGATCACTTCACAGCGGATAAAGCGTAGTCCTGTTGATTTTTGGCGTCATTTAATAACTGTTGATGAAATGTGGGTCCACCACTACACATCTGAAACCACAAATAAATCGAAACAATGCGTGGAACCAGGTGGAAGTGCTACGAAGAAGACGAAGACTATGAAATCGGCTGGCAAGGTTATGGCCACTGTATTTTGGGATGCACAGGGAATATTGCTGATCGATTATCTTGAAAAAGGATCCACAATTACAGGAAAGCATTATCGTGCGTTATTGAATCAGTTGACTGATGCAATCCAGGAAAAACGACAACATTTAAAGAAGAAAAATGTGCTCTTTCTTCAAGACAACGCACCGGTTCACACAGCATTAGATACGATGCTAAAATTACGTGAAATACACTTCGAGTTGGTTGATCATCCACCTTATAGTCCAGATTTAGCTCCTAGTGACTTTTTCCTGTTTCCAAACTTGAAAAAATGGCTCGCAGGGGAAAAATTCATCTCAAACGAGGAAGTGATTACCGAAACTAACGCGTATATTGAGGGGTTCCCAAAATCTTATTATTCAGATGGTATAAAAAAGTTGAGTGAGTGAGTGAGCTAAAAGGAGACTATGTTGAGAAATAAATGGTTTATGAAAAAAAAATATTTGTTTCTACTTTTCCTTCAATATCACTCCGCCCTCGTAGACTGCTGTTTATTTAGGAAAAGTTACGCTATTGATGAATTTGAATAGTTGAAATTTGCCAAGTGGCACCGGCTTCTTGTGCTAATATTCCCGGCAAAGTTTTTTCAGCGGCGAGACATAATTCCCACTAGATGATTATGTCAGCAAGCATAATGTCTGCTTTGTAGCTTGGAGATTTCATCAGTGATATTGGAAAATCTATTGCATGCAGGAAAAAATTTTTTTTGCATTTATTAGGTCACATGCAGAAATACGAATCTTATACTAGCCACTCACTACTACCGACTTTAAGTTCATGGAATAACAAGTTTCTAGAACACGTTATATCATATTTTACCGACTACAATTTGCCACCCTAGAGCATGCGCTTAGACGCCTTTAGATCATGTCTGCAAGAGGTTAATCTCACACGATGGAGCTTTTTTAAAAACAACATTCGTCAGTTTATCGCCGAGATATCTTTTAAGAAATGTGGAAAAAGTGGTTGACTGCTTCAAACAATCTAGAGTGGATCGTTTACGTGGCATTATATCTATTTTGTATATAATGATAAGATCAAAGCTTTATGCGTTTTATATGAAACTTTACTTTTAAACTAAAGGTAAAGGTGGTTGACTGTGTAGCTAAACTTATAGCCAAATTTAAACTTATTTTTAACCCTTTAGCTCCCAAAGTTGCTTATAAGCAACTTTGATTTTTAGGTACCGTTTTATTTCAAACAGTTGTACCTAACTCATGAAAGTGCAAATAGAGTTGGTTGATTATAGTTCTTAGAACTAAAAAACAACAAAAAAGTAGCAGCAGCGTCGCGATCAACATAAATACAATTCATTCTTTGGTGTGAAGTCCAGGAAAACGCAGGTGTTGAAATTTTAGTGCAATAATTAAAAAATAAATAAAAATACTTAGAAAATATAATTTTAAAAAATAAGTATGCAGTTTTAACAATTAAAGTTGTAATAAAAAGTTAAAAAAAAAGAAGTTAAAAAAGTTGCATTGTTACTGAGCAATATTTTTTTGTTTATTGAAGTTGCTTATAAGCAACTTTGGGCAACGGTGGTAGTAAAAACATTGATATCGCAGGCATGTCCAAACCACGCAAAGGACTTTGTCAAGCAGATATAGAGGCTGCCCTGAAGTTTGATTGGGACGAGTCTTCTGATGAGGAGTGTGAAGATGATGAGGCCGAATTTTTGGAGAAAGGGTTAAAAGAAATTTTGGAGAAAGGTGAGGAAATCGAGATTGACTTACTAGAAGTTATCGCCACTGAAGAAAATGCCGAAGAGTATCCGGAGAGGCCTGAGCGCTTTGTGGCGGAAAAAGTAGAATTGTCTACGTTGCGATGGAGGAAAAAACAATTTGATCCAAAAGTTGATCTCTCTGACATGCTAATGGAGCTTTATAAAATAATCATCGCTTTGCTTTTGTATCGCAAGCACCTCAAAATGGTGGACCCGAACGCAAAACATATTCCACTAATAAAATTTCAAATGGAAATAGCGAATGAGTTGCTAAATGCTGCATCATCATCCTCGGGTTCAGTACAAAGGAAAAGAGGACGACCCAGTGGAAATACTTTCGAACAAGAGGAAATAAGTTCAGCACAGTCGTCTCCGTCTTCTCTTTCGTCTAGTTCCAGTTCCAAGCGCCATATAATTAATCATGATCCTCCGAATTCGAAGAGATACGATAAAAGCGGCCATTGGTTGGAATGGGGAGGAAAAGGCCGATGCCGCCTATGCAACACGAGAACACCGCTCTCAAAATGTGTAAAATGTGGTGTTCACCTATGTTTCAATACCAGTAAAAATTGTTTTGTAGAATATCATACCTAGTTTATTATAATACTAAAAAGGATTCTTGATTAATAAATAAATAATAAAAAAAAATATTATTTTTTCATTGCCATTAAATAGTTCCTCAACGGACCAAAGTTGCGTATAAGCAACTTCCAATATCTAGTGACCCGATAACTCCAGAAGACCGAAATCTTCAAAAATCCTTAATTTAGATCTACTAACCAAGGAAATCATAAAAAAGAATTTTTCCGACAGTTGGTTCAGGAGCGGGGCCGAAAGCGTTAATCAAATGCCTTGTTATTATATAAAGATTGACTTTCGTCATACATCAATAGTTTCTTAGTAAAATTGTTACAAGGTACGATTTATATTTTGCTATAATTTTTCACACAACTGTAAAATAACTTTTTCCTGGGTGGGTATATTCAAACAAATTCTTTTGTTCTATGCGAAAGTGTTTTATATGTGTTTTTTGTGTTTTTGCCCCTGTATTCTTATATGCTTTTACTAACAACGCTCTTGGGTATTGGCTGCCATATATCTTTTAATTTTTGTTTTCTATAGCAGCTTTATCAGTAAAAACGTATCTTACGTATTAACAACATAATGTGGCCAATATTGGATTCTTTTTTTTATTTTTATTGTTTACTTTCATTCTGTTGTTGATGCTGGGCATGTTAAATGCTCAAGGTCACATAAAATATAAATAAATTGCGGCAATCTTGAATATGTACTTAATTTTTTCGATAATGCGTATCTTCATTTGAAAGTTAGGTAAAGAAAGATTTTTTTTTTAAATATAGTTATATATGTATTTATAAATGACTCATATTATTATGTAACTACTTATGGTATGTATTAGGAAAGATTCATGGTTAAGAAAAAATAGCACGTAAAGAAGTATGGTGCCAACATAAATATGGGGCAGTGTGATATTAAGATCTTTCATATGGAACGTTTAAAAACAATAAAACAGAGAATTTTTGTTTTAAATACATATATTAATAAACTGTAAAATTATTTTCTTAATGAACACACATTTATATTTACAGATGGTTCTAAAAGTGACTATTCTGTATCATATAGTATAACTTCCTCTAACGAAGTTTTGAAAATTTCTAAATTACATGACTACAGTTCAGTTTTTTCAGCAGAAATCATTGCAATTTATGAAGCTCTATTGTACGCCAAAAGTTTTAAAACAGAAAAGTTGGCAATTTGTACAGACTCCCTATCATCGTTATATTCAATTCTGAACATTATGCATCTCTAATTAGAAACATTTTAATTGAATCATTCCCTAAAATTAAATTAATTTGGATGTAGTAAGAATTTTAACGAACATTTTTATGTTGCTATATTAAATTGAATTAAGATTCTATAGGCTAATTGTTCGAAATTTTTAATTTAAATCTCAGAAAGACATGATAAATATTCCAAGGCACAAAGGCAAGTCAACATCAGTTTTTGTTATTCAACTTACACAGCAGAGCAGAACAGCTGTCTTCGAAATACGCAACCCTTTCATCATCAGTGCTCATGTGTATTGTGTTTGTCACCACTTATTAGGTGGCTTAGTTGAATGTGATAATAGTCCCTATTTACACAAATTTTATTGTGAAAAAGAATACGAGAACTGTATCAACCTGATGTTAACATGTTATTGTTATATTACCCGTGTTACCGTTTGATTATTTTTCTTCATGTCCCATTTTTCTGAATTTTTTGTTAAATCATTCCTAAGTCAAACTTTTAATTAGGGTTCCTGCGGAGTTAATGGTAATGAATTTACTGACTATATTGCAAGAAATGCAGATAAACAGCCCTTGCATTTTAAATACAATCTAAATCGTAGGGATATAGAAAATAAAATTAATAATCACTTCATTTCAAAAGACAAGGATAATATTTACAATTTCCCTTCTAGGTGGTATCAAATGATTAATAGTGGCAGACGAACAATATTTGACTATATGTCAGATTATGTAAAGGAAATTTATAGGCTAGATTGTAATAAATTTCTCCGTCTTAGGCCAGGACACTCCAGAGCCACACATGAAATTTTATTTGACACAAACTTTAAGTCTTTCTGTAATTGCCACATTAATTTTCCTACAACTCCTCAACATTTATTATGTGAGTGGCCAATGCTGAACATATCAAGAAACTCTCTATTTCCTAATTCTAATCTAACATATTCTTTATCACATTCCACAATGAAAAACATAGCATTGTTAATCAAATTCCTTAAAGTCACAAATTTATATAAAGAAATATATTATTAATAACTCATTAAACTTATATTTTATAAAATAACGGGTCATTTTATCAATAAATTTTATTCTTATGTCTTTTTTATGGTCTCTGGCCAAGTTCTTTCGCAACTCATTGGTAAAAACATTATTTTATTAATAACTCATATATAAATTAATTTGTATTGTATAATATGTAGTATATATTTCTAAATATTTGTTGAGCTGAAGGCCTATGTTGCTATTGCTCTTATTTTTTAATTTAACTTATAATTTTTAATTATAAGCTAAAATATATAAACAAATAAATAAATATTTTCTTTCTCTTTTACGGGTTGTGCTAAGAATTAATCACCTTACTATATAAAACTAAGTAAATCCTATAAATAAAATATTTAAAACTTGAGTTTATAAATCAATTGCTTTTTTTACGTTATCATGAATATAAAAGGTCGACATAATTTTGAAAAATGGTTGAAACGATATGTTCTTTTTATTATTTATTATTCCACATATACACACACACACACACAATAATAAAACACTTTCAAATCTATATAGCATATAAAAATCGGCACGTGTTTATAAGTGTTTTAATCAATGAGTTCCGAAAGAACTTGGCCAGAGAGCATAAAAAAGACATAAGAATAAAATTTATTGATAAAATGAGCCGTTATTTTATAAAATATAAGTTTAATAATAAGTTTATTAGCATTACATTTTAAAGTTTTTTGTTTTTCAGTTTGTATTGACTTAGTACAAGTTGTGTTTTTTATATAGAAGCAAATAAGATGACTTAAGAAAAATGTGATCCAAACAATTTTTGACTCATTTCATGTTTATCATGACGAATTCAATTTACAATTACAATAAATGTTTAAAGCCTCTTACGAAATTCTATTGAGTGTCTTTTTTTATGTATACAAATGCTCCTTCTTGGAAAACATCTTTAGCATTTAAAAATGTCAGTCTTTCTTTTGTGTTTTGCTACTTAATTTTCTCTTTCCCTGACTAAACTTTGCTTGGGTCTTCTCTGCTCTAATCATTTATCAAGTTATTATCAGCAGTATTTGAATGCCTTCTCTGCTTTTTTTTTCTTTTTTTTTTTTTTGCAGTGTGAAACTTTATTTGACAAATTTGACCTCGTTTAAAGTGTAAAATAAGTATCACCATTGTCGTTGTTGGTGCTAGTTACACCCAACGCACAAACTTAAGCGGGGTTTTAGAATTTATTAAAATAGAAAAAATGTTGCCAAGTACTTAAATTAATGATTTTTACCATTAATAAAATTTTATCTATATTCAAATAATTCAAATTATAAAATAATGTCTGCCAAAAAATTTTTAGATATTTTACATCATGGATTTTTATTTATTTATGTTAATACATAAAATCCAACCAATTTTCTGCATAATAATCTTTGCAAAGCATTTTCGATTAATACAAATCCTGCTTGTTTGCTGGGTAACTACTTATACATAGATATGTACGTGAATCTAAGGCCTTTGCCCACTAAAAAGCTATTATTTTTAGTTGGCTTGATTGTGAAGAACATTAAATGTAGAAAATACATTTCAATATATTTCTATGTTAAATAGAAAATGGATTTCTCCTTTGTTACTGGCTTAAAGAATTTAACACATTATTGTGTGAAACGGCACGCTCTTATCGGAAATGGTACTCTTACATAAAATTTTTGTACGCTGAATTAAATGCTAAGAAATGGTTCTTTGAAAATTAAATGAACGATTTTATGTTAAGAGTTGCAGAAAACAAAAAGTTGTGAAACTTAAAATAAGTTATAAGCTAATGATAATATTTGAAGTAAAACTAACAAGACTATACAATGTTATTCATTTAATATTTCTACTTTATTAGGACAGGAATTTTTAAAATCTCAGCCGCATATAAATATATTCACAATTACCTGCCAATTTCATAACGTGGAAAGAGTTGTTTTAACCCTTGATCCCTACCCATAATTGGCGTTGACTTTTCCTACCCTTGGTGATCGAGCACACAGTAATTTCATTCGTAATATATAAATAAAATGGAAACAAATTTCAGTTTTTTATTTATTTATTGCATAGTTATAAAGGAAATTTAAAGAAAAATTTAATAATATATGCATTAAACACATTTGGCACAAATTTTTTTTTGGCACTTGTTACAAAAGGTCTTACTTTTTCTGTCCTTTGAGTAGGGACAGAATCTACAGCGTCCTTGTTTTATAGTGCTAGGTAATGGCCTTTCAGGCTCTTGTGGCGTTTTCAGTATGCCATTTATCATTTCACGGATATTTGAAGTCAAAGTGGGCCAAGTTTTACTCTGTTCTAGATGAGGTGTTATGAGCTGTAGAGATAAAGTCTTCAAAAATGTACGTCTATTCGGTGTATTTTCTTTATTTAAAAATCAACCATTTCTGGTAGAGGGACAGTTTTATCTTTATCGGGATGAGAGTGCATTGATGATAATAAATTTACTATCTTTTTGTGGCTACCTTTAGGTGGACAATAGGCTAGTAAACTTAGTTAGAAAAATTAACGTCTTTACTATCCAAGGGTGCTCCAGCACCCAGTATTAATGATTTCAACAACTTTCGTCTTGAGAAACTATTTAATAAGTGATGATACGTGAATAGCACACAAATACATGAAAATAGTCAAAGCACAAAAAGCTGTGTTGCCGAACTTCAATGTTTAATACTACTTTAAATATAATGCAGGGTGCTTGAGCACCCTGGGTAGGTTTCTGGGGTTAAATACACTCTGGTATCATTTTATGCGATAGATGCGTTCCAAAAATTAATCGCATAAATCAAATTCGCATAAAATGATATTCTAGCTTCATGTAAAAACTATTGATTCGTTCCAAAATTCTGCAAAATCGCATAAATTAAAATTTTAGTTGATAAATCAAAGCAAAATCTCATTAAAAAAAATCAGCAAAAATATATTTATTTTACAAAATGAAAATTAGTTGTTGTGTGGCTAAGGAATGTCTCTATGCATTTCATTGGTGCTTTACCAAATCGTCAGTAGAGTTCAACCACAATTTTAAAGAGTTTCAAACCTCTTATCTTATGTAAAGACTTTTAAAAAGCATTTGAGAACTCACAAATGAAAATGATTTCCAAAAATCACATCAGAATAAGCATAGCAGGCTATGAAACTCATATAGACAAAACCCAACAAATAAATAATATTCGATATGAATCTATTTTATGATTTTTGAATTCTCACAACACGCATGCGTATCAGCTATGCACAGAAAAAACACTGCAGCGTGATTCAAAAAAACATCAGCTAATAAGAAGGGAAATCCCCAGTTTGTTCTTTCAATACTAACACACACACACACACACACACAACTCTCACTCATTAATACGTATCGTCTACGCATAGAAAAAACAAACACACAAAATAAAACAGACTGTAACCACGGTTGCCACTGAGTAAAAAAATTTTCTATCAAAATTTTCCGAAAATGTTACCAAAAAGCTACCAAAATTTTTTTTTTATAAAAACAAAAATCTCTATTTTTATAATAATAAAAACAACAACTTTTAATAATAAAAAACATAACATAAAACGTTTTAATTCATTTTAGAACATAAATAAATATTTCAATTCATTATATCTACGAATTCCGTATTTAATTTAAATAAATTATTTAATATTGCAGTCATTTAAAATAATCTTTTGCTGACCAAACATAATGACTTTGCATATCACGCCGTTGAACAATTTGGCGCACATTCACACAGTTGTTTTCAATGATTTTTTTTCCGTGTTGAGTAGATAATGTGGAAAAATTATAAAAGAAATGCAATAATTTGATAGTTTGTCAAGCCTTTAAAACAAAGTTACCAAGTTACCAACCCTAAAGAAAATTACCAATTTTGGTAGAATGTTACCAACTATGGCAACTGTGACTGTAACGACTATATAAGTGATGCAAACTTGATATAATTTAAACACGGTAAAAAAGCCTAAAAACATCTAAAATTTCAAAATCTGTTACAATTTAAAAAAAAATCGTTCATTTGAAAATGGCATAAATTCGAATCCGCATAAAACGAGACCCGAGTGTGTATATATATGAATATATATAAATATATTCAAATTATTTGAAATAAAACATATTTATAAAATTTTGTTTTTGTATTTGTACGAAACAAAAAATTCATTCGATATTGTGAAATGGTCAGTAAGATTTATTTGTTAAAAACTGTTACTGTTTGTTGTAAATGTTTGTACATATCATGTGGTGCATACTTTTAGATGTTATTCCTATATTTATTTCAATAATATTATAATTTTACTACTTTTCAAAATATCATATATTTTATAGTAGTAGTACTATATTTTATTGAAGTACTTTTTATAAACTATAATATTTTGCATGCACATCACTGTTGTGCATTCATTCAAAAAAGTCTTTACCAAATAAATTTTTTGATTTAAACCAAGACTTGCACACAGCAGTTTGATAAGAATGTTAAATTTATATAGAAGCATCACAGTGAAAATGCACACGTCAAGTTTCAGATATAAAAAAATTCACACAAAGTTTTGCTTTATATATAAAAATGGTTTGGTTGGAATTTTAAAACAGATGAGAAAATTTCAATCAATGTGTGAACTACGTACGCTGATAGGACTAACACAATCATGCGCTACGGCTGATCAGAAAATAAATATATCTATATGACAGCACGGAGTCGAGTCCGCTTAATAGTCTCATCATAAAGACTGCAGGCCAGAGACACTTCGTAATCTTAAAATATACTTACTAATTATGCAATAGCGCGAATATATGAAAAAGTTGATTGAAAGCAAATCTCCTCCTTTATTTCAAATCTTTTTTTTTTATTTCATTATATATATTTTGAAATAACTTTGATACCTTTTTTATAGCAAATAATGTTGTTGTGGACTAAAAGAATCACTGCAGGTTTTTTTTTTTTTTTGAGTAAATAGATATTCAAAGCTGAATTCAGTTTCTTCGAAACGAGAGAGAACCCAATGCTTGTCACATAGCAAAGAAAAATGAAAAAATTATATAACTGGTGGAAAATTTGTTTTCAAAAATATTTAATGAAAAACTTATTAAAGAAATTTATTGAATCAGATAGGTACACAAATACATAGTTATAAATATAACAAGAATTTTTTGTAAAATTGGGCTGATATATATTACAATACTCGAATCAAACATAATTTTATGTTCTTACAAAACTTTCCAATTTTCCAAAATAAATGGTCAAAAATTTTTTTTGATTAAATGCATGCGTCTTAAGCGTTTTCGGAAGCTTATTCGCATTTGAAACTCCTTTTAATACTTAGTTACTAGGAATAAACGCCTTTTGGGTAAAATTGGGCAAAATTGTGTTTCAACCAAAAAATTTATTTTTTGCAAAGATCCAGAAAAATTGGTCTAAAATTGTTTTTGCTTAAATGCATGCGATTTAAGCGTTTTCGGAAGCTTCTTCGCATTTGAAACTCCTTTTAATACTTACTTATTAGAAATAAACGCCTTTTGGGTAAAATTGGGCAAAATTGTGTTTCAACCAAAAAATTTATTTTTTGCAAAGATCCAAAAAAATTGCTCAAAAATTTTTTTGCTTAAATGCATGCGACTTAACCCATTTGGACCCAAATATAGACTAGAAGCAATTTGTTAAAAAAAACTTGTTTTCATTAGTGTTTAGGATCTAAATAAATACTTTATATAAAAAAATAACAAAACAATTCTGCATGTGGGAAAAATATGGCCGTCCTCAAATGGGGCCAATGGGCTTATGTGTGTTTTTTTCAAAACACTCCCTTTTCTATGCACTGCGTTTTAATGTATTTTTTGCATTGCCAAAGAGCTTTCATGTGGCATATGGTACATCTCAACTGATTGTGCAGCTTTTCAGGAAAGTTTCTGGTGCTATCCTTATTTATGTCTGCAACTAAGGAGGAAGGCTTACGCCGTTTTCCAGCTCCTAATTGCCTCAAATAATACTTCGGCGAAACTGTGGCTGGTCCATATTATCTTTAGTATCCCATTGGATAAGCCGCCAGGCATTGGAAACAGACAAATCTAGCATGTAGCTATGTATATGTTACCCACCACCATTTTTTTGCCTCTTATCACTATTCTGTAGGCTGCAATTGGTTGGTCAGCTTGATCGACTCCACTCATCCCTTTCTTACAGTTTTATAAGAGTAAAGGGATGTTAACGTCCACTTTTCTTTCAGATGTAGAGCGCCATCTTTTAACTTTGTCGGGATTTGTTGCCATGGTACATACTCTATTATCCAGCCGTCGCACAAACAAGATTTCATTCGCTGAATCAAATTGATAGTCGAATTCTGCCCTAGCATTCTTTTTCATATCCTTGACAGAACAACTACATTACTCACTCTTCACAACTTTTGACCACAAAGGTCCATTACTCACATCAAATTCCGATTTAGAAGTGGTTCGCCTATGAGTCTGAGTAAGGAATAATAGGTGCAAGGACACCTGAGTTTGGGTAAAACAGAAACCGAAGTCAATAGAAAGTTTATAGAACCTACACTGGTTTGGATTTCGAGGCTTCACCAGTAGTCTAAACTGGTACCACGGGATCCAGCACTGGCCCAGCAGTTTACTGCGACTGGATATTGGTGAGGTCTCCTTCCGGAGTTCACGTGGTGGTTTGTGGTTGATACCAATTAGTGGAAGATTTGTCAGATAAGGACAAATGACCAATCTTTACGATTGGGCTTCGGGCCGGGTGATAGTAGCAAATGAGTAAAAAAATAATTAAAATATTTATACATCTAAATACCCCCATAATAAATTCCCTGAATGGAGCAATAACCTCTGGACTTCTTTTTTTAGATGTACAAGGCGTTCAGTATCGTTGTCCTTCCGAGGCCTTCCATTCTCGCTTCATTTTAATGGGTTTAAGAAACCCTTCCCGCGAATAGTTGTCAAAAGGTCTTTGCTCTTGTATGCATATAATACAAACAAATTATTTATTTATTAACAAATCTTAGAAAAAAAATTATATGAAAAATAGCTGCAAATATTAATAAATAAGCAAAATTTTTCTTTATTTATTTTTTTTCAATAGTTTTTTTTATTTAAAAACATAGCTACATAAGTACACATTCATTTATTTCAAGTTTAGCAGATATTTTATAAATATACACATGACTTTTCATTTTTACGGAAGAGTCGGAGGCCCTGTATGTTCAACAAACTCCTTAGCTTTAGCAAAACAAAACAAAACATGTTACTTCGTCTCCCTCTACTTCTAATAGAAGATGAAATGTAGGTGATTTTTTTTTTTCATTTCCCTAAGAATAACAATTGAATAATGAGTTTGCCTAAGCAGACCTTTAATAAGGCCTGAAGTTATAAGGTCTTTTGAATTTTCCCACTGGTGCTTGCATTTATATCTATACATACAAATAAAATAAATATGTATGTATGCTTGTACTCACTAAAATTCACAGCCGTGCAATGTTAAGCTGTACTATAAAGACATGTTAATTTTGGGTGTCATATTTGTTATCTGAGTGCAAAACATCACAACATTAAATATAAATGACGATTTCCAAGCAGAATACTAAAGAAAGTTTCTGCTAGTTATTAAGTTTAGTGCAATTTGGTTATTACATTCATATGAGGTTGTTTATTTTTTTACATTAGGGAGATATCGTTTAATAATCTGATATGTCATATATTGCCTAGCAAATAAAAGTAATTATATTTTTGCTATTTTCAATCAATTGCCAAATTTATGAAGTCAGCAGGTCAATTTAATAATTGTGTTAATAACCAACTTTATTCACATTGTTTAGCATTATTAACTATGAATTGCATAAGTCAAAAGTAAAGGTTCCCGTGAAAAAAATGAGCTAGAAGAGTTATTAAAGAATTAGCGTCACCCTACCGTGGAAGTAAAAGAAATATCTGCGTGGATAATTTTTTTACTTCCCTGCCAGTAGCGGTACACTTGTTGTCATGGATTGTTACCATTGTTTGCACACTAAAAATATAAGCCTTTCATTCCCATATCATGTTCGCAAATAAATCAAAGGAAATATATTTAACGGTTTTTTGGTCCCATGAAAAATTAACGATGTGTTTGTTCTTACGTGCCCAAAAAAAAAAAAACTACAGTTCTTTTATCAACAATGCATTCAAAAAAAGCTTTAAGTAATGATGTCAAAAAGAAACCCAACATTATATATATTTATAGTAAATACAAAAGTGGAGTTGACACTATGGATCATATCATTAGAAGATACGTAAGTCAGCACCGAAGTTTAAGGTGGCCAGTTGCATTAGTTTTCAATATATTAGAAGCTATCTGAAGAGCTTGCTAAGCTGATAATTGATGCCCGAATGACAAATGCCCAAGTTATGCGTACTTATACAAACGAAATTGCCATTGAAAGCGTTTTGGGTTGCGAAGTATCACCCTTTGCCGAGGTTTCTAATAAATTTGACAAGACGGACAAAACAGGAATAAAAAAGTTACGCGATCTTGTCACGTGTACTACAAGCAAATAAAAAAATGAAGATGTACAACTTGAAAAAGCTGCGCTGAATGTGGGCGCCCATTTTACGCTGAACACTCTAAATACATACGTTGCTAAATGTATAGAATATAATATAAAACAATAATTTTGTAAATAAATAATATTTTAATTACTCCTATAATATTTTAATGGTGTTTGATTCATATTTGCCATACAAATTGGGGTACCCGGGTACGCGGGTGCCCAAGCAAAAATTAAATCTAGAGTCTTAACCCGCTTCCCGCTTCTAAGCTAAATAACGACGATCCAGAAGCTTATAAAGGGTGTTTTTATAAGAGCTTGCTGATTTGAAATTTAAATAAAACACATGCCAAATTATGAAGTGACCAAAAAAATTTTTTATTTGGTAGATAATTTCTTGTCATTTAACATTTAAATATAATTTCGAGCATATGGCCACCACGACTATTTTGCACAAAGGTCATTCTGGAGGTCCAATTTTCGACCACCTCTTCAAGCATTTGAGGGCGTATTTCAGCAATGACACGTTGAATACTGGTTTCCAAAGCGTCAATCGTTGCTGGTTTATCCACGTAAACCAATGATTTCAGGTATCCCCACAAAAAATAATCGAGTGGGGCCAATTCACCGGTCCATTTCTCGAAATAATGTTGTCGTTGAAATGCTCTTTCAATAAGTCCATTGTTTCGCCCGCAGTATGGCAAGAGGCACCATCCTGTTGAAACCTCATTTCGTTTACATCCATATCTTAAAGTTTTGGCACCAAATATTTATTGATCATGATTCTATATCGATTTCCATTCACGGTAACGCGTCGTCCTTCCTCATTTTCAAAGAAATATGGACCGATGATTCCACCAGCCCATAGACCGCACCAAACAGTACATTTATCGGGATGCATTGGTAGTTCTTGAACGGCGTGTGGATTATCTTTGCTCCAAATACGGCAATTTTGCTTGTTGACATGTCCATTCAACCAAAAATGCGCCTCATCACTGAAGAGAATTTTGCGGTAAAAAAGCGGATAGACATTTTTAATTGAACACTGTTTTTGAAAATAAATTTCCACGATTTGGAAGCGTTGTTCTGGAGTTAACCTGTTCATGATGATTTGCCAAACAATACCGAGTAGAGACGTCACTTTAAACTGTCAAAACAACTGTCAGACAACAGAGGGATTCGTATAAAAGAAAAAACTTCATAAAAAAACACCCTTTATAAAAATGTTAATTGTTAATAATTTTTTTTGCATGTATATATATGTACCTAGGTGGGTACCCCTGTGCCCGGGTATTCACACAAGAGCTAATTTTAGTGCAGCAAAAAAATAAATGAAGCAAAAAGGAAATATATATATATATATAGAAAGTCTTTTAAAGAATATGAATTTATGAATGAAAAATTAGGAATACAAATCCAACAACAATCCTACAGGAATAAAAATCCTACAACAAACACACCTCCTATCACAGTTCCGGCGCACAGTTTCCGGTCCAAGGGTGCTCATGGCAGAAGTAATTAACACGAGACTGTGAAGCGGAGGGTAAAAAGTTCAACTCCGCGTTCACTCGTTAGTATGGTGTCGAATTCTCTAAAAAAAATTTAAAGTAGCTAAAAAAAATTTCTATCATGTCATCTTTCTTCATCAGTTCCCTCAATACTATCCCCTCCTTTCTAGTACCGGTGCAATACACTGCATATGTCAGAGTCATCCCCAGAGTACTGGTCCGACTTAAATAAAATTAAAAGAAGTTAACAGTATGAAAAGAAAAAATTATTTACTACTTAGAGGTAGTAAAGAATTCCAAATGCTTAGATATAAAACGAAAATTATTGCAGTTGGTTGGCATTTATAATTTATTTGTTTATACAAAGCGTCCTTGTACATTTGATGTGCTTACAGAAAGTCATGTCCCTAATGTACAAAATTTGTGACTTTGACTACTTTGTGTAAATTGTTCTGTTTTTTTTTTCTTTTACAGAAGTAAAACACATTTATTTTGCATAAACCAGCAATTAAGTATATGTATTGTCTGGTGTGCTCTTTATCTCGTTTGTATTATATTCTATACATGAGTTGTTTATATTTGAATGTTGCCACAGATTAAATATGTGTTATTATATGTTTCTTATTTTTCTATTTTTTTTTTATGAAGCTATTTTTAATTTGATTCTTTTTGAATTGTAGTTAATTCTTAGTGTCTTGCTGTTGTTGCAGACAAATAATATACAATAAAAGAGGTCAGAATATGAAATAATTTTTGTATGTGTTGTAAATGATAATGTTTTACACAAACAATAAATTTGTTGCTAGTAGTCTGTATGATATATATAAGAAACTTTACAATTGTTTAAAATTTCAGTTAGTACAATGAAGTAAATGCTTTTAATATATTCAACTACACGTACTCAGACAAACTAAAGCATTTAAAGAGAAAAAGTCATGGTTCAATTTAATATTAAGGAGAAATTTGAGAACTGTTTCATATAAATTAAATAATTGATTTTTATCGCTCACGAATGGGATCGTGAAATTCTGTGGAATTTTAAATACGTGATTAAAAAAAATTCTTAGAAATGAGATCAGAAAGTGAAGCAAATTGTGCCAAACTTTAGCTTATTTTTGTATACAAAGCCTAGTACTCTGTTTAAAATTTCATATGAAATTCTGACAGAACCCAAGAATGATAAAATAAAGATTACGCCTTGCGCATGATTTACCGTTTGATGACGTATTTGTTCCCTCGAACAGATTACCAAATGTTTATTATATGCAAAACTAATACTTCCTCGTACAAAATTAATATTTTATGTAAAATTTGGCAACTCTTCACTCAATTTACTCAGAGAGATTTCCAACAAGCAAAGGAAATCGGATTTATGAAAGTGCAAGTTTTGTGTTATATTTTATAATAAACTGTGCTATATTTTAAAATAAATATATTAAAATAATTATTAAATAACTTAAAGTGTAAAAAACTTATTAAAACTTGATTTTTAAGGCTCATAAACTGTAAACAAAAAACCTAAATTAAGGAGAAAAGAGAACAAAAAGAGCAAACATGAAATGTGCAGTGGGCAATTGCAAACAAAGTGACAGCAAAAAACAAGTGAGAAATGTAGTAAGAATTTTAACGAACATTTTATATTGCTATATTAAATTGAATTAAGATTCTATAGGCTAATTGTTCGAAATTTTTTAATTTAAATCTCAGAAAGACATGATAAATATTCCAAGGCACAAAGGCAAGTCAACATCAGTTTTTGTTATTCATCTTACACAGCAGAGCAGAGAAATAATTGTGTTAAAATGTAATATTGTTATCAAAATTTTGTTTGTTTTCAAAAAGCTGTGTCATTTTATAGTTTTCCAAGAAATGAAGCTCAAAGGAAGTTATGGCTGATATTTTGCAAGCAAAAAAATTAGTTCTGAATGGGGTAAATAGAAAAACAATTAGCACTTGGGTTCAATATTTATATAAAATAGCAATAAATTACACTTTCAAATAAAAACAAGTGGAAAATAAAATAATTTTTTAAAATTATTTATTATCAAACAAATTTAATTTGATAAATCACAATTTGCCCCACTGTCCTGTTTTTACAATAACATAATAGTTCTCCAGCTGAATTTAATTAGCCAATCAGAACACATGTTGAGTGACGTCAGAGTTCCATCATGCGCAGAAAAGTATTTTTATTTCAGCTTGTTGGCGTAATCTTTATTTTATCATTCTTGACAGAACCCATACAAAAAATATTCAATCGAAATATTTATGGAAAAATGTTGCTAAACTAGTACTCTGTTTTAATTATGAAAAACATGTGAAATAATATGAATGTTATTTATTTCGTACGATAATTTTTTGACACTAAAAGTTTTCTCATTGAAAATGGAAAACATAATTTCAATGAAAAAGGCAAAAAAACTGAAACTGTAATAACTGGTGTTGCGCAACATTTTCCACAAATTCAAACAGAGTACTAGGCTTAAGAGATAAAAAATTATGGAAAACTATACCAAAGTTTTAGTGACATACTATTAAAGTTTAAAAAGAGAAAAAAATATATGAATATAAATTTCATTTGTCGAACTTATTAATTTTATTATTGAGATACAAATTTCTTA
Source organism: Linnaemya tessellans (assembly GCA_951800035.1). Classification (NCBI taxonomy): domain Eukaryota; kingdom Metazoa; phylum Arthropoda; class Insecta; order Diptera; family Tachinidae; genus Linnaemya; species Linnaemya tessellans. Next base: position 103,143,848 of record OX637533.1, on the reverse strand, counting down.
ATTTGACTCATGCTAGAGTTAATGTCGACGTCGTTGACGGCGTCTCAACGCCGAAATTGTGATGTTCGGCGTAAAATTTCATTTTGCTGTTAATGTAAACGCCGTCGACGACGTTAACACCTCTCTCTCTCTCTCTCTTTTGACTTTTTCTCTTGCATATATTTATCTCTGAGGCTTTTCCACCTAGTGGTGCATTCATGTTCTTAAAAAAAATAGACAAATTAAACATAAATAATTGAAATATGTAGTTTATTAATGTTTTTACCTGATATCCCCAAAGCTGTCCCTATTTTTTTCCCAACCCTCCCCTTTAAGAGCTATATTCTTATAGCTCTTGGAGAATTTGTTGAAAAGTCTGCTTACAGCTTATAAAAGCTGTTCATTTTCACGAACAGCATTTATAAGCTGCTCATCAAATGTGAGATTCAAATTCATTTTAATTAAAAAATATGTTTTTGTCTGAGCAACACCGCAACGACGCCGAAAAAGTTGAAACAGATTGAACTTTTTCGGCGTCAAATTTTTTACGTCGTTGAGATTAACTGCTCTCATACAATTTCATACGATTCAACTTTTTTTTTGATATTTGACGCCGTCGACGACGTCGACATTAACTCTAGCATCAAGCTCAAATCTGCAATCTGCAAGTTATTTTTTATGAATTTTTATTGAATTTAAGTTATTTTTATTGAGAGTGAAATATTAGAATAGTTTTTTAAATCGTCAAACTAGCAGAATGGATCAGTACCGATTTCGAAGCCGATATGAAACCTTTTTCCACTTTCCACGGTGCTGCTAGTCATAAGAATAACTTGAATTCAATAAAAATTCATAAAACATATTTTTCAGATTGTAGATTTATACTTGAGTGCAATTAACGAGTTCTTATCTCAATAATATAGTTTCTCAAAGCTTTTATTTTTATCTTAAATAAATTAATTGCAACGGATGCTCCATTTCTTAGCAATATAAGAAAAAGTTTAATAAAATAAATATTATTTATTTTATTAAAAAAAAAAAATTATGCTCAAAAGAACTGCTTAAGCTTAGTAAGCCCGAGGTAGGAAAGTTAAGCGGAGTCTTGGTGGGGTACTTAAGCTTGGGAATATGCTTCCGGTCAATATCTTTTAGCCGGGTAATGTCTTTTAGAGTGCCGTTCAGAAAAAATTGGGATCTCAGTTGGACGAAACCGAAGCAGTGACAAACGAAGTGCTCCAACGTCTTTTTTTTATTAAATAAAATACTTGCACCATAATTTGCACAGCTAGATATAAAATAGGTCGGGTTAGAAAAAAGCCCTTATGCTCCTATATTGAACATACGCCTAAGCCAGTGAAGGTCTGTTTGGCTCTTTCAAGTAACAGAAAGCAAAATCTTTGTCTTATAGTCCCCTAAATTCCTTCCAGTCAATATCTTTTAGCCGGGTAATGTCTTTTAGAGTGTCGTTCACAAAAAATTGGGATCTCAGTTGGACGAAAGCGGAGCAGTGAAAAAGGAAGTGCTACAACGTCTCTGTGTCTTACCAGCATGCCCTACATTCATTCATTGTCGTGCTCGGCCCGAATCCGTTGGGAATATGCTCTCAAGTTTAAGTATCCCACCAAGACTCCGTTTAACTTTCCTACCTCGGGCCTATTGAGCTTAAGCAGTTCTTTTGATTTTTCTTTTCCTGGCTTCCCCCACAGAACCATTGCTATATTACCTACAATGCCACTGCTTCACTGTGTCCTGTAGGCGATTTTTGCACAATCTTATAATTAAATCTGCTCTGCCTTGAATGGCTTTTCGTTTAAAGGATGTATAATGAATCCATATGTAATTAATAACTCATACATAAAACTGGCAATTATAGTTACATGTTTAGCGTAGGAGTATACAATAATTGTGAATTTAAAATATTGTTCGTATATAAAAAAAGTTGAGAAGCTTTTTGGTAACCCATTTATCTCAAAATTTATTTTTTTTTAATATTAAAACAAACCAATAAAAAGCAATAAAGTTTGGAAAATAATCATCATTACCATGAACGCTTATATTCTGTGATGATATAAAAAAACCATGTAGACTGGCATGTTATTTTTGGAATTAAATATATGTTTATTCACTTAAGGATATATTAAAAATACATGTTCCTGACAACCATCATTAAACGAAAATATACCTATACTGTTTAATTCTATTTTTGTTTTCGAAAATACATCTATTAAATATTTTTGGACAACCAGTTGTCCGTGTATGCAATCAATATAATTCAATTTGTTGTGACCTCATTTTGTTTAAGCATATTTTTTTCTCCAATGATTTAACAGCAGCCAGCATGACACTGGAACTAACCACCTGTCTTCACAAGCTGAAGTGTGGGGATTTCTATATATATTTTTTTCTTGTTGCCTCTACACATATTTGTTTGTTGATATTTCCGCTAAAAAGGCAAATTGTTTTTGCTCTTTGCGCAAGTGTTATTTTATTAATACGTTTATTTTTATAACAAAGTTAGTACAGAGTTGAAGTTCCTGTTGATGGTCGGGTGCTTGTTTAGTATAGAGATTGCTGAGTTATGGCTCTTATACATTTAATATTATTTAGAATCAGTATTTTTTTTTAAAATTCAGTTAAATTGTATTAATTTGCACGTTTAAGTTACAATTATGTTTTTATACTTCTAGTAGAGTATTACTATTTTTCATTGTTTATTAGGAACTGTTATCAGGGTATGAAAAATAATTTAATTTAATTTCTTCTTCGCATAATTTCATTTTTTTTGGCGATTTTGTGTAGGTGGAAAGGTTGCCCGATTTAGTAATTCTCGACTTCTTCCTGTGGGCCCACTGGAAGTCTCAGGTTTGTGCGGGATTTAAAGAATTATAAGATGATATCAGTTATAAGATGAAATCATTAACCCTAGAGAGCTTTTATTATTATTATTATTATTATTATTATTATTATTATTATATGAGGCCATAAGCACCGCGACCCAAAGGATCTTTTGTGCAGCCCAAGTGTTCACTGATGTAGATTGAGGCTGCGAATAAAGCCAATTACTCTACCCGGTGAGCTATCGTACACCTGCCCTGGAGTCATGAAGTTGCCTCGAAGGAAACTCCTCCTGCACGACGCCACTGCCGGACAGTCGCAGAGAACGTGCTCCGGTATCTCCTCCTCTGCTCCGCAGAGTCTACATACTTTGGTCTCAGAATTGCCCATGGTAAACTGGTGTCGTCTGAGACCGCAGTGTCCGGTAAACCAACCCGTTAATAATCTGAAGTCATTCTTGTCCATCAGAATTAATTTTTGGGATTTGTTCTGAGATAACGTAATGAAACGTTTTGCCTGTCTTAGGCCGTGAAGGGCTTTCCAGTGGCGATTAAACTCCACTCGAGCCCAGGAGTCATCTATGAATCTACGATGGGCTCCTCTGTTCGCCAGACAGTCAGCCCGTTCGTTCCCAGCATGGCCCTTATGGCCAGGCACCCAGCATAACGTCAGCCTGTTCTGAGCGCCCAGTTCTATCAGCGATGTAACACAGTCCATAACAACCTGATCTCATACGAGGTTATGGCCTTGAGCGCTGCCTGGCTATCAGATATCAGATAGATACGAATATTCTTACATCTTCTCCTCAAGCATTCCCTAGCACATATGAATATGGCATAGACCTCCGCTTGGAAGATCGTAGGGTATTTACCCATGGGAATTGCCCTTTGAAAGTAGGGCCATATATCCCTGCCCCCGTATCCCCATTTTTCTGTTTGGAGCCGTGGTTTTTGAACCAGACCTGGTCAGCATCTTCGTGCCATGAAGTGTGGTTAAGCCATTGACTCCTTTCAGGAATGAGAACATCAAAGTTTCTGTTCAAAACTAGTGTTCGTTGTATTTGATCATTCACCCTAATGTATGGGTCATTCAGGAGATGTCCTAATATGCTCATGTGACCAACCAGATCTCCAGGTTTCAAATTGGAGATGTCAGGCAGCCGTAGTGCGCTCCTGAGGGCCTCCTTCTTCACTATAATGTGCAGAGGGGTAATGTGCAAGATGGCACCCAGAGCATGTGTTGGACAAGTTCTCATTGCCCCGCTGATCACACAAGGCGATAAACCTTGTCCAGAAGTGCCCTGGTAGTGGATTGTTCAGTTTTTGGCCACCAAACCAGTAATAATATTCTGAAAGATAATGATGCGTATAAACGACGGATGCTTTTTAAAGAGCTATGTGTTCATATTTTTCTAATTAATTTGAAGAAAAAAAACATATGTCGATTGCATTTTTGAATACAAATGAATACAATACCAATATATACATATTTATTTAAAGAAAATTCACAGACAATAACTAAACATTCGAATCATACATCTTTAAAAATAAATATGAAATCATGCGTCATTTTGACTCTTAGAGTCGTTATACAGAATATCCGCCGGGAAGGTATACTACTTTGTTATGCTGCCATTTTGGTAAATAGTGGTATTGGCAGTACATATTTGACAGTCGTGAAGTAGACCCGTGGCAAATTTGTTGTGGAAAAATATTCGATGCCACATCGCATACAGCCAAGATTACAATGGAATCGCTGCGAGACCTCTTTCCACAACAAGTTATGTCAAGAAATGGTGATGTTGATTGGCCTCCATTGACTTCCCCTGATTGACTTCCCCGGACTTCTTTTAGTGGGGATATCTGAAAAGCAAGTTTTATGCAAACAAACCCGAAACGCTTGAGCAACTCAAACAAAATATTCATAATGAAATTAATGATATATCGCTTGAAATGTGTGTGAGAATGTAATGAAAAATATGCTCAAAAGGGATCTCATGTGTGAGGCTAACAGAGTCTGAAATTTAGCTGATATTGTATTCCATACATAATTGCCGACATTAATTAAAATATATATCAATATAAGTCGCAGGACCTTTGAAAAAGTCTTTCGGGTAGTAGCGAGACTGATGACAGGCGCACTACGATCTACACCAACGGGAGCATTTTTTGCAATGCTAAATTGGCTCCCGGTTGACATTCTGGCCAGACAACTGGCTCTATTCTCTGCGGTCAGGTTGAATACAGTATGTCCATGGACTAGGACTGACTTTGGGCATGCTAGGATTTTAAGAGAGCACTCGGAAATCCATGCCAACATTGACTACTGTGTACCAAGACTCTTCTTTGGTGGACTTTTCCGTTCCGTTGTCGTTGACAGGGAATAGGTGGACAGGCTTTCCTTTCCCTAGGATTCAGTTAGAGTTTTCACTGACGGATCCAAAAGGGGAACAAGAACGGGCGGAGGCTTCCATGTGGAGAACTTCAATGTAAGATCTCCATTCCGGCTCCAGGACGGTTGTACTGTCTTGCAAGCCGAAATCTCTGCTATTACTCGGGCAGCGAGATGGCTAAGGTACTATAGGATATCGAATGATATCTTCATTGTTACCGATAGCAAAGCAGCCATCTCTGCTATCAGTGGTGTGTACAGTACATCAAAAACTGTGGTCGAATGCCGACTGTCTATCAACGAGATAGCGAGACATTCGAGGGTGACACTGGTTTGGGTGCCAGGGCATTCTGGATGTCCAGGCAACCATACTGCGGATGAGATTGCCAGACAAGGGACTGAATTGAACAGTTCAATGATCAGTCACTTCACTGGCATTCCATTAGCGGGATGCAAGTTTCTGATTCAAAGCGAAGCTCACAAACTAGCTCAACTTAGGTGGGAAAGCGTGGCTAACTGTATCGTGGCAAGAGCCACGTGGCCCCATTACGATTTGCGCAAAACACGCGACCTTCTCAAGTTTGACAAGGCGTGCATGCGTCAACTGGTGACTGTTCTGACAGGACACTGTAGCTTTGGGACTCATGGGAGGAGGATGGGTCTAATATACAACGACTATTGCAGAAGCTGCAATGATGAAGAGGAAGAAACTGTCCTCCATCTTCTGTGTCAGAGCGGTGCTGGGCTCCCGATTCCTGTCAGACTTAGACAGCCTGGCAAACCTGGAGCTTTCAGGGGTATCATCCTTCCTCAGGGGTACAGGATGGTTTGAAACGGCGGAGGACATTCCTTAGGAGGTCCTCTGCTTAAGGGTATCACAAAGGGACCGAATTGACGGACCCAAGTGGATTGTCCCGCCAGGGACAACGGCCCTCTAACCTAACCTAACCTAATATAAGCTCCATTCTCTTTCATTTAATCAAAAATTAAACACAGTAGCATAACTTCCCGGCGGACGCTCTGTACCTGCCTAAAGGTGTGTACATCTCAACAAAAGTAAACTCTGGAAAGCGCTGTGTAAATTCTAATTATTATAGTGTGGTAAAACGGACACATATATAACACCGGCAGTTGGCAATTGCCAAATATATACTTTTATCACTTAGTTAAATTGTAGAATTGGAAATAAAGATTTGCAGTAAACTTTTTTTTATCTAGTAAAAATATTATATAAAAATATAATGCGATTATCAATTCTGCGACACCCTTTTGAAATAGCAAATACAAGTGTAAACTCTAATCAGTATCGCTACAACAAAACATAACTTTAACCATTGATAACGGAGAATGGAAACACTTTCGGTTTATAAAATTTTAGCCATATAAAATCGAAAACTGATTAAATTTAAAACCCCTTATATTCTTCACAGATGGCTGGTTTTTCAATGTTCATCTTTTATATGAAAATTTGAATGCGTTGTGCAAGAAATAACTATTTATAAGCAAAATTATTAGGAAAATCTAGCTAGGCAAATCATTGGGATTTAAACTGCAATTGTTATGTAATTAACATGACCACATGTGTATTGAACTTGTGTGTATTATTAGCAATCATTATTTGGATTATTAGTGAACATTCTATTTCACTATTATTGAAATTATAAATTTCAAAGCTTTACCTTCAATTAAATTCAAAAAGAAATTCTACGTAAATGTTTTCGAATGTGTGTAACTGATTAAAAACCCTCTTTGTAATTACACTATTTAACATTTCACATATATGAACAAGTTTAGTGTTTAGTATTTTGCAGCTGGTGTGAGTTTTACATCATTCTCTTCATTTAATCGAGCTCTTTTAAATATTTAAAGATTTCACATGAGCACATATTCTTCTAAATCCCAAAACGACTAGCATACAATTGCTGCTAACAGTGGCTATTGAAACTTTTTTCCTCTGTGAAATGAGAAATTCTGTTTTTCGTAACGTATCCAGGCTCATATTTGAACAAATTGTTCATACTAATATGTCATTTGCAAGATTTATCCTTAGAACGATATAGGATTTTGGAAAGTTTTTACTCTGTTAATTTCCATTTAATGTTCATATTGTTCTTAATAAAATTTTTACAATATTATTTGCAATCATTTTTACTGTATCTATAGTTTTGCAATCTCAGTTTACACAATAATCTCTACACACACGTTTAAGTACTTTTGTGGAACCAAATTTAAACATGCAGATTTCTCCTTTGACTTTTGGCATTTTCAAATAGCTTTATAAGTAGTAGGGTGGGCCGTATTAACTATTTTAATCAAAATTCTAAATTAGAAAAATATTATGTTCACACTGAACAAGAGCATTACATATAATATAATATATTTTCGTTACTAATAACATTTTGAGTTTTAATGGATTCAATTAAGATGGAAAGATCAATTGTTCGAGAATTTGTTTAAATTCGGAAAGACATGACAAGTATTCCAAGGCATAAAGAAAAAATTAATTAATCAACTTACACGGCAGAACAGAACAGCTGATTTCGAAAGCCGCTACACTTTCATCATCAGCACTCATGTGGATTTTGTTTGTCACGACTTAGTAAGTGCTTTAGTTATATATGATTACATTTTTTATGTGTTAACATCTATACGCGCGCCTCTAAGGCAGTAAACTATCAGTTTCAATACATACGCAAGTGTAAGGTGTAAGATGTAAGAGTTTGTTTGTTCGTTGCTTGGCAGTCGGTATTGAAAGTGTTATTGGGCAATTTTCATATAATTTTCCCACGCGATTTTCTCCGGAAATTCATAGCCGATTTTATTAATTTTTGGATTAAAACGCTAGTGAAGGTTTCGACGAAGAGTTTAGGCCAAAAATTAAGGCGATCCGATATCGGCGAGCGGAGATTTAAGTGTTTTAATTCGGAGTATTAATTTAGAATAATATTAAAAGTGTTTTATGTTGGTCTTCGGTTTTGTCTTATGCATAGCAAAGAGGATAGTGACGTGGTTATACGTACATATATAAAAATGAGATAGCAAGACAGCAACGTATGTAGCTTATGTACAAACATAACAATGTATGTATGTACATTTGTCTGTTGCTTTGCATTCTCTTTGTTTTTTGTGGGTTTAATATAAAATAAATAAACAAAAAGGTGTTAACACATCGCCCATGAGTTCGAACACTCATTGATTTTTATTTATACAAATTTCGAGGTTTATTTTGATTTAAAAAAAAAATGTAAGTTTGTTTAAATAATGCTTTATTTGCTGAAGATTAATTATGTCCGTATGTTTGCATTTCACTAACTCTTAAAAGAAATCATTGAAACTATCTCAAAATTGTTGGTCATCACAAAACATAAAAAAACTTTGACAAATATTTTCAAAACCTCAGCAGAAATGTTTTTCCGGTATAAACCCATTTCATTGAGTCAATAAATAAATAAATATCCTTAACTGCCTGCAGGCTTATTTTTAGATAGAAGTTTTAAAATTAGTGAAACATCTGCCACAACATGACCGCCGCATTTGGTTGATCGAAAAAAAAAATCCATCTAAAAGGAGAATTCAGACAATCTACTTTAGCCAGCAGACTTAGGCTATTTTCAGCATGCGAAAATGTTTGTCACCCTATTGAAAAGTCATCTACACACATGTTTGCTTGCAGCCTGATTATGTAATTGTGTTTGCTTATTCTAGAAGTTACCCATAAGCTAATGTTTCTAATACCATAGTATACAATTATGCATGCATACAATTATTTTCTAACAGCACATACAACCACCTAAACGATGCATGCATGTAAAGCTTTTAACATATCGATACATACACACACATACATATATACGAAAGTGTATAGAAAATGTTAAAAGTGCTGCATTATGGCTTAAGTTTTCATTAAACCAATAAGCAATTATGTTCCTAATAGAAATTTTTATTTATTCTCGTTATTCTTTGCTTTTCGAATAACTTAAGTCATCATTAGTTTAATTATTATAACAACTTGAATCCAATAATAGTTTTTAAAGTAATTTTAACAAATGTGATTATGATTAGACTTATGTAAAATTTTACTATATTGATTTAATTTACTGACTTGTATTATATAAATTATATTAATTATTTGTAATCAAAAAAAGTCCAGAAGTAAACTCATGAGACCACTTAAAGAGTAGGTTTCTGTTTGAAAAAGTAATAATATATCTGTTAGTATCGAATCACGTATATTCCCACAATTGCAGAATAAGGAATGTGATGTTTCTGATGAAGATAATCACTTGTGTTTTTTTGCTTTTACATACATTAATGGGTATATATAAAAAATATAATCTATACTATGGCATGAATTACTTAATTCCCTCGCAGGACACAATGAAATAATTTATTACAATTCTAGGACCTATTCTGAGTAAGGAATAATGAATTCTGGAATCAAAAAGTATATTTTACGTTCTAGATTCCTTTGAATACATTTTCCCTCCTCTCTCTCTCTCTCTCTCGCTCTCACACACTATAATGCTTAAACTGATGAAGTTATGACCTTATAATTCACAGTCAAGTCAGTCATTCAGCAGCAGGTAAGCGAAATAGTAAATATGTAAATATAATAAAGCATTTTTATAACCGCAAAAAATCACATAATCCTAATTTAGGCAAAAAAGTTTACTCGCACTCTGATAATAGGTAAGTGCGTTCACTTAAGCTTAAAATCAAATTTGAAAAAGTTTTTATGCTTTCCGCTTCCACTTGCTGTGACAAGAAAGACGCAAGCTTATTGTAGTACGTGCAAGTGTCAAAGTTTTCTTCCCTCTCAGGTTTGGTATCCTTTTGTTTTTTACTTTATAAACCAACAAAAATAAAAGTATTAAAAAGAAAAGAAAAAAAGAAGAGACAAACTAGGGTAAGTATGAAGCAAGAAAAGAGTAAAACTCGTTTTTCCTTTTTCAAAAGGGTTCATGTGCTTTGCCAAGTTTGTTTGAGCACACCTGCTGACAAATAGCATTACGTAGTGTGTCACATCCATCATCAGAGATTTAAGGGCTTACACCTCTATATATACTTTCGTAGATACGTGTGTATTTATTCTAGCAGATACCGTCAAACGCATATAAAACAATAACTCTCTATAAGTTATTTATATAAGGAAATTTAAATTTTCACTTATAAATTGGACAACGGTGAGAAATAAACTTAAGAAAATGTTTTGCACCAGAAAGTTTATAAAGAAACCCTCTTGTGTTAATTGTGCAAAGAAAATTTATGTGATATAATGAATTGTATATATATCACAGAAGAAAGGAAAAACGTCAATTAAGTTTATTGACAGCCATAAAACGGACACAAATTACGTTAAATTTTAAATTCAAATCACACGTTCTTAAGGTTATTACTCGCATCGAAAGAATATCGACAGATGTTACAATCCAAAATATTTTAAATAACTGCCAGGGACTAATAATGACAGTAGGGGTATTCACACCGAGTCTGTTAATCCGGTAATTTGTTAGTTGGTAATTTGTTGAAACACTTTACTGTGAACACACTTTTTGTTCTATCTCAGTAGTGCGGTAACTTTTGCTACAAAACAGATGATTTAAATTTATTAAAAAGCAAAAATGCCTCGAGAAAGTGCAAAAACAAAAATAGTAAAAAATTTAATTGAAAATTCTTTGGAGGAAATAAAATTTATTACTGGTAAGTATTTAAAATAGGTATTCAGAAAGACATGGAACTAATTTTATAATTCTTTTAAGACGTATTTAGTGATGATGAAGATTTGGTGGAGGATACCATTGACGAGCTATATGATGACTTGCTCATTGTACTTACATGTCGAAGAGGTGTGGAAAATATTATTCCAAAATCTATTCAGTGGTGCGACGATATTTTAACTACAATGGATGATAATCGGTTCCGTCAAATGCTACGTGTGGACCGAACTCAATTTGCTCACTTATTGTCCCTTATAGAAAACGACGACGTTTTTGCGAAATGTAGTTAGGGCCTTAATTACCTTTTATTGTGGAAGCCTCATCGCCAACATCAAGTCCAGCGCCTGTCGATTTCCGCCACTGCTCAGCTTTGTTGAAAGTCTGCTTCCAGTAGCGGACTTTGCAGCGCAGCATTTCGGGAGTCGCAACAATTTGGGTTCTCTCTATCATCTTCCTGTAGTACAGCTGCGCGTTCGGCTTCTATAAATAATTAATAAAATCATTTGGCTTTATCTTAATATATTGTATAAACAAATACCTCAATTTCCACGTTCTCCAACAAATATTCCAAAATCAGGCTATTTTCTTTCTCGCTCCATTTCTTTTGCGGTTTTTCCCGCTTGCGCATTTTCTTTAGCGGCTCCACTGAAAAATAATTAATAATCAAAGCGAATGCAACAATTTTGTTAAAAAAAAATAGAAAAATTACTTACTTTTGCAAAAATTTTCCTTTTTTTGCAGTAATGAGAATATAAACACAAATAAACACAGCTGTTGTTTTTTGTTACCGAGTAACAAGAAAATTACCAAGCTTGCCAGACTGGTACTTTGTTACTCGGCAGTTCGATAATTTGTTAATTTTACAAAAACAAAATACACGTAAAAAACTATCGAATAACGACTAACGAATTAACAAGGCCGGTGTGAATAACCCTAGTATAAGTCTTTGGAAGACCGAAAATTCGTACGATTATGTGAGGGCCAGAACCGGACTATGGTGGTCTATTTTTAAAGCAAATTCTATAGTTAGACAGCATATGAAGCTATTTCTTACATACGAATTTGCAGTTAACACACTCACTTGTTCTTGCTATCAACATCGACAAAAGATCACCACAGCGTATGAGTATTATAACATTTTTCATACGTATTATAATGCACCAGATTATGGAAGGCAATTAAAGCAACAAATCCTCGAAAGTAACATTACTTTCGCGGATTAATTAACACATACGAGGGCGGATTGATATTGAAGCTACCTACATAAGTAGGAATAAAACATTTTTTTTTTCAAAATCCATAGTCTCCTCTTAAATAATAAGATTTTAGGAACCCCTCAAAATACGTGTTAGTTTCGGTAATCTATTCTGCGTTTGAGATGAATCTTTTCCCTGCGAGCCATTTTTTCAAGTTTGAGAACAGGAAAAAGTCACTAGGAGCTAAATTTGGACTATAAGATGGATGATCAACCAATTCGAAATGTATTTCACTTAATTTTAGCATCGTATCTAATGCTGTGTGAACCGGTGCGTTGTCTTGAAGAAAGAGCACTTTTTTCTTTTTTAAATGTGGTCGTTTTTTGTTGATTGCATCAATCAATTGATCCAATAATGCACGATAATACTTTCCTGTGAATGTGGATCCTTTTTCAAGATAATGGATGAGCCATATTCCGTGTGTTTCCCAAAATACAGTGGCCATGTGGCCATAACCTTGCCAGCCGATTTCACTGTCTTCGCCTTCTTCGGAACATTTTTAATTTTTTTTTTTTGGTTCAGGTGTATAGTGGTGGATCTACGTTTCATCAACAGTTATTATTCGACGCCAAATATCAACAGGATTACGCTTTATCATGTCCAAACACCGCTGTGAAGTGGGCTGGCGAACTCGTTTTTGTTCGACACCGAGCAAACGCGGCACCCATCTTGCCGATAGCTTTTCCATATGCAAATGTTCATGCAAAATAATGAACACACATTCATATGATATATTCACCATTTCAACAATCTCACGTAACTTGTTTCGGCGATCATTTATAACGATATCGAGGATTTTCTTGAAATTTTCTTCAGTAACCACCTGTTTTGGCCTTCCTGTTGATGGTATTGTTGCAGTGCTTGTTCGGCCGCCTTTAAATTCAGCAATCTAATATTTTACCATGTAATCTGACGGTGCAGACTCACCGTAATGTTTATCGAGCTTTTCGTTTGTCTCTTTCACCGCTTTACCTTTCAAATAATGGTGTTTAATCACTGCACGATATTCACTTTTTTCCATTTTTCCAGAAACACAAAGTTGCTTACTTCAGACGACTACAACAAATAAACTAATCCATGAATTGGGGTGAAATTTTAACAGCTGACGTTTGACAGAGCAATTTCTAAAAAAAAAGTTTTTGTGTTTGTGCTGCCATCTAGAGCTAAGTAGCTTCAATATCAATCCGCACTCATATCGAGGAACTAGCAATTAACTTAAAAAAAATATTTTCCAAAAATTGCGTGACTCTTGTTCATCTTTAAATAAATTATTTACTTTTGATAGAGTTACAATGGGCTGCAAAACTGTTGGATATTCATTCGTGCTGACGCTTAAATCAAATGTAATGTAATTAATTTTTCTTGATTTTTTTAAAATAAATTTAACTTTTATTACAAAAAAAGTTTCTGTGTTTAAAATATGCGCTCATAAATTTTATCTTTTTTTTATGGTAAAAATCCATTATTCATGTAGTCTTTTGTATTTCTGTTAGTCTACCAAACTATAATTTATCTTATTTAAATAAAAGAATAGCAGACGTTTAAAAATAAAAACTTTTATGCACATATTCATTTTTAATGTGAATCTTTGGAAACTGTTTTGGGAGGAAAAAAATTCACACTCTGCTCCTTAGGCATAATGTTAAGATGTTAGCATTGTGGAATGTTTTCATTGTCATTTAAAACTCAGAAGGAAATTTCAAACATTATAATTTAAACCCTTGGCGAAATGTAAGATTAAAATTATCAAAAAGTGTAATTTACTTCAATAAGTTTTAATTTAAGGAATATATGTTTAGCATCTCACCGTGATTATTAACCTTATTAAAACACTACATGGTGTTAATTTAAAAACATTTTGGTAGCAACGTTTGCTCATTTATATAATTTTTCGTTCATCACAAGAAGAAATAATTTGCCACTTGCATATATAATGAAAAATGGCGCTGTCTTTTTACACACATTCATATATCTCTGTTCTCAAAAAAAAAAGTTATAATAAAAAAATCTGAAGTAATTGCAAAAATAATACAATAAAAAAAGTTTAAGGCACTCATGATGAGCTCGAGTGCATACATGCAGAGTTGCCAGTCGGAAATGGGTACATGTTCTATTACTTTTGATTATGGAACAAAAATACCTCAAAATATGAAACGGCAAGTTGCAAAAGAAGAATGGGCAGCTCTTTGCTTTGCTGTCTTTATAAAAGACGAGTTCTGCTTTCAATCGTTCATGTGATTCAAACAAGCCAGAAATTAAAAATCGTTATTAAAGAACGCCAAAGTTGTAATTCAAATGCATGGTTTTTGAGATTTTTTTGCAATTTGTAGTTAACATGTCGACTACGAAATCAACGGTCATGAGCTCAAACCCTTACTTAGCTAAGCCACGAGTATGGGTGATTATCCTAAATCAAATAATAACAATAACTGGCATCACCAACCACAAGGATGTAACGTACATACAAATATGTCGGTACTCTGTTACATTATTATAAAACATTAATAAGCACATGAGTGTTACAAATTTGTAAAACCGTTTACTCGTACAAAATTTAAATGAAATAGAAAAAATACAAATGAGTATGGATTGATTATATCAAGAAAATAATGGAAAAGCTAACGTTTTTCAATGTTCATCTATCTGTGAAATTTTTATATAATTTTTTTAATGCCATTCAGCTAAAAAAAAGCACAGATTTCATCAATTTGACTATAGAGAAACTAATTTTCTACATAGAAAAATGAATTGAAAGAATACTTTTAATATGAATTTGCTGTTGAACGAATCAGTTAAGGCAAGACTAAAGGCCGAGGCACATATAATCCGTCATACGTTATGCATTACCTTTTTTAATTGACATGAACGTAACGACGGAGAAAATTGCCACAATGAGTACTTTTTTGACGGATACCAAAACAGTTGTGTGTTCTCCATTTTTTTATTTAACTTAAAGTTGTTTATTTTATAAAATTTTTATGCCATACGTCTCTGGAACGAACTTCCATCTCATATACAAAATATAAGCAGTGCAAAGCACTTCAGATGCGCAATATTTACATACTTTGTTTAGAATAATGATAACATTAACGCTATGTTTTTAATCTATAGTCAATTTTTATAACTTATAATGTTAATTAATAATTACTTGAAATTAAAATATTTTCTTTAGTTTTAAGTGAACTTTGTCTATTTTATAC
Organism: Linnaemya tessellans; assembly: GCA_951800035.1. NCBI lineage: Eukaryota > Metazoa > Arthropoda > Insecta > Diptera > Tachinidae > Linnaemya > Linnaemya tessellans. Next base: position 103,128,470 of record OX637533.1, on the reverse strand, counting down.
TATTTATATGTGTGTTATGCCTCTATCTGCGCAGTACTATTATATAAGATTAAATCTTGTTGTACTGTATTTTCAATAATAATAAATTAAATTAAATTAAATTGTTTATATATGATTTAATTTTTCCTGAACACAAAACACAATAAATTAATCAAAATAATTTGAAAAACTTACTGATATCTGTCAAAGTATTCAACGTACGTCAAAAGTTAAACGTTGGCCAGCTTTCCTATTTTACTTTTGTGTAAATGGTTAAAAATTTGTTTAATTACCGACCTTATTATTGTGATTTGATGCTAATATATAGTTCTTTTCCAGAACATCCGGCTTTCAAGGTCATACAGAATGTGTAAAATAAAAAAAAGATTACTTATTCAATTTTTCATTCTCATCCGACGTTTCGTTGGGATTTTTCCAAATTCCTCAGGGATGTTTATTTAAAAAATTAATCTTATTACTTTTACATTAAATTTATTTAAAATTATATCACAGTATTTTGTTAAAAAGTGGACAAACACAAAACACAAAAAAAAAAAAAAAAACTAAAAAATATCACAGCTGCCAACTTTTTTCCCGCTCCCCTTCTATTGCCGTCATTCTATTTTACGTTGACGGAGAAGTACGGAATGTGACAACTCACATAAGGCAGCACGTATATCAAGTCAGCTGTCAGTTGAAAGAGGCGACCTGTAACGTATAACATATTCTATGTGCCTCGGCCTTAAGAAGGCGTAAATACTGAATTCGACTTCGCACTGAATAGTAGATAAGATGTCGAATATTTTTTATCAGCAATAGTATATGCTGGTGTTAGTCATTCTTGGCCTGTTTCAGTGACGAAGGCATAGCAGTGGCCACTGAACGTTACTGGCAACGATTGACACTATCATGCACTAAAGAGAACTTTACAGCAATCTCCTTCATCGGCTCTGCTAGCTAAAAATGCTCGGCGAAGTAAAAATTAAAATAGTTACCACAAATTCTTTATCTTCTCATCTTTTTTATCTGTGCTCTGAATACTATCCCCTCTTTTCTAATTCTGTCGTAATGCACTGTACATGTAAGGTCATCTCTTAAGCGCTTGTCGTACTAAAAAAAAAAAAAAACTCAACCATATGATACCTTACACCAACAAGATTACTTCTGTTCTTTTGAATTTATTTCTTGAAAAATATATATTAAACTAGACACTTCCTTAATTTAATAGCCAACAATTTTTTAATGAAAATTTATTGTTTTTTAGAATTTAAAATATATACAAACTGCTACAAGGAAACTGTTTACAGCCACGCCTTTTGAATATAAATTGCCGGGGTAGGAAATGCATACATATACATATGTGCATATATACATGTGAGAAAAACAATAAAATAAAAAATAAATGTATTTGTTTACTTACGTAGAAGAAGAAGGTTATTAGGGAACAACCTTTAGAATCCAATTTTTTCTATAAAAATTGTTAATTTTTCTATTAAATTAGATAATAAAAAATGTTGTGTTCGTTAGAAATATTGCACTAGCAAATGTGTTCACTTGTTATGCAATTACGTGACTTCTCTGGAATGTCGCTATTGTTAACAATATTATTTTTTATTTATTAAACTTCTAATTATGGTTTAAAGCGGGCCATCGATTATACAATATATAATTGTATATATTAATCGTGATATTATTTCCATTTTGTCCTACATTATGCAATAAATAAGTGGCACAATATTTTCAAATAAAATATGGCGCAATTTTCTTACAATAAAAAGTGAACATAACCTATAAGCAAACTAAAAGCATATGGACTAGTAAAAATTAACTTACTTTTATTTCAAAAATTTTGGTTCCACTACTAATCTTTCATTTTTAAATTATAAGCATTTCTAAAACAGCTGTTGTCTTGTTTTTTTTTTTTTTGCGGGAAAACGATACTGCACAATGTTGCCAACACATTTCACAGTATATTACACTTCTTTTGGTTTGTACAATAAAAATTAAAAGTCTTTTGAATTAATGTATGAATTTCTATTTTAATAGTGAACCTTTATTTATGTAAATTGTATTATAGGATGTTAATTTTCTCAACAGGCTATAGGTTCAAATCTGCGAAACTGCAAATTATTTTTTATTTTATATGATCCGTTCTGCTGGTTTAATGACTATAAAAAATATTCTTAATATTCCACTCTAAAAAATAATAAATAGAATGTAATCACGTTCATTTATGAAAATAAAAATAAAAATAAAATAAAAAATCATTTGCAGTTTCGCAGATTTGAACCTATATCCTGTTGGAAAAATTAACATCCCATAATAAAAGTCTTTTGATTTCTGCCAATATATTATGCCACCTTAGTTTAATTTTTTGTTTTTGCATATTTGTCGAATATTTTTATGCTCTCACCTTATGATTTTAATTTATTAGTTAAAAGCAAAATAATTTTATTTTCTATAAACATACATTTTATGTGAATACATTTTTCAGTTTAAAATTATTTTGGATATTTAATTGTAATAATAATGTGTAAAAAAAAATGATCAATAAATATTTTACATGAATAGCTGCTTAACAAAATTTGCAAATGAACAAAAATTAATTAGGTCTTTGTTTTATTTATTTATTTGTATGAAAATTTATCATATAAGAGATATAAAATCAATATGAAATTTTCATAATTTGAAAAACTATAAACAAACAATTATATGATATAATAGTATGAAAAACAATCGTGTTCTGAAAAACTATAATTTAATTTATATGGGAAAAATCGGTCTTATTGAACACTTACATGCGGAACAAATAAGCACTTACTACTGCTCTGCATGCTACCCTCATATATCTACGAAGAAAACAATGTATGTATAAGGGATCGCGATCAGGGAACAGGGAATGACAATATAGATGAATTGTTGGGCGAATTTGTTTGTCTTAAAATAAGATCACAGCAAATACAAGATCCTGAAATCGGTAACTTTTTAGTTTGATTACGATTGAACCCTAATGCTTATGTGTATGTATATCTATATCAGTATGTGTACACGATTGTACATGTACAAGACGTTGCAAAATTTGCATATTGTGTGGTGTTGCGGTTCTCCTCAATTTCTTGGCTTAAATGCATACATAATGTTACAATGCATATTAACAAATTTATCACGCATGCAATTTAGTTCTTACTTTTACTTTGTATCCTTAAACTAAAATGTTTGTTTGCTACTTAAGGTTTCTTCTTCAATATTTTAACTCGAGTAGAGTGTATCTTAAAATTTTTCGTTACAATATGTTTAAATTTTAAGTTGTTTAGTAATTTTTCTATAACAGTGAAATACTGAGCAGAGCACTATTGAATTTATATGTTAAGCAATACCTCAAATCTTGACTCAAATGCAAGTGTTTTTATTTAAAATCTTTAAAGAATTCTTCATGCTCCAGCATACTGCTGTTTGTATATTTTGTTTACGTTTTGGTTCTTATATCTGATTTTAAAGCAGCATCTATATACTTCACAAGTACTGAAGCTTCTCTCATCGTTTTGCTTAACTCTGCATTATGCATGCAACAAACATGTTTACTTTCAACCATATAGAATTATATCGTTGCTTTAACAATTAAAGGATCAGTTAGAATTTTAATTTTTTTCAAGGAAATTTTATAGCAGGGTTTATACATTTTTTTTTTGTTTTAAGTAAATATTTTGAAAAAAGTTGTGGATAGGCCTTATACAGAGATTTTATAGAGTTACGAGTAATTAGCCCACGGGAAAAGTTGTACCAATTGTCCTAAAGGTACGTTCCCTATAACTGGTGAAAATTATAATGATAAAAAAAGTTCCTGAGCCGTGACTGAAGAAAGTTCATATTCGTATTGGCTGAAGTAGTTAGCACGGGACTATGAAGTGGAGAGTCTAGAGTTCGACTCCGCTCTGAGTCATGAATATTGTGACCAACGCTTCTGGTCATCTTTAGCGCATAGTTCTGTTAGTTATTGCGATCCTGTTTCAGTGATAAAGGCATATCACTGATCACTGAACATAACTGGCAGCGATTCAGACTATCATGTAAGAGCTCCCTGTATACTGAAAATTAAAACTCTAAAACGCCTTAGATGTTTTTCTTCTGCAAGATAAAATTGATAACATCGTTGCACATACATGTATAGATTTTGCAGTTAGTTACACGATATGTATTTAAATATATAACGTTACTTGTTAAATATGTGCAATCTTACATGTATGAAGTAGTTGCGTGCGAATAAATGCCAAACATTGTGACGATGATAAAATGTATTATACAAAACTGTACAAACTTCAAAGTTAACATTGCAGATATTTATGTTGGTTACTACGAGAACGAAAAAAGACTTGTACACATAAAAGTGATTGTCAGCGTAATTTACCTCAACAATATGCCACAATGTTTTTAAAGGATTCTAGTTTATTTCAGTGGAATTTACAGTCGATTATGTATTTTTGCTGCGGTTAAATTTGGGTAAAATATTTTATATACATATACATATCTTCACAAAACTGGGAAACATATTTCACCGTACTGTTGTCTGCAGACAACTTTTTAAATGCTCTAACGCTATAGACTGGAATACACTACGACATATTGTGCCGACGCCTCTAAAAAAGGGTAAAAGCAAGTAGTATAATACTCGTAAAATAAAGAAATATCAACTTTAAGACTTCATTCACGACAGCTAATAAGCTTGTGCTTTTTATACTGAGTTGCACTTTTTAGAATGACTTTCATTTTTTATGATGACTTGCACTTTTTATGATCACTTGCACTTTTTATATTGACTTGAAGTTTTCATAACGTCTTGCATTTTTCATGATGACTTGCACCTTTTATAATGACTTGCACGTTTTATAATGACTTGCACTTTTTTTTATGAACTGCACTTTTTATAATGACTTGCACTTTTTATAATGACCTGCACTTTTTACCATGACATGCATTTTTTATGATGACTTGCACTTTTTATAATAACTTGCACATTTTATGATGACTTGCACCTTTTATAATGACTTACACTTTTCATGATGACTTGCATTTTTTATGATGACTTGCACTTTTTATAATGACTTGCTCTTTTTATGATAACTTGAATTTTTTATGATGACTTGCATTTTTTATGATGACTTGCACCTTTTATAATGACTTGCACGTTTCATAATGACTTTCACTTTTTTTTTATGAACTTCACTTTTTATAATGACTTGCAGTTTTTATAATGGCTTGCACTTTTTACCATGACATGCATTTTTTATGATGACTTGCACTTTTTATAATAACTTGCACATTTTATGATGACTTGCACCTTTTATAATGACTTACACTTTTCATGATGACTTGCATTTTTTATGATGACTTGCACTTTTTATAATGATTTGTTTTTTTATGATAACTTGAATTTTTTATTATGACTTGCATTTTTTATGATGACTTTCACATTTTATAGTGATTTGCACTTTTCATAATGACTTGCACTTTTTAAAACGACCTACACTTTTCATTATAACGTGAATTTTTTATGATGAATTGCTCTTTTTATAATGACTTTCACTTTTATAATGACTTGCACTTTTTATAATGACTTGCACTTTTTATAATGACTTGCAATTTTTACAATGACTTGCATTTTTTATGATGACTTGCACTTTTTATAATAACTTGCACATTTTATGATGACTTGCACCTTTTATAATGACTTACACTTTTCATGATGACTTGCATTTTTTATGATGACTTGCACTTTTTATAATGATTTGCTCTTTTTATAATAACTTGAATTTTTTATGATGACTTGCATTTTTTATGCTGACTTTCAGATTTTATAGTGATTTGCACTTTTCATAATGACTTGCACTTTTTAAAATGACCTACACTTTTCATTATAACGTGAATTTTTTATGATGAATTGCTCTTTTTATAATGACTTGCACTTTTATAATGACTTGCACTTTTATAATGACTTGCACTTTTTATAATGACTTGCACTTTTTATAATGACTTGCAATTTTTACAATGACTTGCAGTTTTTATAATGACTTGCACTTTTATAATGACTTGCACTTTTTATAATGATTTGCAGTTTTTACAATGACTTGCACTTTTTATGATGACTTGCATTTCTTATGAAGACTTGCACTTTTTATAATGACTTGCACTTTTTTCCTTACTACTTGAATTTTTTATGATGACTTGAATTTTTTATGATGACTTTCACATTTTATAGTGATTTGCACTTTTCATAACGACTTGCACTTTTTATAATGACCTAAATTTTTCATTATAACTTGAATTTTTTATGATGAATTGCGCTTTTTATAATGACTTGCACTTTTATAATGACTTGCACTTTTTATAGTGACTTGCAATTTTTACAATGACTTGCACTTTTAATGATGACTTGCATTTCTCATGAAGACTTGCACTTTTTATACTGACTTGCACTTTTTTCCTTACTAATATACTTACACTTTTTGCCTTACTAATATAATAAATATGAATTTTCCGCTGAACCGATTTATATTAAACTTGCCATAGTTATATTTTGAGATCCAAGGAATAGCACAGGGTGGTTTTTGTTTTTAGAAATGATCCTATTAAGTGGTCAATGGTGGCCGAAAATTTGCATAGACATATGAAATTATTAAACTGATTACTATGAACATTTTAAATTTTGATACAGTAAAAATACAACACATCATTGACTTAACCTACACATTAGCTGAAATTTCACATATTCTTCGAGGACAAAGTCGCAGGTAATATATAGATAGAAATATAGATAAATGGGCTAACCGATATGTATGGAAATTTGATAAAAACTGGTGGTAACGATTTACTATAGAGATCAGCAGCCCGACCCGTAAATATAGTTACATGAAAAAACTTTTCTTTAAGGAGTCTACTACTCGTAATAATCCACATATGAAAATATGTTTAAGAAATAAACTGAGACAATATCTCAAGTAAATTTTATGGAAAATCAGTGGCGATATAAATTGTCATAGTTTCCAAATTTTATCTCTGACCTTTAATACTCCCCAAAGATAATCGCTGAAAATATCTTATTTGAGCGTTACACTTAATTGCAGTATGAACAAAAGAGCTTTTAATCTAATTTATAAATTACTTAATTGATTAAATGTTATTACAACACCCTTAAATATTTCTGTAACATTTTAATGAAATTAGGATTGTATTGGCGAAATGAAGTATTTAATCAAACTATTAAAAACATTCACCATCTTCCTGAAAGAGTAAAAAAAAATATATTCGATAAAATATATAACTCAAAGTAGAATGCATGGAGCAAATGAGAGAAAAGAATTTTTAAATACATTTTTTTCGGATCAATATTATCAACTACTCTGTACGAAAAGGAACAAACTAAATTAAAAAGTGTATAAAATGTAAAAATAGAAGTTGTAAAACAGACAAATTTTGCTTTATTCTAGTTTCTTATTGGCTCCTCTATTAAACTTTTTTTTTTTGCATCAACATTTATGTTTGTAATGAACAAAACAGTTTTTATTTTATTTCTCGCTGGAAAAAAAACGATGGCATTGTAACAGACAATTTCCGTAATATCATTTTAAGCCAAAACATGGTATAAGAAAGCAACACACATATAAAATAATATGAACAAAATGAAGGAAAGAAGAAGACCAGCTGCACAAATGAAAATCTCTAAATAATTTGCCTGCAGATGCATCATTTAGTTAATCTCTGTGTACAATCTTTTAAAATGTGTTTAAATCTTTTTTTTTTTTTTTTCTTTGCAACCCTTGTTTTCTTAATATGTTTATAATGTACAGATTTCCATATACTTTATTTTTCTTTTGCCATGTTTGCAATCTTAAAAGAACGAATTTTTGCTGATTGCTGCATTTTTCATACATACTTTTTTTAATGTATTTAAGCAAAAGGCTTCGCAGTACAAAATCTTAAAATACGGTATTTAATTAATTGGTTTGCGCTTCGATTACTGTATCAAGTTTGATAAATAGTGTATTAGTTTTATTTAAATTGGAACAGGTTAGCTTTAAGATGCAAATGTATGTTAATGCCCAAGAAATCGGTGTAAAATATATTTAAATACAAATTTGCATTTTGTATATCATATTTAAATCCCCTGCCAGCCCTATTAAATTCAATTTAAGTTTTTCATTCTACCGTGTGTTTTTGATAGTTTGTTTACATAGTGAAATTTGTAAAAAATCGGCATTGATTTTTTTTGCATTGTTTGATAAATATATATAAATTCATGTATACAAAAAATCATTTTACAATAAGAATCCACATATTTGCCGTGAATAAATAGTGTCCCATTGAGTTATTATTGATATAGAAAAATTAAAGCCTCACCTCATTTTTTGTTTACCTGGAAATTTTGTGCAGCAGCTGCTGTTCAATGAAGAAAATATTGATAAGTTTCATACTATTTAATTTTGCTACCTGAATTTGCTCATAATTAAATAGCAAATTAATCTGAAAAGCTGAAATTATATTTAAAAACGCTTTGAATTTGTGTGAAAATTAATTAAAACTATTTTTAAAGATTCACTAATTTATTGGGCAGAAAACACGAACCAGTTTGCCTATCTGAAATTGCAAATTATATTAAAGCAAAATCTTTCACAAAAATAAAAACTCTGGCTTGCAGTTTCTTGTTCTCTGGCTTGGAGTTCTTAACCCTCTATCACTCAAGGACACCGATTTATCTGATTTTTTGTATAGGGGACGATAACAACAAAGAAAAATATACGTATTTTTTATTTTTATTTATTTTTATTATTTAAGGAAAAAATGATACAAAAAGGGTGTGTTGCTTTTAGGCAACATTGAGGTGAGTAGTCGAAACTTACACAAAAATATTTGTTGCTTTTAGGCAACATTGAGCTTAGTGGTCAAAACTTATATTATTAAGAAAGATGGAAGTCTCTGAAACAATAATTGGTTTTAGTAAAGCATAAGGCTACTCCACATTTTTCACACACAGTGTGGGTAAATCCGACACACTTCGGAAGCTTGCATCTGATTTTCTTATCAGACCATTGCGGCCAGTGCCCAATCTGGTCTTGTCGGACTGCTTTTGGGGGTACATGCTGAGCCGGCCCTTTGTGCTTTTTGGCATCAACATCGCTTTGTAACGACCGCCGACCATAAAAGGTAGCTTTTACACCCATTTTGCAAAGGGTCACAGCAACCTGCTGACGAAAATCTGCTGATGATAAGCGGTTTGATGAAATACATTTGTATTCAGCAGTTCTTTTATAAAGTATCCATGCGTTGGCCATCGTGACATCCAAATAGTGATAAAAAATTCGTATGGGCCATCTCTTGCTTCGCAAACGTATTTTATATATACCCATTATGCTGTCAAGTAGATCAACGCCAGCCATATGACGATTATACTTTCCTACCACATTAGGTCGCTTTATGCAAATGTACTTTGAGTTCTGTTTATCCCATCTTCGCACATCAGATTCAGGTTTTTGCCCAGCAAAGGTGGAAGCCAGATTGACGATTCTGTTGTCCTTCCATGCAACAGTTGAGACATCGATCCCATTGACATCAGCCACGTATTCTTCTGAATAGCCTCGTTCTTTTTTTAAAATTACTTTTTCCGACGACAGCTTACAATCAGGTATTCTATTTCTTCTTATAGTACCGAAGCTGAGGATGCCTTCTTTGGCCAGATATTCCATTAAACGAAGGGAAGTGAAATAGTTATCGAAGTAGAGTTTGAAATTCTGGTTTCTGGGAATCATACGCGCTAGCCTCATGACGACATTAGATGAGGCACCTAAATCTGGCTCCCCTTGCAAGACAATATTTTCTTTGCCTGTTTTGATTTCTGTTCTATAGGCAAAGCCAGAAACACCACTCAATACAAATACTTTGTATCCCCACTTGTGTGGTTTTTTAGGGTTATACCTCTTCAAAGAACTCCATGCTTTTAAGAGTTAATATGCACATTTTAAATATAATAACATTGTCGTGAAAAATCAAAGTTAGAACCAATATAATAAACATATAATTCATCTCTGTTATTTACATATTTACATACTAGCTTTTACCCGTGACTTTGTCCACATGGATTATCACCCTACAATGTACTAAAAATTGCCATCTGGACGGCCAAGGTTTGTAACAGGGATGGTGGTGGACACCTTTTTTCACACTACGTTGAGAGCATCGTCAGATAAGGTCCTCTGGACAGGAGCTGACGTTAAACTTATACATAGTTGCCCGCGAAGAATATGTGAAACTTAAGCTAATTTGTTTGTTATGTCAATGATGTGTTGTATTTTTACCGTCTCAAAGTTTAAAACGTTCTTAGTTATCAGTTTCATAATTTCATATATCTCTGGAAGCTTTGGACCACCCTTGACCCCTTATAAAGTCATTGCCAAAAACAAATACATTGTTAAGTCAACTGTATCAAAGTTTAAAATGTCCATTGTTATCAGTTTAATAATTTCATATGTGCATACAAATTTTCGACTGCCCTTGATCACTTAAGAGGATCCTTTCCAAAAACAAAAACCATCCTATGTTATTCCTCGGATCTAAAAATATGTTACAGAATTCAATTCTCTTCGTAAATGGACTTGCCTCCGTATTTTGATTCCTCCGCAAACAAAGAAGGAATGAAATCTTTTTTAATACCATGACCGGAATCAAGTAAAGCATCTTCGTGGGTGCTGTTGGCTGAAGTAGTAGAACACGAGACTATGAAGCGGAGGGTCCTGAGTTTGAGCCCGCGCTGAGTCATGAAATATTGTGTTAAATTCTTCTGGTCAGCATTAGTGCGTGGTTGTGTTAATTGTTGCCAGTCTGGTTCAGTGATGAAGGCATAGTAATGGTCGCTGAACATAATTGGCAGCAACTGACACTATCATGTACTAAAATCAGACTAACAGCACCCACCTTAGCCGGCGAAGTACAAAAAGGTTGAAATAGCTACAAAAGTAAAATAAAATAAAAAATGTCTATCTTCTCATTTTTCCTAATCTGTCCCAACACTATCCCCACGTTTTCAGCTCCGGCGCAATGCATTGCATATATAGGGTCATCCTCTGAGTGCTGGTCCAAGATTAAAAAAAAGTGAAGCATCTAAAAATCTTTCATTCCATTCCATTTCCGAATAGAATAGGAATGTGCAACATGTCTGAAAATGACATAAATGACAAAACAATAGATATTAAATTTTTTGGGAAAAGTAGCTTGAATAAAATTTTTTTAAAAATTCCAGTATATATAGTTTTCATTATAAGTTTTTTTTCTTTTAAAGATTTATTTCTGTTTCCTCTGGTAAAATAGTCTTAATTACTCATAGTAATAATTTTATTTCTTTCAACTTTTTTTTTATCAACTATTTTAATTAATATGTTTGATATGAAATAATCAGTGCCTCATTGTGTAAAGAAAACTGCATTAAAAGCTACTGATAAAAATATAAAGTTCACCTTGTAGTGGAACACAATATTTTGTATGAAATCAATCATGCAATAAATGATTTTTAAAATTACTGTTTGTTGCACCTGCGTTTGCAATTTGTATTATTTACTTAATATCTTTGTTTGATTTTATCAGTCGTAAATAAAAATGAGATAAATAATCATGTTAACTTATCACTGATGTATTTGCAGCCAAATATTGTTGTGTGTACCCGGCAAACATTTTCATTTAATCGACAAGGAATTTTCCTTAATTCATCTCAAATTCGTGTTGTAAAGAGATTCGATTTCGGAATTTGTCAGTGGCATAAAGACAAGGTATGTACAATTTTTTTTTATTGTATATAAGAACATATCCTAGTTCCCCTCATAAGAAAAATTAAATATTCAAGAAGATATTTATATACATATGACTTCTTGTTATTATGAAAGTAGCTTTACTCACGGCCTTGTCGCAGAAAAAGTTAGCAGTCGAAATAACAAGTTGAAATAGCTACAAACAATTCTGTAACTTCTCATCTCCTTTCATCTGTTCCCCCAATACACCTTTCTAGTTCCTCGTGACTCCAATATATGCACTGCATATATTGGAGTCATCTCCTGGGATATTGTTCGTATTATATAACAAAAACATCTTTGAGCCTCGAAGTAGTTTCTACAAAGTTTACGGATTTCGAAAAATTGCATAATAGTACTTATTTGCTATCTATCCATGCTTAATAACATAATGTGTTAGTAAATACAGGGTGTCCGCCGGGAAGGTATATTACTTTGTTTTGGCGCCCCTTTGGTAAACATTAGTATTGACAGTTCATATTTGGCAGTCATGAAAGAGACACGTGGTAAATTTATTATGGAAAAACATTCAATGCCACATTGCATACAGCAAGGATTACAATGGAATTACTGCGAGACCTCTTTCTACTACAAGTTATTTCAAGAAATGGTGATGTTGATTGGCCTCCACGGTTGCCTCGTTTGATTGCTCCGGACTTCTTTTTGTGGGGTTATCTGAAAAGCAAGATGTATGCAAACAAACCAAAAACGCTCGAGCATCTCAATCAAAATATTCGTGATGAAATTAATGAAATACCGCGTAAAATGTGTGAGAATGTAATGAAAAATGTGCTTAAAAGGGTTCGCATTTGTGAGGCTAACAGATTCGGACATTTATCTGATATTGTATTCCATACATAATTGCCGACATTAAATAAAATATTATTCAGTACAAGATCCATTTTTTTTCATTTAATTATTATAAGCAACAAAGTATTATACCTTCCCAGCGGACACCCTGTATATATATATATATATATATATATATATATATATATATATATATATATGTAAATGCATATGGGAAGTTTCTTCTAGCTGTCTTCTAGGGAACATGATATACATCTCTTGCAAATGCTTGCAGGGCTGACAAATTAAAAGAACATACACATGTTTACTAGTATTGCCAGAGCTTCATGAGCAGTAGCCAAATATTTTCGAGTAAAATAGGAAAATTTTGTAATTAACATTAAACGGCTAAACAATGAATACATAAATAACTCTTTTAAATGCCTTACTTTGTTTTTAAAATCGTTTTTAGCAACAAGAGATTTCGAGCTTTAGCTTTAATAGTATGAAATTTTAATATTTTATAAACTAAATTTTGCACGGTTTAGGTAGTACCCTAGTCAGCATGTGGAAGATTGTTTCACCAAACTGAGTCTTTTTCGAGTACCTTAGATGATCAAAAACTGATTAATCAGTTCTGCGCTTAAAATAAGACTCGAAAATGATTCCCAGAAATACTTAGAAAGTGATTTAAAAAAAAAAAACACACAGCAAGCAAAAAAATATATAAAGTGTACATATAACATTTGTCAGTGAATTCATATAAAAATTAGAATGAAAAAAATGGTAAAGTCAGCTATAACGAAGTTAAATAAAAAAGTTAAACGGAACCAAGAGAATGAACGTAAAAATGAAGATATTCAGGATGAATACCCACAAAGATTAAGGAAAAAACAAAAGAAAAGAAGAATGAATCTTTAAGTGATGAAGCAACGCGAGAAAAATCGCCAGGAGCTGCAAACGAAGTAATCATTGAGTAAGTAAGGACTTCATATCGCTATAGTTCACAAAATATAATTGTCTGGTTCTTTACAGATATGTGCCGGAGAAGATAACCATTGCCGATTTGGCTCCCATGTATAGACAGTTCCCGAAAAAGACAAAAATGCAATTGCACCAGAAAAGTTTAGCAAATAAGTTGCAGGAAGATGGTGAAGACGACGAGTTGGATGAAGAGAATAAAGATGATAAGTAAAAAAGTTGTCAAAAAGAAAACCCAGTGTGGCTAATGCGGTTCAGTGTGGCTGAATTAAAACAACTTGTGTCGCGGCCGGATGTTGTGGAGATTCAGGACATCACTGCACGTAATGCCAAATTGCTATTACAATTAAAAGCTTACAAATTGAATTTTATAATTTTTAACATTTTTTTTGTTATGTTATTTATAAATTAAATTAAAATCAAAACAATAATAAATGGATGTATTGATACAGCAGAGATTCAATTAAAAATTCGCTTTTAATATGATTCGAAAAGGACTCGTAAATGACCAGTAATATGACTGAAAAATGACTCGAAGAAGACTCGCAACTGCTTGCAAGAACTACCACAAACTGTCTCGAAAATGAGTCGAAATTGATCAGAAGTGCGAATCATAAAAGACTCCCTTAAAAGAGTCGCGGCTATCGTACCATTTTCTTCCGAATGAAAATTTTCGACTCGAAAACGAGCGCATAAATGCTTATTTTAATCGTGCGAAGGAGTCAAAAAGACTCGAATATGATCATTAATTTCATAAAATGCTAACTGGGACATATAAAGAATCTTTACTTAAATACTTAAAAAAATTAGGAAATTCCTTAAGTGTTTTATTATGACAACTTCTGTATATAATGAATTTGAATTTTCTTATATATTTTTAGTGCTTTTTGTTTGTTATGTGGTCAAATATATCTATATGCCTGCATTTCATTGGTTCTTACACCAAACCATCAGTAGATAACAAAACCTCTCAGCTTATGCATAAACTCCCAAAAATTAATTCAGAATTATACAAGCAAAACCATAGGATTTAAAATTTCAGAAAACACAACAAACAAATTTTATTCTATATAAATCTATTTTGTTTTTCCACCTTCATACAATTAGTCTAACCAGTGTTATGCCTTCATCACTGAAACAGGCTGACAACAACTAACACAACCCTACACTAATGCTGATCAGAAGAATTCGACACAATATTCATGACGGAGCGCGGGGTTGAACTTAGGCCCCTCAGCTTCATAGTCTCGCGTTAACTACTTCAGCCAACAGCTCTCTCTTATTTTGATACCGTGGCAGTCTTATGTCTCTCCTCTTCTGATCATTTTTAATTTATTAACTTATGATCGCTTTGTACAGCTCGCACAACACAGTTTTTGGTTTGAAACAGTTTAATAATTGTGCTTGTTGCCGTTTGTTAACCTTAATTTTTGTAGCGAACATTCATAAAATAGTGTTAAAATTTTTTTTCTAATTGATAAAAGCCGTTAAATAGAACGGTTTTTTTCCTACCGTATAATTATTGTAAAAGCTAGAAAAATACTAGCTGAATTCGTAGCGGCAACTCTGCTGCTTATAGACATATGTAAGCAAAAATGTCATTAACATGTTGAGGAAAAAGGCATTAATCATACATTACAGATAAGTACATCGTGGCGGAATGCAATTAAATTTATCAATCAAAAAGTTTAAAATTGATTAATATTATCCAGAATGTGCAATGAAATGTCTGATTTTTTTTGCGCAAAAAATTTATGTTTTTGTATGAATGTTTTTTAATGTATAATACTGTGCATTTAATTATCGTTACATGTAAGTCTCGCATGTTTCACTTCCAATAACAGAATCTCTGAGAATTTGAAAACAGTTTATACATATTTTGTTACACGAACGTGTTTCATATTATTGTTGCCTAAATAAATATATACATATCGTCACATTAAAGACCAAACAACCTATCAGCACATTTTTCAAAATTTAATTTTTTATTCAATATTATTCCCTATATCATAAAGCATATGTATGCAAAATTTTAAACTTCTAATATTAGAAATAACCAAGCTATTACCAAATACCCTATCAGCAAGTGTACAATTTTCTGAAACCAAATAACCTATCAGCACTCACGCTAAAGAAATCAGAGTAATCATTTATTTGAATTTTTTTTTTGAAACACAGTTACTTTTGATTTGTTGTTGTTTTTGTTTTATTACATTTTATTTATTATTAGAAGTGAAAAGAACATAAATAATAAATATATACATATATATTTTAACGTATATAAAACTTGTTAAGTACCCTTTAGGAAATAAACTAATCGGTTTACAAAAACACTAATTATAAATTAACTATTTTGCAACTGACTACAAATTGGTTTAAATCTAATGCAGATATCAACCAAACAAAAAAACCTAAATATTTTGAATTTAACTTTCATTTTAAGTCACGAAATGTGCTTGAATTTTTATTTAAAATCAGTATCAACGTTGCTTTTTTATTATTTTTTAATAAAAAATTGAGAAACTTAACAATTTATAAATGAATAAATAAAAAAGTGTTTTAAATAATTTAAATTAAACTGACTACAAATTGGTTGAAAAATAAGCAATTAGTAATCAATTTAAAAGTCAAGCAGAGATGGCCAATTGACTATCGCCTATGACATGCATATGTTAATATAATGGGTCGACGACAAGGAAAAAAGTCACTTTATACTCTAGTTGTGCTTATGTAAAAACCAGTTTTAAGTTACTTAAAAATGTGTTTGACTTCCTACAGGGTATTTATTTGTTATCTGCATTATTATTTAAATTTCCCATATATCTACTATGAGGTGTTTATAAAAAACAACTATTTTCAAAATGCTAAAATTGCACTTGCTAAGATGAATAGTGACGAGCTGAAAACAGTATCTCATGGCACCATATTTTAAGTAATGAATTTTCCAAAAATAATCACGGATACTACTAGAAATATAAATAGAAAATAGCAGATTTTATTAAAAATTTATAAATTGGGATCCTTCAGGAATTTCCGAACTTTGATGGATATCATTTAATCAGAGAACTGACCCAGGGACTGAAAATAAGGGACCATAGACAATAACGTGCATTCGCTGAATGGGCTGTGGTGCAGATGGCATCTAACCCTAATTTTCACAACAACAACAAAAAAATGATCTACAATGATGTGGTCCATTTCTGAATGAACGGCTATATATGAATGAACACGTGAAACTGTGCGATCTTGATACCATCGATTGCAACAGGAAGGCGCTATGTGACACTCTACCTGTCCTATTTACTCTTTCGCAGATGATAGCAGCCTTTCTCATTTTTATTCATTTAACTGCAGGCCGTCAACGTTTGAAATCGATACGAGGAGGCAGTTTATGAATGACGTTCTGGATAGCGACCTCGCGAAGATTTCCGAATGGGGTCAGGCGAAAGGGGTCGATTTTAATGCCCGTAAGACTCAGTGTTGTATGCTTACGCATCGACGTACGTATGACTATGCTGCTTCATTAGTTTCTATGGGTGGTGTAAATATCATGGAGTCAGGGGCTCTTAATGTTCTGGGCATGAAAGTGCAGTGTGATGTCAGATGGACGGAACATGTCTTTCAGGTCGCAAAAGAAGCATTCAAGTGCCTTGGCTTCTTAAGACGGTACAAGAGATACTTCAAACCTTCTGATTTTCTTAATATTTACACCACTTACATCCGACCGAAGATGGAATACAACTCTCATGTTTGGGCCGGTGCTTCAGAGTCTATTTTGAAGTTACTCGACCGCGTACAGGAGAGGGCGATAAAACTCATTGGAGACAGTAGGATAGCCAACTCTATTGACTCTCTTGAGCATCGTCGCAATGTGGGGTGCGTATCGTTGTTCTATCGTTACTATAATGGCAGGTACTCTGGTGAAATTAGGGAACTTGTTCCTGAAACCCATTCTTTCTTACGCTCAACGCGTTTTTCATCAAGAGCGCATGCGTTTGTGGTCGATATTCCAACGAATCGCACTACGCATTACAGAGAAAATTCGTTTTTTGGCCGAACTGTCCGTATGTGGAACAAACTACCTGCAGATGTCTCCTCCGCCACTTACAATTTGAGGGGGTTCAAATCGAATATCCACAGACACTAATCTCTTTATTCTCCTTCTCAAAACTTATCTTCCCAGTTCCAGCGCAACGCACTGCATATCTAGGGGTTATCCCCTGAGTGCTGGTCCTACTCGTAAAAAAAAAAAAAAAAAAAAAAAAAACTCTACCCAAGTCACATTGCAAATTCTAGAGGTTATGTGAAACGGTCTCCGTGCGATTTGATCCCGTTTAAGTTTTTCTTGCGTGGTTTTCTTAAGTCGCTCATATATGCAAGTAAGCCATGATGCACAGAGGTCCTTAAAGCCCAACTCGTATTCCATGCCATCGGTCAAATTAAACCTGATTTATGCATCAGAGTCGCCTTATTATGCATCGTAGGCATTTCTTCTAGAGAAGCGGTGCCGGATATTGGATTGATGTTATAATTCACACATATTGATATCAATAAATAATCGAAATTAATAAGAAATTTTCTATGATATTTCACACACTCTTTGTTTTATAGATGTTTAACTAAAGGGGTTTTAAGACGGTGTAAGACTTATTTCCTTTCCAAATCATTTTCTCATTATTTATACCAATAACATTTGCCTAAAATTGGAATATTACTCTCATGTATGAGCCCGGGCTAAAAAGTCTATTTTCAAGTTACCAGAATGGTGACAGTAGGCTAGCCAACGCAATGTGGTCCTTTGATATATGGGAACTTGTGCTTTAAAGCTGATTATTTCTGCACTCATCACTCAAGGCACATCCATTTGTGGTTTCAACTGCCCATGAATTGCAGATCGCCTTATAAAGAGAACTTGTAATTTAGTTGAATGTTTCATATCTATAATTGATTTCTGGCAAAGGTGTCTTGTGTGACGTTCACCTTGAAGATATTCATATCAAATGTTTCCAAGTGATACGACCTCTATCCTCCATCCCCCAATCAATATTCCTACTTCTCGCACAACGCATTGCTTAAAGTCATCCCATGAGTGCTGAGAGAAAATGACTTTACTAACTTTATGTATATAAAAACGCAAGGATATAGCTCCTTTCTTTATTAGTAAGCTATTTTTAATGGGTATGCATTTTGTTGAAATATGACTAAGCAGAAAACATAAAGTTATTTATAACAGAGAGATGAATATTTCATAAGCATGTATTGTATTGTTATAAAAGATATTCGGCATAAAGCTATTTTAGTCAAGTCATTGAATTGTATTTGTTTTTAATTTTAACAGTTCAAGCGAAAGCATTTCAAATATCATAATTAAAGTTTTTTCTGTTCTTGTCATTATTCCATAGAAATTAGTGATAAAAAGAATTTGATGAGAAAATTAGTGTCATTTATTATTATTATTAGAAAAAAATATATTTATTATAGTGTCTAACTTTTTTTTCAAGATAACATGAAGCTCATTAATAATGAGAATAAAAGTTTCTATTTTTATCAAAGCAAAAATAAAATAATTGTATAAGTTTATGATTCTATAAGAACAATTCATTTATAAGAACAATTTCATTCAAACAAAATAAAAAGTTTTTAAAATAATTATTTGCATTCTATACATTTAATGAATAGGTATTCCAGTTATTCCTCAGAATTTTTAATTGTGAAGCCTATTACATATTTATTTAAAGCTTCGGCATGCTAGTGAACAAAGAACGTATAACGTAATTGCCCTAGAAATCTATGTAATGTCGAGAATTCTAAGTTGTCATCCTACAAGGAAATTTTTAAAAATTGCTTATTTGTCATTGTTTTTAAATTCAAGCAATAGCATGGAATATGCATGCACACACATTGAGCGCGAGTGGCTCATTTCGGTTCAGCTAATCTTATTCACAAACGTTTTTACTACGAGTCCCATCTGGCTTTGCTAATAGCAAGCGTTTTGAACTTTTGTATATTATCTTATGGGATTAAATGAATTTCTAAATCTTTTCCGTTCATTGTGTAAACAGCAAAGTGTGTCTCCTTTAAGTTAAATATAACTTTAGCATAACAATAACCAAGTTGTGGGTTTGCAGCTTTTATTTCAAAAGACCAAGTAAGGGAATAGTCATTCTAGATATTTTATTATTCTATTTATTTTTTTTTAATTTTTCCAAAAAAAAAACTCATGTACTAGCACCATAAGAATAAAATGAAAGAAGAAAAATAAAATCGGGAAATGAATAGAATTTACAAAAATAAGTATTTCCTTCTAAAAAGGATATAAGGGTGAGAAAGAAAAACAGAGGGACATTTAAAAATGAAATTCAGAAAATGGAACAGTTGAGTTTTCAAAAGCATTTAGAGACTGGGCTACCGCTAAATTTAAAATGCAATAAATCTTATTTTGAAGGCGCATTTTGCCGTTTGTCTACATCCGTTTGCTACTATCGTATAACACAACATGGCATTCTTTAGATATATACTTTTTCTTTTTTTTTTTTTGCTTTTTATCTTTTGGCTAAATGTGGTTCTTGCTTTTTTGTACTTAAACAATACCACTTGCAGAAACTGAAGCTGCACACACGAGTGATTTAGCACAGATTTACATCCCATTCAAATAACAGACACGAGGCACAAAAAACTATATGCACGGAAGTATGTGTATATCGCCTATCTTTTTATTTTTAATTTTTATTCAGATGTAAAATAGTTGTAGCATGTCTGTACAGTGTTTTATTGTTAGTTCCTGATTTGGTTAAAATACTTTTTTTTTAAGGATAAACAATTGGAAATTTCTGTCAAGCTAAATTTATTCGGATGAAAAAGAATCTCTTGATGTTTGTAAAGCAACTTGAAATACTTCTGTGCTCAAGCTAAATTTTGCATGCTTTTAAATCTTTCAACGAAGGCAGGGAATATATATTTTTAAATTACATATTTATTTTTAATATGCATATGCATCGCCGCCTTTTTGGATAGATTAATTATATTTACAAAAGTCTTTAACACGTACAATCTTATATTGTATGTGTTAATTGGAATGTTAACACATACAATGTCATATTGGGACCATAATATACCCGAGAATGTTTATTTAGAGTGTATTGTCTGCTTATAATAAACTGTTAGTTTTTGCTCTTTAAGAATTTGCAAATTAAGTATTTTCGATTTCCCTTTGATTCCTGCGAAAAGCTTGCTAAATATGTTTATAACTCGTTTAAGAAATTTCAATAAATTTAATCCTTATGAAGGATGTTTTTTTAGGAAGTTTTTTTTTTTATACAAATCACTCTGTAGTCTGACAGCTATTTTGACAGTATTGTTTGGCAAATCATCATGAACAGGTTAACTCCAGAACAACGCTTCCAAATCGTGGAAATTTATTTTCAAAAACAGTGTTCAATTAAAAATTTTTACAGAGCACTTCGTGAATTTTATGGTGCACATAATCGTGCGTCTGAGACCACCATAAAGAACGTAATTACCAAATTTCGGTCTACATTCACTCTTTTGGATGCCAAGCCACCGAAAAGAATGAAAAGAGTGCGTACAGAAGAAAATATTGCTGTCGTTGAGGCCAGTGTCGAAGAAAACGGCAATTTATCGATTCGTCGTCGTGCGCAAGAAGTTGAACTTTGTCCATCGACTTTATGGAAAATTTTGCGTAAGGATTTGGGTTTGGTGCCATACAAAATTCAATTGGTGCAAAAATTAAAGCCACACAATCATCATATGCGCCGTGAATTCAGTAATTGGTCGCTTAATCAATTCGACGAAGTTCCGCTTTTTTACCGCAAAATTCTCTTCAGTGATGAGGCGCAGTTTTGGTTGAATGGATATGTCAACAAGCAAAGTTGCCGCATTTGGATCAAAGATAATCCACACGCCGTTCAAGAATTACCAATGCATCCCGACAAATGTACTGTTTGGTGCGGTCTATGGGCTAGTGGAATCATCGGTCCTTATTTCTTTAAAAATGAGGAAGGACGACACGTTACCGTGAATGGAAATCGATACGGAATTCATGATCAATGAATTTTTGGTGCCAAAACTTCAAGATATGGATGTAAACGAAATGTGGTTTCAACAGGATGGTGCCACTTGTCATACTGCGGGCGAAACAATGGACTTATTGAAAGAACATTTCAACGACAACATTATTTCGAGAAATGGACCGGTGAATTGGCTTCCGCGTTCGTGTGATTTGACATCACTCGATTATTTTTTGTGGGGATACCTGAAATCATTGATTTACGTGGATAAACCAGCAACGATTGACGCTTTGGAAAGCAGTATTCAACGTGTCATTGCTGAAATACGCCCTCAAATGCTTGATACGCCCTCAAATGTTTGAAACTGGACCTCCAGAATGACTTTTGTGCAAAATAGTCGTGGTGGCCATATGCCCGAAATTATATTTAAATGTTAAATGACAAGAAATTATCAACCAAATAAAAAATTTTTATTGGCCATTTCATAATTTGGCATGTGTTTTAATTAAATTTCAAATCAGCAAGCTCTTATAAAAACAACCTTTATTTCAGCCAAACTTGAAAGTGATTGTGTGAAACTTTACACTCTCATAATTGGTCATAAATGTGACAGCCATAATTTGTCATTACTTAAGCAACGAAATGCCCGACTGAACTTGTCTGCCTGCATCCTTAAAATCCACTTGACCACCAGAAAAAATTGATGCACACTACGACAAACTTGCATTCTGTTGTAAATAAATTTAAGTTTTGTGTAGGTGTAA
The DNA here is from genome assembly GCA_951800035.1 of Linnaemya tessellans. Lineage (NCBI taxonomy): Eukaryota > Metazoa > Arthropoda > Insecta > Diptera > Tachinidae > Linnaemya > Linnaemya tessellans. Next base: position 103,106,105 of record OX637533.1, on the reverse strand, counting down.
TCTACAGAAAATTTCTTTTTAAAGTACCACAATATGAAAAATGATTATAAACATATAAATGCCATATTAACATGATCATTGCGGCTGGCCAAAAATATTAATTTTCAGAAAAAAATTAAAACTGCCAAAAAGTAACTCATTATCTTGCTATTAATATAAATTAATATAATCACATATTTTGAATAAAATGAAATAGATTTATGCTTATTTTATATATGCAATGAGTATTTTCAATTCTTTTTTTCCAAAGAAGTATCATATGATGTGTAATCAAATCACTAACTTGTAGAAATCTGTTCCATTGTTGCATTTATTTGAAATTATTTCCAACAAAATACTCATGTTTACTTGTTTCTTATCAACAACACTATTTTTATATATTTTTTTCTTAGGTCTTCTGCCAACAGGATGTTGAAAACTATTTACAAATTCTATAAAAAAATGCATCTTATCAACAACTCACATACACACAAGTAGTAAAAACTTGTGCGCTTTGTACACTTTTATTTGTTTAAAAACTTTGTGTCTTAAAAACAATAGCAACAACACGTTAAAAGAGTGTAACTTTAAAATAAAAATGTATCACTACACCCTTTAAGACCTAGAAACCCATAAATAATCGCCAATGTAGTCTTGCTAACGAAAATTGTATAAATTTTTGCTTTAGGAGAAGCCACGTCTACAACTTTGTTATTGTATTTTAGACATGCTTAAAGAAATGTAACAGAAGCAAAATTTTCTGTTAACAAAGTATCAGCAGAAAATATGTGTAAAAAAAATCACAACAAAAAAGAAAAGATTTGCAAAGAAACAAAAAAAATATATATAAAAACTGCTGACCTGTACATATTCGAAAATCCATAATAAGCTTCATCACTCTACGTGTTGTGAAAAGAATCTACCACCTTGAGGTGGAATACAGATACTTGCGTACGCATCAGCCAGCTGTGGTGGTTCAGCATTAGCTTGATTGATTTATTATTTTGCATTTAAAAGTCTTTGTAGCGCACTTCAGCAAATTGAGTTTGAAAAATAACAAAATTGAAGCGCATAATAATCGAAGTCTTCTGTGGCCAAAAATATAAAATATTTAAGATTATTCTCAACTTTAAGTTGAAAAAATTGTAGTAAAAGTTTTAAATGAAAATCTCTTATCTACGGTAATATTTTTGAGATAAAAAATTACACACACATGCAACTGAAATTAATATTAATACACGTGCATATTGTTTTTAATTTTATACCCTAATATTGAAAACACTGCACCAAAGAAATTTAAAATTTTATTAAATAGGCAAAATTCTAACTGCCTATTTCACTATGCCAGAAGAAAGCACTCGTGTGACATCTTGTTATAGGCAATAAAATTAAATTTTTTTAAGGTTTAAGGCTGGGGTTTTCAGATCTCAGTAAAATTAGGTTTAGTTAATCTTAAAACAAGCAATTTGCTATTTTAGTAGTAGTCAAACTAAACAGAAAAATAATCGCTCAAAAGTATTGCAAAAAGTAAATTAATAAAATAAAAATAAATAAATAAAGGGTGTTTTTATAAAGTGACAAAAGTTTATATCATAATAAAAGAAATAAATATATTTTTAATCAAGGAAATCAATGAAATGGGTTTTACTGAAAAGAAAATTTTATGAAATTAATGTTTAAATATAATTCCTGCCATGTGGCCGTCACGGCTGGTATGTAGAAAGCACAATGTAGAACACGAATTTTCAACAACTAAAAATATCTTTCATGAAGTGGAAGGACACAGTCCCAGAACAGGGTCAATTTTAATGCTCGTATGCTTAAGCATCGACGTACGTATGACTGTGCTGCTTCATCTCTTTCTATGGGTGGTGTAAGTATTAAGGAGTCAGGGGCTCCTGATGCTCTGGGCATGAAAGTGCAGTATGATGTTAGATGGACTTGAAAGACATGATTTTCAAGTCGCAAAAGAAGCATTCAAATGCCTTGGCTTCCTAAGACGGTGCAAGAGATACTTCACCCCTTCTGATCTTCTTAATATTTACACCACTTACATCCGAACGAAGATGGAATACAACTCTCATGTTTGGGCCGTTGCTTCAAAGTCTATTTTGAAGTTACTCGATAGCGTACAGGAGAGGGTGATGAAACTCTTCGGAGACAGTAGCCAAATCTATGAACTCTCTCGAGCAGAGTCGCAATGTATGGTGCGTATCGTTGTTCTATAGTTACTACAATGGCAGGTGCTCTGGTGAAATTAGCGAACTTGTTGCTGAAACCCATTCTTTCTTACGCTCAATGCGTTTTTTATCAATAGCGCATGCGTTTGTGGTCGATATTCCAACAAATCGCACTACGCATTACACAAAAAAATCATTTTTTGGCCGAACAGTCCGTATGTGGAACAAAATACCTGCAGATGTCTTCCCCGCCACTTACAATTTGAAGAGGTTCAAATTGAATATCCACAAGCACTACCCCCTTTATCCTCCTTCCCAAAACCTATCTTCGCAGTTCCAGCGCAACGCACTGCATATGTAGGGGTCATCCCCTGAGTGCTGGTCCTGCTTATTAAAAAAATCACAGTTTCTGAGAAAGGTGGCGAATTAATTGATTGAGATCATCTTCAATGCTTTCCTGTACAACGGCTACAGCGTCTTCAGTCCGCACTGTTCGGCGTCTCACTGGATGCACAGTATATGTAGTCCGAAAACGATCTATTGCTCTGAACAACGATTATGTACGCCATAAAATGGAAGAATAATTTTGATTAAAAATTTCAACAATTTGCACGCGTTGGTCTGGTCTTGTGAAAAAAACACGCTTTATATATAAAGTTATTAGCTTTAATGCAGGATATTGTTTTCATATTCTACAAAAAAAAAACGAAAAACAACCGGGATCTCCCGCGGAAGTCGTTGCCACGAACATCAAACTGACAGTCTTGCATTGCTACTTAACAGCCACAGCGGCACACTTATTTTAGCAGGTAGAGATACTACACACACACACACATGTTTGTACAAGGCTCCCAATATAATTTAAAATAAATAAATTTGAACTAACAACTAGTTTCTATTGCTCATTAGACATAATTTTTACAATGGATTTTCACCAAATATTTGTTTTGTTCAGTCTTTGTTATTTACTAGTTAAATATTGGGAGTATAACGCTGCACTGAAAATACTACAATTCTCATGAAATTTAAAAAAAAATAAATGGAACATCTGTCAAACTTTTTTTCCTGCTCACGTCTTCACAGCCAATAAAAAAGAAGTTACAAAAAACAATTTCCCTGAGAAAATGTTGAGTGTTAATACGGCACCAGTATTAAATGTTGTCTAAAAGTGCAAATACATACAATCATGTAAAAGCATAGTTTGTAAAGCGATGACAAAAGTAAAAATAAATTGCAATGAAAAAAATAGCTTTAGGATATTTTTGCAATTTTTCCACATCTAAATATTCCAAACATCACATTGAAAATATTTAGCATTTTGGTGTAGCAAGATAATATCACAATACCCGTAGCCATAAAATAGATCCAGCACGAAAAAATAAAACGAGGGAATAATATATGTTACAAAAATAACTCTTAACGTCAAAACGAAGCCATAAGAAGATAGTTGGCGGGCATTGGGCAGTTTGCAAAGTCCATCTGAATTATATCCTCAGGCAAAAATAGCTACAATAAATTTGTTTTTTAATTTTAGTTTTCGTAGTTGTAAAAATATGGATATTTCCTCTTCCAACGTTGACTCATTTTGCTTTAAGAAATTGTTATTTTTTTGTGTTTATTATTGACATTTTCTATTTAGTAACATGATTTTTTGGCGGGTGCAATACGCAACATTAAGACAGCTAATAAGTGGTCAGCAACAATAATACACATAAGTACTGACGATGAAAGTGTAGCGGCTTTCGAAAGCAGCTGTTTTGCTCCTCTGAGTAGATTGAATAATTAATACTAATGTTGACTTTTCCTTGTGCCTGTGAATTTTTATCTTGTCTCTATGAAGTTAAAAATAAGTTTTCGAACAATTAGCCTGTCATGTTTAATTGATTTTAATATAGCAATCAAAAAAGGCCAACAAAAATACTTACATAAAAAAATTTTAATCTCTTAAAATTCCATTGTTAGCTTCCACATTTTTTTAATATAATTCTTTATTTACAATTTGTCTATTAAAGAACAATAAATAATGTTGATTAAATAATATTAACATAAGGTGTTAAACTCCACTGAGGATAACATAATTAAACAAAAATATTAAGAGATAACTAATATGTACATTGAATATAATAAATTAAAACAAGGAAATTAATTTCTAAAAGGAAAGTCCCCAATACGGTGTCTTTTAAGTCTGTTGATTTGATCAGTATCAGCAAGAAGAGCAATAGGAAGTGGGTTGATATGTTGCCTTAACCTTCCTCAACAGGTTTCACTACATCTTCTAATTACGTCCTTTAACTTCGGAATATTGGAATCCTTATGTATTGTATTATTTGCTTTGAAACTCTATGCTCAATAGTAAACGATATATTCTATATAACTTTTGATTTATTGAAGTAACTTATATATTGAGGGCTTATATTCAATACCCGCCATACACCAATTTTTGGAAAATGACTTTTTGATCGCAAATTGTTCACTGATGCCAGTTCAATCTCTGACAAAAATTTCCGTTTTTTGTCGACTCTTTCGATAAAAAGGGATATGGTTAGAGGATGGATAACATCCAAAGATAAACCGGGAGACAATGAGGCGCCAGCACAAACTCAGCGATTCACATTTAGTTCTAAAACAACCGATGGTAGGATACACTTAAAAGAATATTTCCAGAAATTGGACAAAGTGGAAAGCCATTACTGTCGTAAAGAAAAGAATAAAATCTATATTGCCTCAACATTTAACACAAAGGCAGACATTTACCGAGACTACCTTGCATACTGTTTCGAGAAGTAAGTATGATCTGTTTCAATTTTTACCTTTTCGAAATTTTTTGAAGAGAAGAATTACGGTCTTTTTATGCCCCGCAAGGATCAATGCGATATGTGTGTCTCTTTTAATGTCAAACAAATAACGCCTGAACAATATAACGATCATATTTAAAAAAAAACAACGTGCTCAATATGAGAAGAATCTTGACAAATTCGCGGTGCAAGAAGGAAAATGACACTTTTTACTATGGATGCATAAGTAGTTAAGCTCTGCCCAAATATAAATGCGTCAGCTATCTAGTATTTCAAACAACGTCTACAAGTTCATAACTTCACTGTTTACAATCTTGCCGATCACCAATGCACTAACTATTGGTGGAATGAGACACAAGGCGATCTGTCTACTTCAACATTTATTTCCATCATACTATACCACTTTTAAAACACATTGCTCATCAGATAATTTACCAATAATAATAATAATAAGATCACTAAAGTATTTGCGAAGTGGAGAAGCTCAATTTCAAGTTAACTTTAATGAAAAATACAATAACTTGCCCAACAGAATTAAAAAGTACACAGGATATACTGAACCAAAGCCTTTGCATACTGCTCAGCTTCCAATCCAGCCTAGTAAATGGAAACATCTTCAAGATTTGAAACCGGTTATACTGCCACTAGAATATCATTACTTTTATGATAATTTAGTTTAGATGGAGTCAAAGTAATAAGAAGCAATGTGACAATGTCCAATTTGAATTACCTTTTATGCTTAATTTAATAAAATTACATATGAGAGCAAAAAAACATATGTTTTTATTACTATGCAATAACCGCTATACGCCATAAAAATATTTGAAGATTTCAGTTACAATACCCGACATCAACCATATCGCTACGAATAGAGTAAAAAGTTCTATTTTTTTTTTATAAGGGTCACTCAGTAGTTTAAAAAATATTATGGAAGAAAGATTAATTCATACCTTAAAGCTATGCTCACACTTATCAAATATTTGCCCCGAAAAACGTAACCACTAAATACTAATGAAAAATATTTTTGTTCAGATACGCGTTTATTAATTAAAACAGTTTCATACAAAACTAGTAGACAGTATTGGAAACTATTTGACTCAATAAATACTTTTTTGAACTAAAAAGTTTTTTATTATTGTTTAGTGGTTACGCTTTTTTGGTAAAATATTTGATAAGTGTGAACGTACCTTAAGAATTTATGAATGAAACAGTTTTCTCTCTCTCCTTTTGGAAAAAATTTCTGCATGTAATTAAATTAGGAAATCAATTATTATTCACCAAAAATAATAAATTATATTAGTGCTTTTTATTTGTTATGTGGTCAAGTATGTCTATATGCCTGCATTTCATAAACTCCCAAAAATGAATTGAGAATTACACAAGAAAAACCATAGGATTTGAAATTCCAGAAAACACATCAAACAAATTTATATCGAATAAAATTTTATACCGAATAAAATTAATATTTTATATAAGATTAAAGTATAAAAATTACATGCAGCACATTTGTTGCAATAACAAAACAGCTGATATGTTGCCTGCATGACATTCTAAGGTTAAAGAAAATAAGTAAAACTTTCGTTTTCTATAGAAGCACATATGTATCTACTCTATTTCTATAACACAAATTTCATATTTGCTTCTAAATACATACAAATGTGTATGTATGTATGTATATGTCTCGTTATGTATTCATGCGCGCACGAGTACACGTATATTAAAATGCACATATACAGTGAAAACATATATCTAATCTTTTCTTTGGTTACAAATAAAATGCAATAAATTTTATGAATTTGTAAAGTTTAAAAAATAACCATGAAATACCAGAATATTTGAAATGCTTTGCAAAGTTTGTATGGGCCATTTGCAATGGAATTAGTTTATATCTACAAATTGTATAAATATATAAATCTGTCTATGTAAAAGAAGACAGATCACATATAGAACAGGAAATTGGGTTACGAAAATTGTGTACGTTTTGTTTTTTCACAGTTCCATACAAAACACATATACACATTGAAGCCATATGAGTGTTGAATATGAAATGGGGAATAAAAAATATTATCATCAAAAAATTTTGAGGGAAATGGAATATATTTGTAACATAAAAATAAAGTGTGGATGAATTTACTTAAAGATACTGTATTTCTGAGATTTAAATTAAAATTTCGAACAATTAGCCTATAGAATCTTAATTCAATTTAATACTGTATTTAAGTTTAGTAACAAATGCTGCATTAATTAATTAATCATGATACGCATGCATTCATATTTAACTTATGAAATATTTAATAATTATATTAAAGTTTAGGACTTGAGAGCGTAGAATCAGCTTATGTAAGCCCACTTAAGAAAAGTTGCAAATGTAATGTCAAGCAGGTGCTCACATTATGATTATAAAGCCTAGCTTTATATTTACATGCATTTAACGATTACCCTGAAATTACGAAAGTTATAGATTTTCTTAAACACAAAGGAAATGAAACTCAAAAGAATTTGAAAATTTGTGGCGCTTTAATAAAAGTACTGACTGCCTGGTTGTAGGACAATAATTATGCAAGTACACAAACAAATGAATTCAAGATATATTTCGTTTATTTTTTCAATTAAAAACATTTTGTTGAGCCTGAAGCCTAAAGAGTTTTTCTTTTTTGTTTTTTTATTTTGCTGAAATAATTTTTTTGTTGCTATCGATGATGATGATGATGATGATGACGCTGTTATTCGTGCTATATTTGCTTTTCTTGTATGATATCGTTTTGCTTCATCCATAAAAGGTCATATGAATAACAACAGGAGCAATAAACGCAATCATGCGCAAAATATTTATACTTACAGTTGAGAGCAGAACAAACTTACGAGTAATTACATATTTGGTAATATCTTCTATAATTTAAGATCATCAAAAATGCTACTTCCAATAGTTATTTTTCTTACAATATATATTAAGGGTATTAATACAATTCATGATTACCTTATTTGAGAAATTGTGTTTAATATGACTTAATATAATAGTAAATAAATTTAATTACATTTGATACTACACTGAAAACAAAAAACTGACCACTGAATAATACAACTCTCTTCTCTTGCAGCCTTTCTGTTCACTACTGTATCATATGCGAGTATTTGCAAAAATTCGAAACAAACAACAAATTTTGCTGTTACAGCTCGAGGACAAAAACAGGAAAATGTAGCAAAAAGAGTGAGTATTCAATAATGCAAACATGAGAATGCAATAGACAAGGAATTGCACAGTTTCGTATTGACAATAAGTCATATGCTTTTTTAGTCCAGAGATATTGAGATGACGGTTAGTTTTGATCATAACGCAATTACGGTTGTTGCCATAACGTCTAATATATGAATGTGCTTGTGTTTGAGCACAGAAATTTCCGAAAGACAACATTTTAAACTGCAACCAGATGAATTTTTCCACATTCTTATACAGCTATACGATGGTTAATTTAAAATTTACTAAAACAATTAATGCAAATTAAAAGAAAATCTCTTAAAAAATTATATAAGGAAATCTATAAGGAATATAATTACATCAAATAGCATTTAAAATAGTATAGAAATTGTGTAGTTTTTCTTATAAGATTTTTAAATAAGGACACTCGTTTAATTTGCGATATGCTTTTCAAATATTAGATAATAAATCTTTTAGAGATCTGGAAAAATATATTAAAATTTGTATGGAAAGTTATTATATATCAGGCTGTTGAATATTTAAAGCTCTCAATGTTCCTGCGTAAGGTTACATAGGAGAACAACTGAAATATATTATTTTAATAAAAATATATAGTAGTTATTCTAAGTACAGCATTTCCTTTGTGACTGTCCGGACCTACATGAGCGTAGGCTTAGACATCTAGGCTCTCGTTTCCTGCGAGATCTGGGCTGCCTCAGGGATGCACCGCTGGCTGCCTTGTCGGGTTTTGTGAGAAGTTCTAGGTGGTTCTCATGAACTAGTACTTCATTTGAAAGGATTGTCCAGGGTTTAGCCCTCTAGGCATCACAATGGGCCTGTTATGTCCTCCGAGTATTTTGTCGCTTACTGCGGGCATCCCTTCTAACCTAACCTAACCTATTCTTTTTTTAATTTTTTTTAATTTAATATATATATATATATATATATATATATATATATATATATATATTATATATATATTTTATATATATATATATATATATATATATATATTTACTAGTGCTTTTTGTTTGTTATGTGGTATATATACATATATATATATATATATATATATATATATATATATATATATATATATTATATATATATTTTATATATATATATATATATATATATATATATATATATATGTATATATATATATATATGTATATATATATATATATATATATATATATATGTATGTATATATATATATATATATATATATATATATATTTACTAGTGCTTTTTGTTTGTTATGTGGTCAAGTCTGTCTATATGCCTGCATTTCATTGGTTCTTACACCAAATCATTAGTAGACTTTAACCTAATTCCGAAATAAAAATAATATAAAAATAAATAAAGTCTACTGATGATTTGGTGTAAGAACCAATGAAATGCAGGCATATTAGAGCGGGTCAATTTGTATGGGACGGAAAAAATGAAAAAATCGCATATGCGGGAAGTAATCTACGAACAATTCTAAGAAAATTTGCCTAAGAAACTATGTGTGTAAAATCGATTCGGATGCCGCGATTTTTAAAGGGAAGTTTCATATTCAGGTTATAGAAAATTTTGTTAGAAAAACTTAAACAGATAGCTTATTTATGAGTGTGAGGGACCCACTGAGGGTAAAAAAACGCTAAGTTTTCTTCTAAACCCTTTGTTTTTACTTCTTATTTTTAAAGTACACTTATCCCTCGATTTACACAATACTTTTTTTAAGGTGTTAATCGAGGGAAAGGTATACTTTTGTTTGTTGACCATATATTGAAATAAAACTAAAATTATCCTTTAAGTTTTCTACGATTTATTGTTTTATTTGCAGTTATTAATTTAGCAATAAAATCAGAAAGAATAAAATAAATTTTAAGTGTATTGTTATTAATACAAAGTTAGTTTCTAGATTTGAAAAAAGAACTAAATAACTAAGTTTTTAAGTCCTGCCTGCTTTCCAAGCGTGGATTTTTTTTTCGACTAACATCAGTCACAGCCATAATACTTTCACGATTTTTTTCCGTTACGCGCCGAGAAACACTGGTTAAAAGTTTAACGCATCGTTCAGTTCCTTGAATGTGGCATGGAACTTGTGGGTCAGGAAGTGGTGGATCTTGAAATTCTAAATATTCCTTCAAATAGTCATACGGAATATCTCTTGTAATTGGTGGTTCTGATAAAATACTGTCATCATCTAAATCTATCATATTGAAATAATTGCAGCAGTCAAAATTAATTTTACATTTTTTGTACTCTCTAAGTTTTTCTGCATCGCAAAGTTTGTTACGGTAGTACAAAATTTTTTGTATTGCCTGGTCGCGTATTGATTTACGATCATCGTAAAGCATTGAAAGCATAACATTTTCTGGATGAGCAAAGTATGAGTTATTTTGAACTACAGAGTAAACAATTTGCCGCACATTCAAGGGAAGAAACTGTGTGAGGCGAATAAACTTAAATAAAAGCGTACTGCCGTAAATAACAGAATTGTAGTATTTGATGTTAAAGTACATGGGAACATAAACTCTTATTACGTACTCTGCTAGAGTTTTTAAGTAACTAGTGGGTGAACTTGTTGCGACGTACAATCGTAAAATTCTGCTGGCCTTGGTTAACCAACGGGAGTGCGCTACAGGTCCAGGCTTTATGTTAGCTAAGTCAACAGAAATAAAACCATTCGATATTGCTGAAGCCATTTGAAGCAAATACTTTACGTCATTAGATAAATCAAGCTTCCATTCGTCTGATGAAGAAGGTGGCATGTTCTCTAGCGGAATGGCTGTAAATTCAACAACCCTCTGAAAAAATTTTAAACTTTTTTTAATAAATGTTAAAAAAAATATTCTGGAAAAATTATTTTCCCACCATTTTCTCACAGCACGTAATTTGTTTACTAATTAAGCCGCTGGCAGTTCTTGGTCCGCTCGTTTTCGAATTATCCAGAAATTCGAATAGGTGACGAAAAGGCAATTCATTAAAATGTAGGAGACATATAAACCAATGCAATGGTCTTCCCAATGCGATCTCGAAACGCCGTATTATGCCATTTGAAACGCCTGTGTTAGTGTTTTCTCCATCACTACAAATACCAATTAAATTATTAAAACTGAAACCTTTTTTGCTGAAAAACTCGCTAAGCTGCCTTTGCTTTGTTAAAGCATCTTCAGCTTGAACTGTAACATATCCTAATAGTTTCGAGTTCGGCTCTTTAAGGACGACTAAATGTGCTTCTTTAACCATGCTTTGGTGGTATTTGCCGTCAATTTTTTCCATTGTTAATGCGTCATCTTTTCTGCCATCAAATGAAAAGTAGCATAGGTTGGTGTCTCCTGCTTGACTCTTGCGTACTGCTTCCCGTCCCTTCATCTTTTCTCTGGCGACTTTATTTTTATCCATAATTATTAGGTCTCCAGTTTCATCTCTATAGTCAATATCCTTAAATAGAGCTGTCGCTAAACCTGAAGCTACTCTGTCAGATATGCCGAATCTGTCGCACATCATCGCGAAATTTAAAGCCGAGTACCTTTTGGTATAAGCTCGTGGTTTCGGTGAAATTAATACATCCTCAGATGGTGCACTTAGCTCTATAAGCTCCTCCACCTCCATGTTTAACTGGCTTGGTTGATATGTCGAATCATGACTCACTGGTAGGAAGGTTGCTATTGTTGATACTTGGTCAGAATGATTCTCTGGAATAGTCAGTTTTCTATCATTGTGTTGATCTAGCATAAAAAATGTCAACCTTTTTGGAATTTCTCCACATTTGCATTCATGTACTTTTAAATTACATTTGCATTTTCCAATGAAAAACAAATCATCAATCGATTCCACAAAACGATTTAATTTACTTTTAGTTTTTATTTCTCTTTGGTACTTTTCAATGAACTGGTTTAGTTTTAGTAAAATGCTTTTTTCATTCATAAGATCAATAAAAAGTCGATTCCATATTTCAGTTAATTTATTTAACACGTCAGCAGTGAAGTTCTTGTAAGCACACTTTTTTCCTTCTTTTTTTGCCTGGTAACCCAAGAAGAAATAATACTTTAATACATCACGCTTGCTTGGTAAGTTAAGGCCACTAAAATCTGCTGGTGGTCCAAAAATGCAAATATCTGGGGAAGCCATATGAGATATGGTAGATTCAGATGAAGAAGATGAAAAATTATTTTCCATTTTACTAGATTATAAATTTAAAATGCAAAATGGAATAGCCAATAAAAAAGCCGAACAGCGGAACGTTTTATTTTTTCACTCGCGTAGTTGAACTTAAATCACACAAATCTTAGTACTTATCACAATGTTTTGTTTTCCTTTTATTGAATATAAATTTAAAGATTCAAACGTTTATTGATTATAAAAACTTATTTATGAATTTAAAAATTTACTGAATAAAAATTAAAAAATTTTATCAACGAAAACTAGACTGTTAGAAAAAAATTGCAACTGCACTGTTTTTAATAAAAATAAAAACGTTAAAAAGGCACCACTTGTTCAAGCGATTTTTTAATTTAACGAACGAGCCTATCTATTAACACTTTTTTCTTAAATTTTTTTCTACTCTGGTCTTACTTTTCGTTAACGCTGGAAGCGATTTCTTTTTTAAAACTTCAGAATAGTTTTCAAAAAAGTTTTTCAATTCCTTTAAAGAAAAAACATGTGTAAAATTTTATTTCAAAATAAAAGTACTCTTAAAGTTTGCGAATTGATAAATATTACATTTTTGCGTTTTCAAATGCGAAAATTTCATTAATTTAATATACAGAGGAAATTTTTTTTTTACACTCTTCAAGGTTTTTACTCGCTGATTGCACTGATGTTACGATCGTAAAAATCGAATGTGTCATATCGTTCGTAATACCGGGAAACCACTGTACCACTTTTCAAAAAATTAAACCTTCCAATTATTGTCAAAAAGCTAAAAATATAAGTTTTGTACATGTAATTTACTTCTATGTAAACATATTTGATACAATTTTTTATACTACCTAAAACTAAATTTCCCCTTAAAAATCGCGGCATCCAAATCGGTTTTAGACCCATACTTTCTTAAGCAAAGTTTCTCAAAATGATCCGTAGAACATTTTCCGCATATGCGATTTTTCGAAAAAAAAATCGACCCGCTCTAAGGCATATAGACATACTTGACCACATAACAAACAAAAAGCACTAATTTAATTGAGAATAAATGATTTTAAAAATATATACATAGATATTTATATTAAAAATATTATTATTTCAGTTTATTACAAATAGGTTCCCGTTAAAAATGAAAAATTATGTCAGTCAAGTGACTTGATCGGCAGGCTCCCAATCTTTAGTCAAAATTGTTAATAACGTTATTCAATAAACTGTTGTCAATGTTTGATATCTGCTCGATAATGCTGATACGTTTTACACATTTGATTAAAAAAAAATTAATTATATAAAGATGTCAAATCGCACGATCTTGGTGGCCAATTTAGTCCTCCTCAACGAGAAATAATGGTATTTTCCATGAATCGAGATGTTTTAACAAAAAATCACCTTGTTCGTTCGTATAACGTTCCATATTAACAAACCGGAATGCATTTAGAATTTTAAAATGCAAATTTAGAAAAAAACGACAGCAAAATAAAATAATTCCTCAATTTTTGATACTCTTCAAATATGTATCTTGATTTCTTCAAGCCTACATTTTTACTTATTCTCAATAATTTTACTAAAATTTTTTAACAAAAAATCTGAAAACTCGATGATTACAAATAAATTAGAAACATGTTTTTAACAAATGCGTTCATTTAGCCCTGGTAATAAAAGCAACCAAATTAAGAGCTGCCAAATTTAGTAGTTTAAATAAATACCCTTACGGCCGTTATTACAACTTCTTGTTAGTTAAAAGTGCGATTTTGTCTGACGCTTACAAAGTGTTCTATTGTTACGTTTTCTTTTAAACCTAAAGTGAACGATACATTGAAGCAGTTTCATTCTATCTGCTAGATTTCAGTAGCATTATAATATTGATGAACTTTTTATTCATCCCAGCAAATCCTACTTTTAACTAACATGAAGTTGTAATAATGACCCTTAATATATTTTTAATACTTCTCATGACTTCTGAGACCTGTTGTCATTACAAGTGACTTACTTACTTCTCAATGCTTCCTGTTAAAAAATATGTAGCTGACTTTTGGCTACAAATGTTTTTACGCTTTTATTGTAAATTTTTTGCCTCTCGCCATAGCAATAAGCTGCAGAAAAACTTAATTGCCATGCCTCATCGACTTTAGTAATCATTGGCAGCATCACATACTTAATAACGACTACGATGAAATAATTGCTTGTAAATATTTTATGACATATGTATATCTCATGCGTGTTTCTCAGTTTTCCTTTTTTTTGGGAAATTTTTACATTTATATTTTCTAGAAATTAATAATTTTTCTTGTTTTTCAATTTTCCCTTATATGAAGAGAAGAGTTGATGCAAGTTGTTAAAAATATGTTTAATAGTATTTAAAACAAATTTGGAACTAACTGTGCTCCACTTTAACAACTAAATATTGCAAAAAGTTCTGCTAGGTGTTATCAGAAAATGGAAAAATAAATGAAAATAAAATTTATCACTAAAAATCTTTAAATTCGAACAGCTTAATGCATAAAAAACTTTTTATATATTTATTAACTGTTTATTTGACATATTTCTATGGATTATTTGTCAAATAAGGCTTTAATAAACGTAAAATATGTTTTATGAATTAGGCAGTAAACAAAAGAAATGTAAATAGAAACTCTAGCTGAGCCACGATATATCGACAAGCTATTTTTAGGAAAGTTACAACAATGCCAACTAAAATATATGACTAATAGTCAATTGTTGACTGCATTAAGGTAACAAAAATCAAACGTCAAGTACGCTTGATAAAAACTGTGTTTGAAATGATGTTGAGTATAAAACTTGTTTCTCATAAAATTTTATTTTGTTCTTAAGATGATTTGAAATATCCTTAAAAGTATACTATATATTCGAATATAATACGTGTACAGTAATATTTATTGTGTTCTTATATTACTCATACGCACTGTGTTACAATATGGCATTCATTTATTCGGGGAACTGCCTGTGCAAAATTAAAAATCCTAGCAAATATATGCGGTCTAATTTATTAAAAAAATTTTCATTTATATGAAATTTATATTTATAAAATTTTTTGTGTGAAAATTTGTCATATTAACCTGTTAAAAATCAGAATTTGTTTTATTTTTATAACTTATGCCTTTAATATTTGAGTATAATATGACAAGGGGAAGTGATTATTGGGTTCCTATAGCCACAAAAAATAAATAAATAAATGAAATAAAAATAACGATGAAAAGTATAACAAATTTAACTAAAAAGCTTGATAATTTTTTTATCTTGGACCAGCACTCAGGGGATGACCCCTATATATGCAATGCATTGCGCTGGTACTGAAAACGAGGGGATAGTATTGAGGGGACAGATTAGGAAAGATAAGAAGATAGACAGTTGTTTTTGTAGCTATTTTAACTTTTTACTTCGCCGGCTAATTTTTGTTACAGGGCCGCGACGAAGGTGGGTGCTGTTACTCTGCTTTTTAGTACATGATAGTGTCAGTCGCTGCCAATTATGTTCAGTGAACAGTGACTATGACTTCATCATTAAAACAGGCTGGCAACAACTAACACAACCACGCACTAATGCTGTTTAGAAGAATTCAACACAATATTTCATGACTCAGCGCGGGCTCGAAATCACGACCCTCCGCTTCATAGTCTCGTGTTCTACTACTTCAGCCAACAGATTATATTAATATTTATCTTCGTTCGGAAAACAACTGGTTTTTATAATTTTTCTGCTGACTTTAAAAATACTATTTGAACTTTTGTTCTTATGTTGATTTTGTCTTATAAGTACAGAGCGCAGTACAACTTTTAAAAAATATGGGAGGTACAAGTCCATTCATTAATTACTGTTGTCTTTGAATTTTTTCTGAGAGTAAATCTTTTCCCATCATACATTAATATACTAAAAACTTCGAGTTATACATTAGAAAATTAAACTTTCGCCTAATACAGGGTGTGCGCCGTGAAGGTATACTAATTTGTTTGTCGCCATTTTGGTAAACATTAGTCTTGACAGTTCATATTTGGCAGTTCATCGTAAAATACACACGTGGCAAATTTATGATGGAAAAATATTCGATGCCACATCGTATACAGCCAGGATTTCTTTACACAACAAGTTATTACAAGATATGGTGATACTGATTGGCCTCCACGTTGGCCTGATTTTACTGCTCTGGACTTCATTTTGTGAGGATATCTGAAAAGCAATGTTTATGCAAACAAACCAGAATCGCTTGAGCTACTCAAACAAAATATTCGTGAAGAAATTAACGAAATACCGCGTGAAATGTGTGAGAATGTAATGAAAAATATGCTCAAAAGGGCTTGCTTTTCTGAGGCTAACAGAGGCCGACATTTATCTGATATTGTATTCCATACATAATTGCCGATATTAAATAAAACATTTATCATTATAAGATCCATTCTCTTTCATTTAATCAAAAATTAAACAAAATTGTATACCTTCCCTGCAGACACCCTGTATATGGTGGGTTTAAACTTATGTACAATAAACAAAGCATGTGAGATTTATTTGAATATTTAGTATGTAGCAAATATAAAATTTTCTTAGCTTCTGCAACAGGAAAAGGAACTGTCTTTATTCAATTTAAAATTCAATTTCCTTTTTATATTGGTGGTCAAGGCTACATAACAACAGTATTTGCAATGTTTTGTGTATTTCTTTTCTATTAAAAATGAGCAAAATTTATTGCTCTCGCCATAAATAAGTACAATAATGTCTCAAGTGAAAACATATGCAATTTCCTATTTTTTGTTCAAGTTTCAACTTCTATATATATTTTGTGGTCCGGTCTTTTGATTATTTAAGGAGAATTTTGTTATAATATTGCTATTGAGAAAAGGATAACTAAGATACAAGCTGCATCGAGTCAAATTTTATTAAGAGCTAAACACAACCTAGAAACAGCTTAAGAAAAATCGAGCCGCAAATATTTTGAAGCTATTGCCTAACCGAAAGAAGTGTGAAATCTATTCCCAAGTTGTCTATTTCTTAGTCATTTTAATCCAATTAAGAAAAAGTTTTCCAGCTGCTTGTGTTGTTACTTTTTTTCCACATATTAATTCTTTTTCATTTTTATTTAAATTTTTTTACATAATTTTGTTTTTCCCTTTCTTGAAAGTTTTCTTGTGCACATTTCAATGTGTTTCTCATATAAAAAAAAGGACGGGAAGATTCCCAACAATGCTGTGGTTGTTATTTACAGAACATACACTTTTACTTGCGACTGTCAATGGTGGTTATTAAAAGTGACAGAAAATATAATAATCCCAGCATACAGGTGAATTTTATTTTTGATTTTAAAGACTTTGAAATAATGCTTCTTTTCTCGTAGATCAGACATTTGGAAAAGTTAACAAAAATTTTTGAAATTAATTTATTAAATTTTGTTATCACACTGTCCCAAGTTGTAAAAAAAAAACAATTTATCGTATAAAAAGCTGTCAAGCATTAGCATTTCAATTAGCGTCTCTCTATCGTTTACCTCAGTTGACTCATTAACAAAATATATTTGTTTGTGGTAACACTAATTGGTTGCTGAATAAATTACTTTAAATCTCTGTTCTGCAATTTTATTTACATAATTTATTTATATTCCCAAATGAATTTAGTCCCATAAACTAACTTCAGACTAAAAAAAATCTATAATTCCTTCGGTAAAAAAAAAATATCTTTAATGGTTTGATTTATTAAAAATTATTTTAAATTGTAGCCAAAGAGATAAGGTTTAATATCGATTATATCAAATTGTCTTAAAAATGTCTGCAATTTTACGAAAATCTCTAAAAAAAATTTAAGTAAGTTGTTGGCTTATACCTGTAAAGAATTTTAACGGTTTGGTATTAGTAATGATTACCGCAAGTGAATAAAGGTTATGAGCTGTAAAACAAATTAAATAGATATTAAATTATATACCTGACCCGTACCGGATGGGAGCTATGCACAGGATGGTAAAGAGTTGAGAGAAGTGATAGAAAAATAAGAAAAGGGATAAAACTTGTAGTACTCATTTTACTTTTAATTTACTTCGCCTTCGAATATTCACTATAACGCTGATAAAGAAGTGTGCTGTGCGCCACTCCTTTGTGAAGCCAATAGGTGTTTTAGCTCAGTTACCAGTGTTATACGTCAGATACTCACCTATTTCCTGATATTCGTCTTTGTAGTCTAGGTGTTAAATACTAGATGAGAAGTTTATTAGATTTTATTACTAAAATTTATTAAAGAAAAAATATAATTAAATTGAATTAAAATTTTTGGAAATTTTTGTTTTAAATTCAGAAAGACATGATAAATATTCCAAGGCACAAAGGAAAGTTAACATCAGTTTTTAGTTATGGAACTTACACAGCAGAGCAGAACTGCTGTTTCCGAAAGCCGCAACGCTTTCATCATAAGTGCTCATGTATATTGTGTTTGTCACCACTTATTAGGTGGCCAGATTGAATGTGATAACAGTTCTTACTTAAACATATTTTATTAGAAAATTCCATACGAGAACTGTATCAATCTCATGGTAATACATTATTGTTTTAACACCAGTGTTGCCGTTTGACTATTTTCTTCATGTCCATAATTTCTAAATTTTCTGTTCCATTATATCTAAACCAAACTTTTTTGGTTTCAATTCCTTTATAATTAAGTACAGGTGAATGTTTTTCGTTTTATTGATATTTGTCTCAAAAGTTTCACGTAAAAATGACTATGGAGGAGGTTTTATATCTATTGTTTAATATTGAATATAAACTTAGACTACAACGGATTGATAAAGTTTATATTATTTTATTTTTTATAAATCTAATTTATCTCACAATGTCTATTTCTATAATCTTAGAATTAAACATTTGTCCTTATAAAGCTTAGCTGCATGTTTGCTGGGTACAGGTTGTCAACGCTCGTGTATGTGTATACCTATTGAATAGTATTTAACCTCCAGGGCATGCTTAATAAAATTACGCGTTCAGTCATGTGCAACTCTAAAACAAGTCAAATGAAACTTATATTGCAGCAGTGATGTGCCCCGTCTGCACGACATCAAGTTAGAAAAAAGCCAGTCAACTTGTCAGACATTCTTAAACTCAGTAAATTTTATATCACATTCTTTTTTTCAATTCTGTTTATTTGCATTTTGTCAAACGCACAGTTTACTTATTTAAATTTTAATCTATTCTTTTTTTGTGGACTTTTCATCGGAAGACTTTAAATTGTCATTTAAGTTTTACTTCAGGCAATTTCATACAATTGCATTAATTAGTCTCTTAATTTGTTTATCTATGGCTATGGTTTTGTTTTCTTTTTTGTGTCAATGTAAAAGTAAAATTGAATGTAATACTATATTTAAACTATTGTCTCAGTTAATTGATTGTGGGTGGGATCGAATGAAATGCAGGCAAGGAATAGAAAATTTGTTTTAGTAAAAATGAAATATTAGCCAGATCCGTAGTAGTATAAGAGTTTATTATATACAAACATGCAAACATTTATCAGGTTTAAATCACTCAGTATTTAAGTTTATTTTTATGCTTTACATTCTATTTATTGTTTGTAAAATCTTTCTTCATAACATCACCCTGGTCTAAAGTGCTTAACTAACAATTTATTATTAACAGAAGAATAAAATTAAAATAGCTTAATGTAACTCACAAAGAAATTCTGTTAAAAGACCAAGCACATACCAAGCGGATGATTGCACTGGGGCCAAATTACGGCATTCGATAGCGATCGAAATTTGTATATAAATTGTATGGAAATTTCGATCGATATCGAATGCGGTAATTTGGCCCCTGGTAGTATATTCTTTAAAAAAATGTAAATGCGGTGATCAATTGCCTTTCCAATAAAAGTATTTAAGCAAATTTTGTTACATTCACTTTTTTGTGTTTTATACCGAAAAGGTCCCTTTTAATATAAAGCTAATAAACAGAAAAATGTAACATTTGATAAATGCATTCTAAATAACTTTTTTTTTAATCTTTCTTAAGAAGTTACTTATTATCGTGTAATTTAAGTCAAGATGGTATATAAAATACAGGTCACCATAACACATTTGATTTAAAAAAAAAATAAACCAAAATCCTGTAGAAAATCTCAGCTTGTCTTTGAAGATACCTACTTCAAATTAATAGAACCTGACCATTGCAGTTTGCAATATATAAACTGATCCGTAACTTAAGGGATTTTCATTCTAAAAGTCTATTCGTATATTCTACTGAGAAAAAAAATTACTATTCAAAACTAATTTCTCCAGCGAAAATATTATTTCAAAATAACAAATGATATCTGCTTTACAAATTGTAATTGCAGCAGTTGTTTATACTCACTGCAGTTTCTTATTGTTCACTGTGTAAACAATTTCATCATCAGAAATAGTTGCCAACGTTATCATCATTGTCAGCAGTGCAAATTTTGGCAATACTTGCCAAAAAATAAAGACAGAAAATTTATTCAAGTTATTTTCTCTTTTTATGCTCATTCAAATATATTTTTGATTTACCATTATATTTTACTTGAGGTTAAAGTTTTACAATTATTTACGTTCGTCTATTACGTTGCTGATTGTTGTAATATTTGATTGCAACATCCCATTGCCATTACAACAATATGCAATAGTTGTTACTTTTCCGTTACTTGTTCTATTCCTTTATTGTTCCTTTTTTCTCTTGTTTTTTTGGAATTTTGCTATAATTCAAATTATTTATTGCAGAATGTACTAGCAATTTAAACTATTATTATTGAATTAATGGCAGTGGGAAATTGCAGCCCACAATTTGTTACAATAAATTCGACAAAATGAAATATTTATTTTGCTAAAAGAACATAATATTTCATTACACAACAAATAGATGTGCATGTATTTCAGTACTAAAACAATGTTTATTCCACACTATTTTAATATTAAGAATTATTTGATTGAATAAATTCATTTAGGGTCTGGTACGTTGTATTCACAAAGAACATGATAGTAAAAGAATTATACATGATTAATAAAATTGGTAAACTCTAACAGTAAGAACTCTAACCCCAGATAATACAAAGGTCTCGTATTGTTTATGCAACTTATTCAGGATTTAGTAAGAAAGTTTTTTAGCCTCTTGTTTGGTTAGCTTCCAAGATATTAAGACAGATTCATGTGAATATGTATGTACTAATACTAGTAGGTAAAGTATGATATATTACGTGTAACAAAAAAAAAATAATATATATAAAAACGTTTTTACTTAAATTATGTATGAATTTTAATTAGTCGAACTTTCTTATGTAAATTGTTAATTTTTTCAACGGGCTTAAGTTCGAATCTGCATGACTGCAAATTATTTTTTATAATTTTTTTTATTAATAAATGAATTTGTTCAAATTCTATTTATTATTTTTTATATTAAGATTGGAATATTCAGAATATTTTCAACAATCATCAAACATAAGAAAGTTCGACTAAAAAAAATTCATACATAATTTAAAAAACATTGCGGGGGCACGCGCACTTGTTCATTGTAAATTGACAGCTAAATTCAATTACTTGAACATAAATAACAAAGAAGCTTTAGCAATCAGCAGCCGATGGCTCTGGAAAAAGCGAAAGAGATACATGGAATATTGGGAATATTAATCGTCAGGGTTGGGGAATTTCGTATTAACCAACGAAAAGGTAATAACTTAAAAATATGAATGTGGGAACTTCTCATATTCAATTTTCGTTAAAATATTGGTTAAATAGTTGATATTCCTACTAACTAGCACCACTTGCAAAAGTGGAAAAATTGCACAAAGAACACTGATGAGATGGCGTAGCGGCCTCGAAATCAGTACTGATCCGTTCTGCTGGTTTGATGATTATTGAAAGAATATTCTTAATATTCCAATCTTAATATAAATTAATAAAAATAGAATTTTAGTAAATTCATTTATTAATAAAATAATAAAAAATAATTTGCAGTCATGCAAATTCGAACTTAAGCCCGTTGAAAAAATTAACAAGTTTTTACTTAATATAAAATACTCATTGAAATCTGTACTAACGCAAATGAAGTCTCTTTCATTAGGCACTTCTTATACGAGTATTGCAATTAATAAAAATCTCTGGGAATTTTCATCTGCAGAGCATATTTATTCTACTGTGTGTGAATTTTTCATGACTCGGGCGCATATATCAGACTGCATTTGACAGAAAACTTGGACTCTGTCATCCTTGAGGACCGCTTTGGTTCGTGTCTTATTCCCTGCAACTTAAGAAAATACTACACGAGGTCAAATCGCACAATCTTAGTGTCCAGTTCACGCCATCTGCACGTGAGATCTTCATACCCTTTTAAATCGCTCGTGCATAATATTTATTACATAATGAACAAGTCCTGTTGAAAGCACCTGTGGTTGGCGTTCATATTATCGAATTCAGGCCAAAAGAAGTTGGTAATTATGTATGAATTTTTATTTTAGTAGTGAACCTTTATTTATGTAAATTGTATTACAGGATGTTAATTTTCCCAACAGGCTATAAGTTCAAATCTGCGAAACTGCAAATTATTTTTTATTTTTTATTTTTTAATAAATGAACGTGATTACATTATATTTATTATTTTTGAGAGTGAAATATCAGGAATATTTTTCATAGTCATTAAACCAGCTGAACGGATCAGTACTGATTTCGAAGCCGCTACGCCATCTCATCAGCGTTCTTTGTTCTATTAAATTGAATTAAGATTCATAGGCTAATTGTTCGAAATTTGTTTTTAAATCTCAGAAAGACATGATAAATATTCCAAGGCACAAAGGAAAGTCAACATCAGTTTTATTCAACTTACACAGCAGAGCAGAACAGCTGTTTTCGAAAGACGCAACCCTTTCATCATCAGTGCTCATGTATTGTGTTTGTCACCACTTATTAGGTGGCTTAGTTGAATTTTATAACAGTTCCTATTTACACAAATTTTATTGTGAAAAAGAATACGAGAACTGTATCAACCTGATGTTAACATGTTATTGTTATAATACCCGTGTTACCGTTTGATTATTATTTTTTCTTCATGTCCCATTTTTCTGAATTTTTTGTTCCATCATAACTAAGTCAAACTTATTTGGTTTGAATTTTATACTTAAGTACATGTGAACGTTTTTCCAATATTTTTTATTATTGGTAGCTCAAGCCATAGCTTAAATTTGTATGTAGTAAGAATTTTCAATTTTCCACTGTTTCAAATGGTGTTAGTTAGTAGGAATATCAACTATTTAACCAATGTTTTTTTTATTAGATGTACTTTTTAGTTCTTATTATTTTTTTTTCACAACAAATACAGACTACCAATCGATTTGCTTGTCTGTGGAAAACACCCAGAGTGTTCCCTCGGAATTCGATGCCACAAAAAAAATGTAGAAAAATTTTCTTAGCATAGCGAATTTTAAAAATATCAATTCATACAATAGATTTGGATTTATATGTGAGAACAGACGTCTTAATATGATAACTGAAAACTGCTTAAATAATAGCACATGCTTCGGTTACATGGACTATAAATTAATATCTATCAGATTTCCAAGTCATTCACAATATTCTTTTAACTACTTTTGCTTGTAAAAAAAATCGTAAAATAAGACCAACATTGCGGATGTGGCCACAAAATCATTATTGTCTTGCCAACATTACAAATGCCAACCACACAACTCATACATTTATGCATGATTTTAAAAAAGACATATTAAAAATGGGGATACAAAACTGAATTTAAAAAGAAATTTTAAAAGTGCCAAAAATAAAAACCATAAACAAAATAATATACTGACATATAGCACCTTATGCACTTTGAAGACTTAATATATTATCACAGCAGACTAAAAGGTCATGTTTCACTTCGGGCAAATACTCACGTCTTCTTCAAAAGTGATTTCTTTAAATTATGTAAAATTAAAGATATAATATGATGTGGCATACGTTTTCACAACTATAAATTATCTGTTGTGGATAAAACTTTGTAGCCCTGCTGTCATATTTTGTTGCTCGCATATAGACTTTCATATTTGTACACATAAATGTATTTTTTTTTTTACTTATACATCTACTACTCGTATCATATAATCAAATATTTATGAGCATACAATTGTGGTTTTTACAGACTCATTGGGAAAAATGAAAAACACTTAAGATATTTCTTTGTAAAAGGAAGATGAATCACTTTTGCTTTAAGAGTACACGCGTATATCTGAATGTAGCCTTACTTGCAATATTTATTGTGCATGTGTGCGGTATAAAAAGTGTATGTGTAGAAAATATAAGTTAATATGTTGTTTAGATTTCAAATACTCTGGAAATTTTTAGTTATATTCGTGCCATAAATTCTAATGTTAGCAAGCAAGTATTCATATGAATAAAATAATGAAGACATACAAAACTGAAAATATATTTAAAAAAGAGAGGAAATAATTAATTCCCAACTTAACAAGTCATCATGATTTCTGTGTGTGTGTGTGTAGTTCTTATAAAATACTTACATTAAATGCGCGAGCTGAAAGATAATCATTCAATACTTATGCTCAGTTATCCTTGGAAAAGTCTGGAATTTTATTTCTAATAACAGATGCACATGTAGTTTTATCATTATTCAAGACAAACGTAAAAGAGAACAAAAAATTATTTTTGTATTATTAATTTTATAAAATTGTTATATTCATCTTAAATATATTCATATATTACCATGGAGAAGATATCCAGAGGATAACGAAATATCGGATAATAAAATATTTCAATTTCTTTTATAAAAAAGTGACCTAAAGCTTGATAAAAAAAAATTGATAATTAAAAATCTAAAAGTTCGAAGAATCAGCAATCAAATAATATAATGAACTCTCAAATCGTTGTATATTAGAGCAATTCTTTTAACTTGATTACATAATAATGCCACCATATTGTATCCTACTTTAAAAAAAATAAAACAGAGTTCTCAATTAAGATTGTTAGGCTAGGTCAGGAAATAAAGAAAAAATACACATTAATTTAATTTTGCCATCAAAATATTTTTCATTAGTATTTAGTGGTTACACTTTTTTGGGAAAATATTTTCTATATATGACTTTAAGTTTTGTGGCGATCGCGCCTACCCAAGTGTGGCCAAATGTTCTGGACAAACTGAAAGGATTTTACGAAAAATCTTTTTAGCTTTGACTTTACCCCAGTAGACAATAACACTTTTCACACCACTTTTTTTTTTTTTTTGTTCAAAAATTAATTTATAACTGTTATGAAATTCTTATTTGACATATTGTCACAATTCTATTTTAAATTCTATGAGTAAATTAATTTATAACTATTATGAAATTTTTTTTTGACATATTGTCCCAATTCTATTATAAAAATTTAATTTATTTGTTGGGTGGTCAAGCAATGTCTATATGCATTTCATTGGTGCTTTACCAAACTATCAGTAGACTTTAACCACAGTTTTGAAAAGTTAAAAACCTCTTATCTTATTCATATACTTCTGAAAACCTGAGAATTCACAATTTGTAAATTACAAATTATTTTCAAAAATCACAAGAAAAAAATTCTACTGGATATTGAATCTATTTCATTTTTCTACACCTTTATACAATTAGAAATCCATTGGATAACAAGAAAAGTATTTATAAGGCAAAATGAAAAATAAAATCTAAATTAAAATATTATAATGAATTTTTTTGTTTGACAAATTGTCCCAACTATTAGCCTACCAATGTTAATGGAATTTAATATAACAATATGAATGTTGGATAAAAATACTTACATATAAAACCAACGTAATCCCACTTGCTTGAAGTTTATTATTATTATTATTATTTCAAGTCTATTATAATTAAAATTACAATAATCAAAAAGAAGTGAAGGCACTAGCAACTAATGGCTATCGGCCCAGCTTGAAGTTTACTTTTCTACATCATATTGAATAAGTCGTTGCCACATTATAAAAAATAATTTTCTTTATTCGGAAATTTTTTAAAAAAATCTGTAATATATATATATATATATATATATATATACATTCATATATATATATATATATATATATATATATATATATATATATATATATATATATATATATGTTGGGGTTAAAGCCGTAGATATTTAGTAGTTATGGGGGTAAATGGCACTAAAGCTATCTTCCTATAGCTGGTGTCGGTGTTTAGTAATAAAGAAAACCAATTCCGTCAATATTAAACCAAAACGCGATTTTTATTTGTAAATTCTATGTAAAATCACTTCTGTTTAGTTCACTGATTAAAAGGCAAGTAAGTAAAAGACAAAATGCTCCACATCGTATGACGTGGAAAAAAATTAACTCTACAAAGCGATGAGAACATTATTCTCTATACTTATTAAAACAGTGTCTTAAATTTAGGTAGATGCAGTTATGCAGATTTACGCATAAACAATATATATATATATATATATATATATATATATATATATATATATATATATATATAAGTTTTTCCATTTGTCTAGCAATTTCGTTAATTAAATTGTATATACTAAACTTCATTCATTGATCTCTAACTTATTTAGATTTCAAGGTGTCCAGTTCAGCAATTTCCAAAATAATGGCTTTTTTTAGTACTAAGCCACATTTTCATAAAATCTCGGACAAACCACCATTATATTATACCATGGTATTTAACTAAATGTACAACATAGATAGAATTTCCCGTTCAAGATCTCATTGTGAATCGTCTTTGCATATTGACGGAGAGAACAATTTCCTTTTTATGTTTTGAACATAAACATTTTGCAATATTTTGTTAAAATAATTTTATAAAAGCTATATAAAATATAAGAAATATTGAAAACTACGAAAAATTACAGTTTCTATGCATTTCCACGAGAAATAAAAAAAGTCCTTGTGTTGCTTTGAACCAAAAACATTGAAACCTTTACATTGATCAATTAAACAATTTAACAAAAAATATGTTCATTAAAGATTCACGACAAGATTTTTATAATAATTTAATTGGGAAACGGATTTTAATTATTGTTAATTATGACATCGATGCAATGAAAAATTTTACCAACACAAAACAAAAAAAACGGGTAACTTAAAATAATATGGTACCTTAATTTTTATGGAAATGTCAGAATCCTTAAAATTGTCAGAAAATTATTTCAAATTTAGTAGCTCACAGTGGCAGTACCTTGCTTTATTATACCATGTGTAAAATACTCTTCATTATAAATCTTTAACCCTGGAATATCATTCTTCATCCTTTCGACGACTTATGTTTACGTTTTGTATATCTCTTCCTCTATTTGTATAGCATATCTATAGCTGATTTTTCTTATAACAGTAGCCACTGATATGGCCTTGATGTGCGCGCAGTTATAGTCCTCTATGTAATGGGCAAGTTTTATTTTTTGCATATGTATCATCGAAATCACGACTTATACAAAATAGAATTTTGTTATTAATATGTTAATCAAAGACTGACACTATTGAAAACAAGTTCCTTTAGTTACTCAATATGTTAATTTTCAAATGCAAACAAATTTAAACGATTATGTAAACTATTTTTATAAATTCCCATGTCAAGTTTTAAAAAAGCAAACAAATGAAGTAGAACTATGCAACGCGCTTTTATGGCAAATTAATAATAAAAAAATAATTTATATTTACTTTTTTATTAACATACAAAACAAATAATTGAAAGAAATAAATTTCATTTCTTAAGTTCTTGCCTGTCTACTTTCATTAGCTTTCGAATATCGTCGACGAACTATGACGTTTACGCCACAAACACATGAATGATATTCCAGGGTTAATTGGGCGAAATGAAAGCGGAAAGGGTTAATTGTGCGAAATGAAAGCGAAAAGGTAATTATCGCGGAAATATCACCAACATGTTTCTATCTATTCGCTAGCTACTACGGCTGATATAAATTTTATATACATAAATAAACTGAAAAAAATTGCCAAACTTAATAGCCGTACTAAGTTTGGCAATTTTACTTTAACTATGTTATGTTATTTCAAAATTTTGTGCTGTGAATATTTTCCCTAGACTGTCTTAATTGCCTCACAGTGATTATTATATATTTTTTTTATTTGACACCAAATGATGAAAACAGCTGCTCATAGGCATGGAGCATATTTCGTGGTACACCAATATATTGGCATGGATCCTTTTATTGTTTAAAAATTAATACATAATTGCTCCTCAAACAGAAACTGAAAAAAAGTAATAACTTGTAAAAATGGATGTGAGAACTTCTCATATTCAATTTTTGTTAAAAACATTGGTTAAATAGTTGATATTCCTACTAACTAGCACCACTTCCAAGAGTGGAAAAATTGAACAAAGAACGCTGATGAGATGGCGTTGCGGCCTCGAAATCAGTACTGATCCGTTCTGCTGGTTTAATGACTATGAAAAATATTCTTAATATTCCACTCTCAAAATAAATAGAATGTAATCACATTCATTTATTAAAATAAAAATAAAAAATAATTTACAGTTTCGCAGATTTGAACTTATAGCCTGTTGAGAAAATTAACATCCTGTAATACAATTTACATAAATAAAGGTTCACTATTAAAATAGAAATTCATACATAATTTAGAAACTGATATTGTTTGTCGTTTATAGAATATTTCGCGACCAAGGGTTATATCAAAGAAGCCATCACCAATTTTCTAAAACATGCAACATGCATTCAAATAACGTTTCACTGCTAGAACAGATTGCAATTACTTACAAGCGAGTACTTGTTTGCGCCACCACTGACAGTAGAATCAATAATCTATCTGCCTACAAACATACTTACTGTATGCACGTAACAATAAAAACTCAGTAAGATATTCCTACGTGCATACGTGTATACCTATAATGCAAAGAGTTCCTTCTGTACTCGGCAACTCCAGGGTTTACATCAAATCAACCTTAGACTCATTTCCAGCACGAAACTTAAGCACAAAACTCACCACACCCACATATAACCGCCCAACACCACTACATCCTTACAGAAGTACATATGTGTATGTATGTACGTCGTTCTATGGCGTAAGCTTATTACCTCAAAATAGGTTCAAATCACTTTTGAGCGCCAACAATAATGACAACAGCAGCCGTGCGAATAAAGAAGATTTAATGAAGAACAGTTGCGCTTCAAATTGAAGTCTAATCTTTTAATACCAGTTTTCAACCGAACACGCAAATGCATACAAAATGCGTTGCCAGTTGCACAAACGGTTTTCTAAGTAATCAAAAGATTTTAAGGTTAAATTAGAAATGCGGCATGCTGCATAGTTTCCAGGTAGTTTCAATAGATCTACAATCCTTCTATCGTTACGGAAGACAAGATGTGGGTCCGGAAAAAGTCTGTTTTGAAAATATGTTTTGTGAATAAAAACCTATAGTTCATTGCATTAAAACGAATGAAACTCAAGTTATTTTAAGAAAATAGCGATGGTAACATAATTTGTTTTACTTGCTGTTCATATTATCGTTTGTGTCTAGGCTTCATAAGAAAGATGTGTGACAATCGAAGAATACGCGTAGGCCCGCAAATATTTTTGAGTGTTGATGTCAATGATAAAATACTTAAGAATACATACTCACAAGTTTAAATCATAATAAAACCAGGAAATATAATTCAAATATCAATGAAACGCGCTTCATTGGAAAAAAACATTTTGTGAAATTAAAGTTTAAATATGATTTCTGCATGAACTTAGTTTCCCACTTATTTGATTGAAGTTTGTTCATTGTACAATTTATTGTTTGCTTATACAAGTGGAGTAACAAAAACTCCATGTTGTTTATTTTCCAATATCATTAGCAAATAAATCATTTTATGAAAACACGTAAATATGCTAATAGCTAAAATTATTTTAAATTTAATTTTGTAAAGTTCTTATATTTTTCTAAAGTTTATAACTCCAAAAATTATATGCCCCAACAACAACAATTATTTTTTATGCTGTTTTGAATATGTTGAAAATATATGCCTTAAAAACAAGTTTTATGCTTAGGAATGTATTTTCGTGTGCTTTTAACTGACAACAATTACACCAACATTTTATCACTTCCTATAGAATTTTATGAAATTGTAAGCAAAGTTTCATAAATATTAATTTATATTTGACAGCGAAGACAAATCTGTTGACACCTCATCTTAATCAAATTCTAACACGTGTTTCTTTTTAGATATCCACAAAAAAAAAATTACTAAAGCTTTATATCTCTGGTTCCCATTTTCGTAAAAGTATGCTTTAGTTTCGTATCATAACTCCAATCATACAAAAGTCTCATGCAAGTATGTTTTTTTTAAATTATATCTTATATTTACGTTCCTTGGAATAATTTTTACCATGGTATAATAAAACAAGGTACTGCCACTGTGAGCTATTAAATTTAAAATAATTTTCTGACAATTTTAAGGATTCTGACATTCCCATAAAAATTAAGTTACTATATTATTTTAAGTTACCCGTTTTTTTTTTTTTTTTTGATTTGAGTTGTTAAAATTTTTAATTGCATCGATGTCATAATTAACAATAATTAAAATCCGTTTGCCAATTAATTTATTATAAAAATCTTGTCGTGAATCTTGAATAAACATATTTTTTGTTAAATTGTCTTATTGATCAATGTAATGGTTTGAATGCAAAGCAACACAATGACTTATTATTTCTTATGGAAATGCATAGAAACTGGGATTTTTCGTAGTTTTCTATATTCATTACATTTTATATAGCTTTTATTAAATTATTTTAATAAAATATTGCAAAATGTTTATGTTCAAAACCTCAAAATGAAATTTTTCTCTGTCAATATGCAAAAACGATTCACAGTGAGATTTTGAGCGGGAGATTATATCTATATTGTACGTTCAGTGTGTTAAAATAGAGGGGATAAAATAATAGTTAAACACCATGGTATAATATATAATGGTGGTTTGTCCGTGATCTCATGAAAATGTGGCTTGGTACTAAAAAGGCCATTATTTTGGAAATTGCTGAACTGGACACCTTGAAATCTAAATAAGTTAGAGATCAATGAATGAAGTTTAGTATATAAAATTTAATTAACGAAATTGCTAGACAAATGAAAAACCTTATATACTACATATATATGAAATTTTTTATTTGACATATTGTTGTCACAGTACTATTTTAAATGAAATTTATTTGTTGGTGGTGAAGCAATGTCTATATGCATTTCATTGGTGCTTTACCAAATCTTGGTTAAAGTCTACTGACGATTTGGTAAAGCACCAATAAAATGCATATAGACATTGCTTGACCACCAACAAATAAATTTTATTTAAAATACATATAGGTTAGGTTAGGTTAGAGGGCCGTTGTCCCTGGCGGGACAATCCACTTGGGTCCGTCAATTCGGTCCCTTTGTGATGCCCTTAAGCAGAGGACCTCTTAAGGGATGTCCTCCGCCGTTTCAAACCATCCTGTACCCCTGAGGAAGGATGATATCCCTGAAAGCTCCATGTTTGCCAGGCTGTCTAAGTCTGACAGGAATCGGGAGCCCAGCGCCGCTGCCCTTGCATTAGCGAGGGCAGGACACTGACACAGAAGATGGAGGACAGTTTCTTCCTCCTCCTCATCATTGCAGCTTCTGCAATAGTCGTTGTATATTAGACCCATCCTCCTAGCATGAGTCCCAAAGCTACAGTGTCCTGTCAGAACAGTCACCAGTTGACGCATGCGCGCCTTGTCAAATTTGAGAAGGTCGCGCGTTTTGCGCAAATCGTAATGGGGCCACGTGGCTCTTGCCACGAGACAGTTAGCCACACTATCCCACCTAAGTTGAGCTAGTTTGTATGATTCGCTTTGAATCAGAGACTTGCATCGCGCTAATGGAATGCCAGTGAAGTGACTGATCATTGAACTGTTCAATTCAGTCCCTTGTCTGGCAATCTCATCCGCAGTATGGTTGCCTGGACATCCAGAATGCCCTGGCACCCAAACCAGTGTCACCCTCGAATGTCTCGCTATCTCGTTGATAGACAGTCGGCATTCGACCACCGTTTTTGATGTACTGTACACACCACTAATAGCAGAGATAGCTGCCTTGCTATCGGTAACAATGAAGATATCATTCGATATCCTATAGTACCTTAGCCACCTCGCTGCCCGAGTAATAGCAGAGATTTCGGCCTGTAAGACAGTACAACCGTCCTGGAGCCGGAATGGAGATCTAACATTGAAGTTCTCCACATAGAAGCCTCCGCCCGTTCTTATTCCCCTTTTGGATCCGTCAGTGAAAACTCTAACTGAATCCTCGGGAAAGGAAAGCCTGTCCACCTGTTCCCTGTCAACGACAATGGAACGGAAAAGTCCACCAAAGAAGGGTCTTGGTACACAGTAGTCAATGTTGGCATGGATTTCCGAGTGCTCTCTTAAAATCCTTGCATGCCCATAGTCAGTCCTAGTCCATGGACATACTGTATTCAACCTGACCGCTGAGAATAGAGCCAGTTGTCTGGCCAGAATGTCAACCGGGAGCCAGTTTAGCATTGCAAAAATTGCTCCCGTTGGTGTAGATCGTAGTGCGTCTGTCATCAGTCTCGCTACGACCCGAAAGACTTTTTCAAAGGTCCTGCGATGAGCCTGCTTGTCCATCGCATTCCACCAAACCAATACCCCGTAAAAGAGTACTGGTTTAATAACAGCCTCAAGGATCCAATTGATCCCCTTAGGGTTGATACCACATTTGAGGCCTACTGCCCTTTTGCATGTATAAATAGCCACTAAGGCCCTTTCCGCTCTCGCCTGTATGTTCTGATTCCATGATAGCTTACTATCCAGAATCACACCCAGGTACTTGGCGGTTTTAGATAGTTCCAAGGAGGTGCCGTTAAGCTTTGGGTGTATAAAGCTATCGGTCTTGTACCTCCTAGTGAAGAGCACCAACTCAGTCTTGGCTGGGTTGATGCCGAGCCCACAGCTGACGCTCCACCTACTCAGCAGAGCCAGCGCAGACTCCATACACTGAGATATGGTATCCAAGTGCTTACCCGATATCGCCACCGCTACGTCATCCGCGTACGCGACAGTCATAATCTGTCTGCGTTCTAGACTTAGCAAAAGCGAATTAATGGTCAGGTTCCACAACAGAGGTGACAGAAGACCTCCCTGTGGAGTGCCCCGATAGACTGCCCTATACTCAGTGACATCCCCAATCGAGGCCCTGACTACCCTGAAAGTTAGTAAGTTTCTAACAAACCGGCATAAATTGTCATCAATCCCTACCGCTGCCATCCCATTGATAATGGAATCGGGGTTGACATAGTTGAAAGCACCCTCTATGTCCAGAAAAGCCCCCATAGTAAATTCCCTATACTCAAGAGATTTTTCTATGTGGCCCACTAGAGAATGTAGTGCCGTTTCCACAGATTTGCCTTTAGTGTAGGCGTGCTGTGATTTGGAGAGAAGCTCATTCGGAATGGTCATTCTCAAATGAATATCAATTACTCTTTCTAAAGTTTTGAGTAAAAAAGAAGTAAGACTTATCGGTCTGAAGTCTTTAGGCTTAGTGTGTGACGTCTTACCCCCTTTCGGGATAAAGACAACCTTGCACGTACGCCAAAATATAGGTATATAAGCCCTCCTAAGGCATTCACTGTAAATTACCGTGAGCCAAGGTAGGACAATGTCCGCATTTCTCTGTAGATCCGCTGGAATTATTCCATCTGGTCCCGGAGACTTGAACGGATCGAAGCTGTGTACAGCCCAGCGGAGCCTATCCATATCCAATGGAGTTGTGACTGCGCCTGTCGCCAAGCTGCCATCGGCAGTGCCTGTTAAAGGTGCCGCCTGGCTGCCAGGAAAATGAGTGTCGAGTAGTACGCTTAGCGTCTCTTGACTACTCATGGTCCAGTTACCACAGGGTTTCTGTATGTAGCTGGGTACAACCGGTGCGGTTGATAGCATCTTACGCAGCCTGTTGGTTTCAGATGAACCCTCCACATTACTGCAGAAAGCCCTCCATATATGTATATATATATATATATATATATATATATATATATATATATATATATATTTATTTATATACATATACATATACATATACATATATATATATATATATATATATATATATATATATATATATACATATATGTATATATATATATATATATATATATATATATATATATATGTGTGTGTATTACAGATTTTATTTAAAAATTTCCAAATAAAGAAAATATTTTTTATAATGTGGCAACGTCATATTCAATATGATGTAGAAAAATAAACGTCAAAAATCCTTATTAAAATTTAATAAAAGCAAGTGGCACTACCATGTATTTATATACCTTGATTTTTACTATGTTTTATTTTGGCAGTCAGAAGCACAAAACTTAAAAAAGTGCAGAGAAAATAATGTCGGAATTTGTATAAAAATTCGAAATAAATTTACAGAAAATATTATGAAATATATTATAAGTAAAAGCAAACGCATTAAAAAACCACACATATGAGTATGTATATACGTACATGTTCATATATGCAAAAAAATTTCTATAAAATTATGTTATAATTGATATTTTCTTTTTATATGTAATTTAGCTTCCAATTTAAATAAATTATTTGCATTATTTTCTATGCTCTTTTTATGTTTGATTTTATTTCCTACTAAAAATGATTTTATAAAATCCTGTATTAAGAAGAGATTTGCAAACATTTTAAATAAGAGAAGATTACGTGCAATTGCCAACAGCTGCATCCAATAAAAGAGATGATACTCAAATGCGCAAACAAATGTGTGATATGTTTTAGAACAATAAAAAGGAATATGATTTGTGTTGGACTTATGAGAGCAAGAAATAATATATATATTTTCAGGCATTAAGAGTCAATGTGTTGTTGCGGTATAACAGTTTAGTCTCTCATTTTTCTGAATTTTTCTAAATAAATTATTTGATTTATAGTTTTGTTTGTACTGTTTTTAGTACATTTCTGTAAACATTTAAGTGTCTTCTTTGTACTTTGTTTTTAAAGTTATTGTGCAAAATAAGGACACACTAAATCAGTTGTGTGTCCTTTATAATTTACAATCTAGTCTGTGCGTGTTTTTCACACACAATACTACGATTTAATCTTGTTTGCTACAAAAGTAGAAATATATTACAAGTTCTTTATAACAGTGAATATATAAAAATTTACCAACAAATCCCAGTATTTATTTTTTTTTTAGAAAAAAGCGGATTTCTTAGACTTTAATTATTTTTAAGATGGTATACTGTGTTCAGTTTTATAAATAAAATAAGTGGTATGCGGCCTGCCTGTCATTTGTTAGGCTCCCAACTTCAACTTTGATCAGTCTCACTGCAAGGAGTGGAAGTCTTCATTGATATTTTTCAAGTTATGGTATAAGATGTAATCGAAACAAAGGCGTGAAAAAGGTTGTAAAATACATATTTAGCAAAACCGGTTTTTTGCAGATTACCGTTAAAATTACTCTGCTTTAATTATTCAAACATAAACATTTCAAAATAATTTATGATATTTGCCGTCAAAATACAATTATAATGACTCAGTCGGTGAAGATAACCAAATTTTCATTTCTTTGTGATATGCAACGGTATTCGCGCCGATTTTTCAATTGCATTTGCTTCATATAATAAACAACACCGTTGACCAAATTACCGCATTCGATATCGAGCGAAAATTCCATATAATTTAAATACAAGTTTCGTTCGATATCGAGTGCCGTAATTTGACCCCGTGTTATAAAAGA
The DNA here is from genome assembly GCA_951800035.1 of Linnaemya tessellans. Taxonomy (NCBI): domain Eukaryota; kingdom Metazoa; phylum Arthropoda; class Insecta; order Diptera; family Tachinidae; genus Linnaemya; species Linnaemya tessellans. The sequence continues at coordinate 103,070,091 of OX637533.1, read as the reverse complement.
AGAGAATAGAGAGAGGTATTGTAGGGTACAACAAAAATATGTATTTATATTTTTTTTTAATTTTGAAACAGCCCCAAAATCTTGCGTTACAGTGAAAACCCAGTTTCTTATATTGCTCAGTAACGTTAGATAATGCTTTTATCTAAAAGCTGTTAAAAAAATTTACCGAATTCATAAAGCTTTTTGTAAGCTTAATAGAAAAGTGTAACATGATTCCTGCATCAAGTAGGTGAAAATTGCAACTCCGACTATAATTTTTTCACCATTATAAATAAATTTAATATAAAAATTTGATGATGGACTATTTTGTATATTGAAAAACTCTTTAAATATAGAATGGTCTGTCTAACTATAAGAGTGTCTTTGTGCATATAAGAGTGTCTTTGATTAGCTTTTTTACGTCGGCATAATGGTCTCGCACACATGTTCACACTTTCACGTATTTAATTTCTTTGCGGGTAGTCATATTAGGCGATTATCTGCAGTCAAAAAAGGACGATCAAGGAATTTTTTCAAACTGTTTTTTTCAAATAAAATAAAAATATTACAACAAGTGGAATTAATGGAAAAGCATTGCAAATTTTAATATTGAAACACCCTTATTTTACTCTACTGAATACCGCCGCATATCAACTACCGATAAATATGTTGAGAGAATGAAAAAATTGTTACAGAGAATCGTCGAGAATGTTACAGAGAATCGTAGTTGAGGTTGTCGTATTTGGCTTGATATTACGTATTTATTGGGATATTACGGACAGGAACTGTGTCCATTCCAAAATTTGCTAATTTTTCTTCTAAAAAAAACATATTTTCTGGTATAAGAAAATAAACATCGTAATCATGTTGTTTTAGTATATTTACCAGATTTGGCCCGAGATTAAAGAGATCCATGTAAGGACAACTTTTTGCTATGATTGAGGATATAAAAGCCAAGTCCCTGAAAGTGATCAAGGACGTACCAAGAAAGCCAACAGTATCAACAACACTACGAGAATGGGAAAAACGCTGTCATAACTTGATTAATAAAAAATACTTTTTGTAAACGAAAAACGAAAATTCACTTTATTTTTAAACACACCTTATAATTTGAATATTCTCTGGATGTTGGCGTTAGATTTAGTAAAACTTAAAAAAAAATTATGTATGAAAAATACGCTGGTATGTATTTTTTTTTTTTGGGAATGTAAAATTATTTAATTTTAAAACTATTTGAATAAAACTTCATTTTATTTATAATTTAATAATAATATATAACATTTTTGTTATAGTAATGAATTTATATAGTTGTTCGAGTAATTAAATAATATTTTACTGACAGCGGGATTTAAAGTTGCAGAAAAAAAATAAAACCCCATTTTTCATACTTTGTATGATATTTTAGAAGGTAATAGATATTAAAAGTTTGCATTAGAGATGATGAAAAAAATAATTTGGGCAACCATTTTTGTAACAATATGTGACCTTACATGTACTAATGGAATTTCTTTCTTATGTTGGAATATTTGAAAATTTTACGTTAAATTAACAGTAGCTGTCCCTTGTTAAACCATATACGACCAGAAATTATTATATAAATTTATAATAAAATATATTCGTTCAATTAAATATGTGCATAAGCCTATGCATTGTAAAATTTATTCACTTTATTTATATGTTTTGTTTTATATTCCCTTTTGTCGGCAATACGAATGTCATAAAAATAAAATTTATGAATTTGATGAGAATAGTCATGTTTTGGATACTTTGCTGTGGCTATAAATGATGTATTTGTCATATTGACACATATTCATAAAATCATACTTGATAACATAATCTGTATATTTGTGTGTAAGAAATAATACACTGTACATAATACGAGAGTTTAATGCAATCTAAATATTCAGATCACTCAAAATATGGTATTTAAAAATTCTAAATTATATAAATTTTACACTAATAATATACACAAATTTCCTTTTTTAAAACTCCACAATTTGCATAGTTTTTCGGACAGTATTTAATTGTCTAATTAAACGATATTATATGAAGTCATTTATGGTTTGTCTTGTTTAGTCAATTGAAAACTTTTGTTAGTTTTTGCACCTAAAAGGCATGTACGTTATTCCTGATAATACCAAGTCACCAAAGAAAATTATAAATATTATGCTAGAATTTTTTTTTTTATGTAGTAAGTATTTTCACGAACATTTATAGTGCTATATGAAATGGAACTAAGATTCATAGGCTAATTGTTCGAAATTTGTTTTTTTTTTAAATCTCAGAAAGACATGATAAATATTCCAAGGCACAAAGGAAAGTCAACATCAGTTTTATTCAACTTACACAGCAGAGCAGAACAGCTGTTTTCGAAAGCCGCAACACCTTCATCATCAGTGCTCATGTGTATTGTGTTTGTCACCACTTATTAGGTGGCTTACTTGAATGTGATAACAGTTCCTATTTACACAAATTTTATTGTGAAAAAGAATCCGAGAACTATATCAACCTGATGTTAACATGTTATTGTTTTAATACCCGTGTTACCGTTCTTTTTTTTATAACTAGAATTTTTAAAATTAGAAAGGATATTGAAAATTATTTTTTAAAGTGTATAGTAGTAATATGTACTCGTATGTATGCATGCCCACTACTGCAAGTTATGCAATGAATGTGTGAATATAATGCGTCGCTAACCTGTACACTAAAAGTATAAAATAAACTAAATACTGGTTATATGATTAGGTCCCTGTTGACTATGAAGGCATAATCTAGGCAGTCAAATGATTTTTAACCCTTTGGAGACCGGACTTTTTTTGCCGAAGAATTTTTACAAAAAATTTTTCATTGCCGATTTTATAATCTATAAAGTATGAATATTAGCCCCATATATTTCAGGGCACAACTGGACGTTTTTAACCCTTTGAGGACCGGACTTTTTCTGCCGAAGCGATTTTTATTTTTATTATATGTTAATAATATATCGCCTAATAATAGCTACGTAAAATAAATTGGACCGAATTCGAAATATAATATTTTGTATGGCTCTGGTATATAAATCAGGCAATGGGTTATGGGTTTGCCTTTTTACCGTTGTGCTTTGTGACGTAGGTTAGGTTAGGTTAGGTTGAAGAAGAGGGGCATAAGCATCCCAATCCATCATGGATTACACTTAGCCCTCATAGGCCTGTTGTGCGCTCTATAATAAGGAGTTCCCATTCCACTGTAGGGAGCCTCCACCGATACCATGGAAACCTCTGAGTTTGATTACGTCAAGAACCTAGTTTCTTCAATGTACTTCCTTAAGTCTTTCCAATTAGAGCCCCTAAGGAATTCCATCCCCTGTATAATCTCCTGATTAAATGTTTGTCTTCTAATTTGACTAAAAGCTGGACAGTTGCGCAAGTAGTGCTCCAGTGTCTCGTCCTCTTCCTGGCAGGCCCTGCATGTTATATCGCCAACGATACCCATTCGTGCCAGGTGAGTCCTTAACTCTGTATGTCCTGCTTTGTGACTTACTTGGATAAATCTGCAACTTAAACAGGTCACCACATGTCGTTGGTGTCCAAATCCTCCAATTCAGGTGTTTTTTTTCGCAGAAATATGGACTGATAACGACTTCAAACAAAAATTCACCATAAGCAGTATCTTTTCAGAATGCATTGAGCGCATTTGGATCTGATGTGGATTTTTAGCATCCCAATTTATCACAATTATGTTTCTCAATGTAACAGTTTTTTATCTCGGACCAGTACTCAGGAGATGACCCCTACATATGCAGTGCCTTGCGCCGGAACTAGAAAGAAGGGGATAGTATTGAGGGGTCAGATGAAGAAAAATGGAGAGATAGAGAATTTTTTGTAGCTATTTCAAGCTTTTCACTTCACCGGCTAATTTTTTGCTACAGGACCGACGAAGGAGGGTGCTGCTGTTACTCTACTTTTGGATACATGATCGTGTCAGTCGCTGCCAATTATGTTCAGTGACCAGTGATTATGCCTTCATCACTGAAACAGGCTGGCCACAACCAACACAACCATGCACTAATGCTGATTTTAAGAACCCAACACAATATTCATCACTCAGCGCGGGGTTGAGTTCAGAACCCTCCGCTTCATAGTTTCGTGTTCAACTATTCCAACAGCACCCTCAATCAATCAGAAATCGGCCTAACCGCTGAAGTGATAATTAATAAGGCCAGTTGTCAATATCTTTTGGAAAATTAATTTTCACATTTGTGTGTTAAAAGTTTTGTAACAGTTATTAGACTCTTTTTTTCAAGAAATATCTATCGCTTGTAAAAATTTGATGTGCCATAATGCTCTTATGTATAAATTCATAGGTAGTGTTCAATAGAGATAAAAATTACCAGTGGAAAGAAAATTCTGCGAATCTAATTAGTATTTCATTTGCATGTTATCATTATTAAACCTACAAACACTTTGCCAACATATCTTCTATTTTTTATTTTTTTGTAACAAACAAAAAGAAAATGAGTTTGAAAGCATTAATATGAAACGCATTTACAAGCATAGACTTTAATTATGTATTTTGGCTGTTAAATTTTTAAATTACAGATTTGAGAAATCAATGAGTTGTTTGCCTAAAAATCATAAACTGAATCATAACAAACTACGTTGAGTAAAATGTTTAATAGATGCAAAAATTGGCTAAATTTTAAGTTTTTAAATTATAGCGATAGAAATTTTTCATTGCTTGTGCACATTAAGTTGTTTACACGAATTGTTTTTTTTTTCTTTCTCTACTATTTCATCACAGTAAGCATTTCAGCTTTACATGTCTGTTTGTGCTTCATTATGAAAAACAGCGACAGCAAAACAACCTCAAATGCCACAAAATTTTTAACACAATTTAAACTAATGACTTAAAATTTGTCAGCTTAAAATAAAACCACAATTTATGTTTTGTACTAATAAATATTTTTGCTTGTTTCTGAATGTGTTTATCATGTATGAATTTCGTTTTACATCCGTTTGGCCTTTTTTTTCTCTATTATTTGATAATTTGTACGTTTGTAGATACAAGTACATTTAAAAACTTGTATAGCAAATGCCTGTAATTTGCAGGCCATTGTTTCAGAATCGTATATACGCTGAGTTTATGTAATTCTTGTATTTTTGTGTAACCTTTTGCAGCTCTTGAAAAAAGCCTAAACGACAAATAAATAAACAATGTTGTAAAATTATTTTACACACGCACACACATATATACATATGTGTAAGTGTACTCTGCATAAGCATGCAGTGCGTGTGTTTAGGTTTATAAATTAAATTATATTTTATAACGTGGCTATTTTCAACAGAATTGTGTTGTTGTTCTCCGTGTTTTTTTGATTTCTTATTTATAGAAATTTAAGTGTTACATGTGTAGCATAAATATGCACTAAACAGTGGTCAAGCTGGTTCAATTTTGCAGGAAAGATTGCGGCCATTAAAATGTTTTTAATTAAAAACAGTAACTCCTGTTGAATGAGTTGTAAATTTTGCCTCATGATGGTGATGAATGAACAAACCGCAGTGTTTTAGGCCTAAAACAATTAATTAATTTCATTCAATGTCATTTTTCTCTAAAAACTTAGGCTGTAAAATCATTTAAAATAATTTTATTTGGAAAATAAATATTTTACAGAATTTCTTGATCAAGCAAATGTGTGTTTCAATTTATGAAAAAAAAAGTCCACCATAAAAACCAGACTTTCTTTTTGCCATTCGCACCCTAAATTCCTCACCAATTTAGAAACTATTAATCTTCAATTGGTAAGAAGCTAGATTTTTAAAAATGTACCCACTGTGCAACATAAGGATGGCTATTGCGAACATTCACTGTATTTTGCACAAGGTTTGATTTCAAGCCTGAGATGGGTTTTTACACAATGGACATAAATAACTTACGGAAAAGTAACAGGTCTCATTCTTCATTAATTTTTATTTTATTTTTATTTTGTGAAAGGACTAGCCGACATTCTCTATGAGTTATTTTTTGTGTAATAGTAAAAGTCGTGTTATTCTGCATTTGGATGAAATTGTATTCTATACCCTTTTAATTGACTTTCGTCAAGAGAATGGTTGTTAGCATAAGGCGATTTACGAATCAATGGCAAAACCTGTCAAAGTGTTTCGTATGGTATGTTACATCTAGTGGCCATAAGTAATTAGTGGAGTTACTTTCTATAGAAATATAAAAAAATATAAATTAATTATATTAACTGTATTGTGATATTATTTGGTTGTAAGTTTTTAAAATACCTTAACTTTAACACACTTATTTTAATAAATTAAATATGGAAAACTCATTAAAAAATAATATAAAATGAATAAAAAATATATCACAATTTATTTACATTTGATTACTTATTCATTCATTAATTCGCACAACTGATATCAGATAATTTTATTAAAAAGTACATACTGCCGTTTTGTCACTATTACAACTGCTCCCAATCATCATCAGCATGACTTCAACAGAATTGAAATCGTAAGTTTTTTTTTTTTGCTTGTTGCCATTATTAACACTGTCAATTTGTAATGAATTGCATTAAAATTATACGACTATAAAAAGATAACAGTTGGCAGAATCCTGTGAAATGAAATGATAGAATAGTCGTAGCAAGTTTTGTATTTAAAATTTTAATTGCGGCTTCAACATTATCCAACAAAGTAAAGATGTAATTTCGTTGAAATATGTTTCGCAAATGATTCGAAAAATAATTATCTACTGGCACGTGGAATACATGTATGAAAGAAAGGAGATATTATTAAATGTTAAGAACTTTTAAAAAGTTTCTCTTTAAATTTACTTGTAAATATCACTTTATTCTAATTAAAATTATTTTTACACTTCTATGATAAGTAAAACAATCTAAGGCAAAATAAACTTTAAACCTTTCCTACTAATAATTATAAGAGATGGCATCAAACAAGACGATTGGAACAACATCCTTATCCTTATGATTAGAAATGTTTTAATAAATTAAATAATTACAAGGAGGATAAAAAAATGGTTGTACTAGAGTTAAAAAATAAATATTAAAAATGATTATAATAAGTAAAAGACTACTTACAAATATTTTGTAATTCTACACAAAGTATGCTACAATCAAATATATCAAGTACACAACTTGGTTTGCTTCCCCTCACCAATATTTATTACGATAAGTTGAACGGAAGACAATTTAAGTAATAATAAGGAGTATCAAATCAATGTTTCATTCAACTTCATTCGGATGTTTCAGAAGTAAAGGATTTGAAAAAACTTAAACAGCCCGCATTTAAGCAAAAAAAAAATATTTACGATTTTTTCTGGAAAGGCGTACCTCTTGGCAAAAAATCAATTTTTAGTTTGTAACACAATTTTACCCAAAACTTGTTTATTTTTTTAAATACACTTTGAGAAGGATTGTAAAAGCAAAGAATCATTCGAAAAACATTAATTCGATTGCCTTTGAGCAAAAACAACTTTTTACTAATTTTTTTGGAAAGGAGTACGTACCTCTTGCAAAATATCATTTGTTTGGTTGAAACACAATTTTACCCAAAAGACGTTTATTTCTAGTAACTTAGTATTGAAAGGAGTTTCAAATGCGAAGAAGCTTCCGAAAACGCTTATGTCGCATGCATTTAAGCAAAAAAAAGTTTGACTAATATTTTTGGAAAGGGTTACCTCTTTGAAAAAAAATCAATTTTTTGTTGAAACACAATTTTACCCAATTTCACCCAAAAGGAGTTTATTTCTAATAACTAAGTATTGAAAGGAGTTTCAAATGCGAAGAAGCTTCCGAAAACGCTTAAGTCGCATGCATTTAAGCAAAAAAAATTTTTGACTAATTTTTTTGCAAAAAATCAATTTTATGGTTGAAACACAATCTTGCCCAATTTTACGCAAAAGGCGTTTATTTCTAATAAGTAAGTATTAAAAGGAGTTTCCAATGCGAAGAAGCTTCCGAAAACGCTTAAGTCGCATGCATATAAGCAAAAAAAAAATTTTGCAAAAAATCAATTTTTTGGTTGAAACATAATTTTGCCCAATTTTACCAAAAAGGCGTTTATTTCTAATAAGTAAGTACTAAAAGGAGTTTCAAATGCGAAAAAGCTTCCGAAAATGCTTAAGTCGCATGCATTTAAGCAAAAAAAGTTTTTGACCAATTTTTTTGGAAAGGGGTACCTCTTTGCAAAAAATCAATTTTTTGGTTGATACACAATTTTACCCAATTTTGCTCAAAAGGCGATTATTTCCAATAACTGAGTATTAAAAGGAGTTTCAAATGCGAAGAAGCTTCCGAAAAAGCTTAAGTCGCATGCATTTAAGCAAAAAAAATGTTTTGACCAATTTTTTTTACAAAAAATCAATTTTTTGGTTGAAACACAATTTTACCCAATTTTGCCCAAAAGGCGATTATTTCCAATAACTGAGTATTAAAAGGAGTTTCAAATGCGAAGAAGCTTCCAAAAAGCTTAAGTCGCATGCATTTAAGCAAAAAAAATTTTTGACCATTTTTTTGGCAAGGGGTACCTCTTTGCAAAAATTCAATTTTTTGGTTGAAACACAATTTTACCCAATTTTGCCCAAAAGGCGATTATTTCCAATAACTGAGTATTAAAAGGATTTTCAAATGCGAAGAAGTTTCCGAAAAAGCTTAAGTCGCATGCATTTAAGCAAAAAAAATTTTTGACCAACTTTTTTGGCAAGGGGTACCTCTTTGCAAAAAATCAATTTTTTGGTTGAAACACAATTTTACCCAATTTTGTCCAAAAGGCGATTATTTCCAATAACTGAGTATTAAAAGGAGTTTCAAATGCGAAGAAGCTTCCGAAAAAGCTTAAGTCGCATGCATTTAAGCAAAAAAATTGTTTGACCAATTTTTTTGGCAAGGGGTACCTCTTTGCAAAAAATCAATTTTTTGGTTGAAACACAATTTTACCCAATTTTGTCCAAAAGGCGATTATTTCCAATAACTGAGTATTAAAAGGAGTTTCAAATGCGAAGAAGCTTCCGAAAAAGCTTAAGTCGCATGCATTTAAGCAAAAAAAATTTTTGACCAATTTTTTTGGCAAGGGGTACCTCTTTGCAAAAAATCTATTTTTTGGTTGAAACACAATTTTACCCAATTTTGCCCAAAAGGCGTTTATTTCCAATAACTAAGTATTAAAAGGAGTTTCAAATGCGAAGAAGCTTCCGAAAAAGCTTAAGTCGCATGCATTTAAGCAAAAAAAAATTGTTGACCAATTTTTTTGGCAAGGGGTACCTCTTTGCAAAAAATCAATTTTTTGGTTGAAACACAATTTTACACAATTTTGCCCAAAATGCGTTTATTTCCAATAACTGAGTATTAAAAGGAGTTTCAAATGCGAAGAAGCTTCCGAAAAAGCTTAAGTCGCATGCATTTAAGAAAAAAAATTTTTGACCAATTTTTTTGGCGAGGGGTACCTCTTTGCAAAAAATCAATTTTTTGGTTGAAACACAATTTTACCTAATTTTGCCCAAAAGGCGTTTATTTCCAATAACTAAGTATTAAAAGGAGTTTCAAATGCGAAGAAGCTTCCGAAAAAGCTTAAGTCGCATGCATTTAAGCAAAAAAATTTGTTGACCAATTTTTTTGGCAAGGGGTACCTCTTTGCAAAAAATCAATTTTTTGGTTGAAACACAATTTTACCCAATTTTGCCCAAAAGGCGATTATTTCCAATAACTGAGTATTAAAAGGAGTTTCAAATGCGAAGAAGCTTCCGAAAAAGCTTAAGTCGCATGCATTTAAGCAAAAAAAAATTTTGACCAATTTTTTTGGCAAGGGGTACCTCTTTGCAAAAAATCAATTTTTTGGTTGAAACACAATTTTACCCAATTTTGCCCAAAAGGCGTTTATTTCCAATAACTGAGTATTAAAAAGAGTTTCAAATGCAAAGAAGCTTCCGAAAAAGCTTAAGTCGCATGCATTTAAGCAAAAAAAATTTTTGACCAATTTTTTTGGCAAGGGGTACCTCTTTGCAAAAAATCTATTTTTTGGTTGAAACACAATTTTACCCAATTTTGCCCAAAAGGCGTTTATTTCCAATAACTGAGTATTAAAAGGAGTTTCAAATGCGAAGAAGGTTCCGAAAAAGCTTAAGTCGCATGCATTTAAGCAAAAAAATTTTTGCAAAGAATTGGTATAAAATTTTTTTTGCTTAAATGCATGCGACTTAAGCTTTTTCGGAAGCTTCTTCGCATTTGAAACTCCTTTTAATACTCAGTTATTGGAAATAATCGCCTTTTGGGCAAAATTGGGTAAAATTGTGTTTCAACCAAAAAATAGATTTTTTGCAAAGAGGTACCCCTTGCCAAAAAAATTGGTCAAAAATTTTTTTTGCTTAAATGCATGCGACTTAAGCTTTTTCGGAAGCTTCTTCGCATTTGAAACTCCTTTTAATACTCAGTTATTGGAAATAATCGCCTTTTGGGCAAAATTGTGTAAAATTGTGTTTCAACCAAAAAATTGATTTTTTGCAAAGAGGTACCCCTTGCCAAAATAATTGGTCAAAAATTTTTTTTGCTTAAATGCATGCGACTTAAGCTTTTTCGGAAGCTTCTTCGCATTTGAAACTCCTTTTAATACTCAGTTATTGGAAATAATCGCCTTTTGGGCAAAATTGGGTAAAATTGTGTTTCAACCAAAAAATTGATTTTTTTGCAAAGAGGTACCCCTTGCCAAAAAAATTGGTCAAAAATTTTTTTTGCTTAAATGCATGCGACTTAAGCTTTTTCGGAAGCTTCTTCGCATTTAAAACTCCTTTTAATACTCAGTTATTGGAAATAAACGCCTTTTGGGCAAAATTGGGTAAAATTGTGTTTCAACCAAAAAATTGATTTTTTGCAAAGAGGTACCCCTTGCCAAAAAAATTGGTCAAAAATTTTTTTTGCTTAAATGCATGCGACTTAAGCTTTTTCGGAAGCTTCTTCGCATTTGAAACTCCTTTTAATACTCAGTTATTGGAAATAATCGCCTTTTGGGCAAAATTGGGTAAAATTGTGTTTCAACCAAAAAATTGATTTTTTGCAAAGAGGTACCCCTTGCCAAAAAAATTGGTCAAAAATTTTTTTTGCTTAAATGCATGCGACTTAAGCTTTTTCGGAAGCTTCTTCGCATTTGAAACTCCTTTTAATACTCAGTTATTGGAAATAAACGCCTTTTGGGCAAAATTGGGTAAAATTGTGTTTCAACCAAAAAATTGATTTTTTGCAAAGAGGTACCCCTTGCCAAAAAAATTGGTCAAAATTTTTTTTTGCTTAAATGCATGCGACTTAAGCTTTTTCGGAAGCTTCTTCGCATTTGAAACTCCTTTTAATACTCAGTTATTGGAAATAAACGCCTTTTGGGCAAAATTGGGTAAAATTGTGTTTCAACCAAAAAATTGATTTTTTGCAAAGAGGTACCCCTTGCCAAAAAAATTGGTAAAAAATTTTTTTTGCTTAAATGCATGCGACTTAAGCTTTTTCGGAAGCTTCTTCGCATTTGAAACTCCTTTTAATACTCAGTTATTGGAAATAAACGCCTTTTGGGCAAAATTGGGTAAAATTGTGTTTCAACCAAAAAATTGATTTTTTGCAAAGAGATAGCCCTTGGCAAAAAAATTGGTCAAAAATTTTTTTTGCTTAAATGCATGCGACTTAAGCTTTTTCGGAAGCTTCTTCGCATTTGAAACTCCTTTTAATACTCAGTTATTGGAAATAAACGCCTTTTGGGCAAAATTGGGTAAAATTGTGTTTCAACCAAAAAATTTATTTTTTGCAAAGAGATAGCCCTTGGCAAAAAAATTGGTCAAAAATTTTTTTTGCTTAAATGCATGCGACTTAAGCTTTTTCGGAAGCTTCTTCGCATTTGAAACTCCTTTTAATACTCAGTTATTGGAAATAATCGCCTTTTGGGCAAAATTGGGTAAAATTGTGTTTCAACCAAAAAATTGATTTTTTGCAAAGAGGTACCCCTTGCCAAAAAAATTGGTCAAAAATTTTTTTTGCTTAAATGCATGTGACTTAAGCTTTTTCGGAAGCTTCTTCGCATTTGAAACAACTTTTAATACTCAGTTATTGGAAATAAACGCCTTTTGGGCAAAATTGGGTAAAATTGTGTTTCAACCAAAAAATTGATTTTTTGCAAAGAGGTACCCCTTGCCAAAAAAATTGGTCAAAATTTTTTTTTGCTTAAATGCATGCGACTTAAGCTTTTTCGGGAGCTTCTTCGCATTTGAAACTCCTTTTAATACTTAGTTATTGGAAATAAACGCCTTTTGGGCAAAATTGGGTAAAATTGTGTTTCAACCAAAAAATTGATTTTTTGCAAAGAGGTACCCCTTGCCAAAAAAATTGGTCAAAAATTTTTTTGCTTAAATGCATGCGACTTAAGCTTTTTCGGAAGCTTCTTCGCATTTGAAACTCCTTTTAATACTCAGTTATTGGAAATAATCGCCTTTTGGGCAAAATTGGGTAAAATTGTGTTTCAACCAAAAAATTGATTTTTTGCAAAGAGGTACCCCTTGCCAAAAAAATTGGTCAAAAATTTTTTTTGCTTAAATGCATGCGACTTAAGCTTTTTCGGAAGCTTCTTCGCATTTGAAACTCCTTTTAATACTTAGTTATTGGAAATAAACGCCTTTTGGGCAAAATTGGGTAAAATTGTGTTTCAACCAAAAAATTGATTTCTTGCAAAGAGGTACGTACCCCTTGCCAAAAAAATTGGTCAAATTTTTTTTTTTGCTTATATGCATGCGACTTAAGCTTTTTCGGAAGCTTCTTCGCATTTGAAACTCCTTTTAATACTTAGTTATTGGAAATAAACGCCTTTTGGGCAAAATTGGGTAAAATTGTGTTTCAACCAAAAAATTGATTTTTTGCAAAGAGGTACCCCTTGCCAAAAAAATTGGTCAAAAATTTTTTTGCTTAAATGCATGCGACTTAAGCTTTTTCGGAAGCTTCTTCGCATTTGAAACTCCTTTTAATACTCAGTTATTGGAAATAATCGCCTTTTGGGCAAAATTGGGTAAAATTGTGTTTCAACCAAAAAATTGATTTTTTGCAAAGAGGTACCCCTTGCCAAAAAAATTGGTCAAAATTTTTTTTTTGCTTAAATGCATGCGACTTAAGCTTTTTCGGAAGCTTCTTCGCATTTGAAACTCCTTTTAATACTTAGTTATTGGAAATAAACGCCTTTTGGGCAAAATTGGGTAAAATTGTGTTTCAATCAAAAAATTGATTTTTTGCCAAAAAAATTGGTCAAAAATTTTTTTTGCTTAAATGCATGCGACTTAAGCTTTTTCGGAAGCTTCTTCGCATTTGAAACTCCTTTTAATACTCAGTTATTGGAAATAATCGCCTTTTGGGCAAAATTGGGTAAAATTGTGTTTCAACCAAAAAATTGATTTTTTTGCAAAGAGGTACCCCTTGCCAAAAAAATTGGTCAAAAATTTTTTTTGCTTAAATGCATGCGACTTAAGCTTTTTCGGAAGCTTCTTCGCATTTAAAACTCCTTTTAATACTCAGTTATTGGAAATAAACGCCTTTTGGGCAAAATTGGGTAAAATTGTGTTTCAACCAAAAAATTGATTTTTTGCAAAGAGGTACCCCTTGCCAAAAAAATTGGTCAAAAATTTTTTTTGCTTAAATGCATGCGACTTAAGCTTTTTCGGAAGCTTCTTCGCATTTGAAACTCCTTTTAATACTCAGTTATTGGAAATAAACGCCTTTTGGGCAAAATTGGGTAAAATTGTGTTTCAACCAAAAAATTTATTTTTTGCAAAGAGATAGCCCTTGGCAAAAAAATTGGTCAAAAATTTTTTTTGCTTAAATGCATGCGACTTAAGCTTTTTCGGAAGCTTCTTCGCATTTGAAACTCCTTTTAATACTCAGTTATTGGAAATAATCGCCTTTTGGGCAAAATTGGGTAAAATTGTGTTTCAACCAAAAAATTGATTTTTTGCAAAGAGGTACCCCTTGCCAAAAAAATTGGTCAAAAATTTTTTTTGCTTAAATGCATGTGACTTAAGCTTTTTCGGAAGCTTCTTCGCATTTGAAACAACTTTTAATACTCAGTTATTGGAAATAAACGCCTTTTGGGCAAAATTGGGTAAAATTGTGTTTCAACCAAAAAATTGATTTTTTGCAAAGAGGTACCCCTTGCCAAAAAAATTGGTCAAAATTTTTTTTTGCTTAAATGCATGCGACTTAAGCTTTTTCGGGAGCTTCTTCGCATTTGAAACTCCTTTTAATACTTAGTTATTGGAAATAAACGCCTTTTGGGCAAAATTGGGTAAAATTGTGTTTCAACCAAAAAATTGATTTTTTGCAAAGAGGTACCCCTTGCCAAAAAAATTGGTCAAAAATTTTTTTGCTTAAATGCATGCGACTTAAGCTTTTTCGGAAGCTTCTTCGCATTTGAAACTCCTTTTAATACTCAGTTATTGGAAATAATCGCCTTTTGGGCAAAATTGGGTAAAATTGTGTTTCAACCAAAAAATTGATTTTTTGCAAAGAGGTACCCCTTGCCAAAAAAATTGGTCAAAAATTTTTTTTGCTTAAATGCATGCGACTTAAGCTTTTTCGGAAGCTTCTTCGCATTTGAAACTCCTTTTAATACTTAGTTATTGGAAATAAACGCCTTTTGGGCAAAATTGGGTAAAATTGTGTTTCAACCAAAAAATTGATTTCTTGCAAAGAGGTACGTACCCCTTGCCAAAAAAATTGGTCAAATTTTTTTTTTTGCTTATATGCATGCGACTTAAGCTTTTTCGGAAGCTTCTTCGCATTTGAAACTCCTTTTAATACTTAGTTATTGGAAATAAACGCCTTTTGGGCAAAATTGGGTAAAATTGTGTTTCAACCAAAAAATTGATTTTTTGCAAAGAGGTACCCCTTGCCAAAAAAATTGGTCAAAAATTTTTTTGCTTAAATGCATGCGACTTAAGCTTTTTCGGAAGCTTCTTCGCATTTGAAACTCCTTTTAATACTCAGTTATTGGAAATAATCGCCTTTTGGGCAAAATTGGGTAAAATTGTGTTTCAACCAAAAAATTGATTTTTTGCAAAGAGGTACCCCTTGCCAAAAAAATTGGTCAAAAATTTTTTTTGCTTAAATGCATGCGACTTAAGCTTTTTCGGAAGCTTCTTCGCATTTAAAACTCCTTTTAATACTCAGTTATTGGAAATAAACGCCTTTTGGGCAAAATTGGGTAAAATTGTGTTTCAACCAAAAAATTGATTTTTTGCAAAGAGGTACCCCTTGCCAAAAAAATTGGTCAAAAATTTTTTTTGCTTAAATGCATGCGACTTAAGCTTTTTCGGAAGCTTTTTCGCATTTGAAACTCCTTTTAATACTCAGTTATTGGAAATAAACGCCTTTTGGGCAAAATTGGGTAAAATTGTGTTTCAACCAAAAAATTGATTTTTTGCAAAGAGGTACCCCTTGGCAAAAAAATTGGTCAAAAATTTTTTTTGCTTAAATGCATGCGACTTAAGCTTTTTCGGAAGCTTCTTCGCATTTGAAACTCCTTTTAATACTCAGTTATTGGAAATAAACGCCTTTTGGGCAAAATTGGGTAAAATTATGTTTCAACCAAAAAATTGATTTTTTGCCAAAAAAATTGGTCAAAAATTTTTTTTGCTTAAATGCATACGACTTAAGCTTTTTCGGAAGCTTCTTCGCATTTGAAACTCCTTTTAATACTCAGTTATTGGAAATAAACGCCTTTTGGGCAAAATTGGGTAAAATTGTGTTTCAACCAAAAAATTGATTTTTTGCAAAGAGGTACCCCTTGCCAAAAAAATTGGTCAAAAATTTTTTTTGCTTAAATGCATACGACTTAAGCTTTTTCGGAAGCTTCTTCGCATTTGAAACTCCTTTTAATACTCAGTTATTGGAAATAAACGCCTTTTGGGCAAAATTGGGTAAAATTATGTTTCAACCAAAAAATTGATTTTTTGCCAAAAAAATTGGTCAAAAATTTTTTTTGCTTAAATGCATGCGACTTAAGCTTTTTCGGAAGCTTCTTCGCATTTGAAACTCCTTTTTATACTCAGTTATTGGAAATAAACGCCTTTTGGGCAAAATTGGGTAAAATTGTGTTTCTACCAAAAAATTGATTTTTTGCAAAGAGATAGCCCTTGGCAAAAAAATTGGTCAAAAATTTTTTTTGCTTAAATGCATGCGACTTAAGCTTTTTCGGAAGCTTCTTCGCATTTGAAACTCCTTTTAATACTCAGTTATTGGAAATAAACGCCTTTTGGGCAAAATTGGGTAAAATTGTGTTTCAACCAAAAAATTGATTTTTTGCAAAGAGGTACCCCTTGCCAAAAAAATTGGTCAAAAATTTTTTTTGCTTAAATGCATGCGACTTAAGCTTTTTCGGAAGCTTCTTCGCATTTGAAACTCCTTTTAATACTCAGTTATTGGAAATAAACGCCTTTTGGGCAAAATTGGGTAAAATTGTGTTTCAACCAAAAAATTTATTTTTTGCAAAGAGGTACCCCTTGCCAAACAAATTGGTCAAAAATTTTTTTTGCTTAAATGCATGCGACTTAGGCTTTTTCGGAAGATTCTTCGCATTTGAAACTCCTTTTAATACTCAGTTATTGGAAATAAACGCCTTTTGGGCAAAATTGGGTAAAATTGTGTTTCAACCAAAAAATTGATTTTTTGCAAAGAGGTACCCCTTGCCAAAAAAATTGGTCAAAATTTTTTTTTGCTTAAATGCATGCGACTTAAGCTTCTTCGGAAGCTTCTTCGCATTTGAAACTCCTTTTAATACTCAGTTATTGGAAATAAACGCCTTTTGGGCAAATTTGGGTAAAATTGTGTTTCAACCAAAAAATTTATTTTTTGCAAAGAGGTACCCCTTGGCAAAAAAATTGGTAAAAAATTTTTTTTGCTTAAATGCATGCGACTTAAGCTTTTTCGGAAGCTTCTTCGCATTTGAAACTCCTTTTAATACTCAGTTATTGGAAATAAACGCCTTTTGGGCAAAATTGGGTAAAATTGTGTTTCAACCAAAAAATTGATTTTTTGCAAAGAGGTACCCCTTGCCAAAAAAATTGGTCAAAAATTTTTTTGCTTAAATGCATGCGACTTAAGATTTTTCGGAAGCTTCTTCGCATTTGAAACTCCTTTTAATACTCAGTTATTGGAAATAATCGCCTTTTGGGCAAAATTGGGTAAAATTGTGTTTCAACCAAAAAATTGATTTTTTGCAAAGAGGTACCCCTTGCCAAAAAAATTGGTCAAAAATTTTTTTTGCTTAATGCATGCGACTTAAGCTTTTTCGGAAGCTTCTTCGCATTTGAAACTCCTTTTAATACTCAGTTATTGGAAATAATCGCCTTTTGGGCAAAATTGGGTAAAATTGTGTTTCAACCAAAAAATTGATTTTTTGCAAAGAGGTACCCCTTGCCAAAAAAATTGGTCAAAAATTTTTTTTGCTTAAATGCATGCGACTTAAGCTTTTTCGGAAGATTCTTCGCATTTGAAACTCCTTTTAATACTCAGTTATTGGAAATAAACGCCTTTTGGGCAAAATTGGGTAAAATTGTGTTTCAACCAAAAAATTGATTTTTTGCAAAGGGTACCTACCCCTTGCCAAATAAATTGGCCAAAAATTTTTTTTGCTTAAATGCATGCGACTTAAGCTTTTTCGGAAGCTTCTTCGCATTTGAAACTCCTTTTAATACTCAGTTATTGGAAATAAACGCCTTTTGGGCAAAATTGGGTAAAATTGTGTTTCAACCAAAAAATTGATTTTTTGCAAAGAGGTACCCCTTGCCAAAAAAATTGGTCAAACATTTTTTTTGCTTAAATGCATGCGACTTAAGCTTTTTCGGAAGCTTCTTCGCATTTGAAACTCCTTTTAATACTCAGTTATTGGAAATAAACGCCTTTTGGGCAAAATTGGGTAAAATTGTGTTTCAACCAAAAAATTGATTTTTTGCAAAGGGTACCTACCCCTTGCCAAATAAATTGGCCAAAAATTTTTTTTGCTTAAATTCATGCGACTTAAGCTTTTTCGGAAGCTTCTTCGCATTTGAAACTCCTTTTAATACTCAGTTATTGGAAATAAACGCCTTTTGGGCAAAATTGGGTAAAATTGTGTTTCAACCAAAAAATTGATTTTTTGCAAAGAGGTACCCCTTGCCAAAAAAATTGGTCAACAATTTTTTTTGCTTAAATGCATGCGACTTAAGCTTTTTCGGAAGCTTCTTCGCATTTGAAACTCCTTTTAATACTCAGTTATTGGAAATAATCGCCTTTTGGGCAAAATTGGGTAAAATTGTGTTTCAACCAAAAAATTGATTTTTTGCTAAGAGGTACCCCTTGCCAAAAAAAGTGGTCAAAAATTTTTTTTGCTTAAATGCATGTGACTTAAGCTTTTTCGGAAGCTTCTTCGCATTTGAAACTCCTTTTAATACTCAGTTATTGGAAATAAACGCCTTTTGGGCAAAATTGGGTAAAATTGTGTTTCAATAAAAAAATTGATTTTTTGCAAAGAGGTACCCCTTGGCAAAAAAATTTGTCAAAAATTTTTTTTGCTTAAATGCATGCGACTTAAGCTTTTTGGGAAGCTTCTTCGCATTTGAAGCTCCTTTTAATACTCAGTTATTGGAAATAAACGCCTTTTGGGCAAAATTGGGTAAAATTGTGTTTCAACCAAAAAATTTATTTTTTGCAAAGATATACCCCTTGCCAAAAAAATTGGTCAAAAATTTTTTTTCCTTAAATGCATGCGACTTAAGCTTTTTCGGAAGCTTCTCCGCATTTGAAACTCCTTTTAATACTAAGTTATTGGAAATAATCGCCTTTTGGGCACAATTGGGTAAAATTGTGTTTCAACCAAAAAATTTATTTTTTGCAAAGAGGTACCCCTTGCCAAAAAAATTGGTCAAAAATTTTTTTGCTTAAATGCATGCGACTTAAGCTTTTTCGGAAGCTTCTTCGCATTTGAAACTCCTTTTAATACTCAGTTATTGGAAATAAACGCCTTTTGGGCAAAATTGGGTAAAATTGTGTTTCAACCAAAAAATTGATTTCTTGCAAAGAGGTACCCCTTGCCAAAAAAATTGGTCAAAAATTTTTTTTGCTTAAATGCATGCGACTTAAGCTTTTTCGGAAGCTTCTTCGCATTTGAAACTCCTTTTAATACTCAGTTATTGGAAATAATCGCCTTTTGGGCAAAATTGGGTAAAATTGTGTTTCAACCAAAAAATTGATTTTTTGCAAAGAGGTACCCCTTGCCAAAAAAATTGGTCAAAAATTTTTTTTGCTTAAATGCATGCGACTTAAGCTTTTTCGGAAGCTTCTTCGCATTTGAAACTCCTTTTAATACTTAGTTATTGGAAATAAACGCCTTTTGGGCAAAATTGGGTAAAATTGTGTTTCAACCAAAAAATTGATTTTTTGCAAAGAGGTACCCCTTGCCAAAAAAATTGGTCAAAAATTTTTTTTGCTTAAATGCATGCGACTTAAGCTTTTTCGGAAGCTTCTTCGCATTTGAAACTCCTTTTAATACTCAGTTATTGGAAATAAACGCCTTTTGGGCAAAATTGGGTAAAATTGTGTTTCAACCAAAAAATTGATTTTTTGCAAAGAGGTACCCCTTGCCAAAAAAATTGGTCAAAAATTTTTTTTGCTTAAATGCATGCGACTTAAGCTTTTTCGGAAGCTTCTTCGCATTTGAAACTCCTTTTAATACTCAGTTATTGGAAATAAACGCCTTTTGGGCAAAATTGGGTAAAATTGTGTTTCAACCAAAAAATTGATTTTTTGCAAAGAGGTACCCCTTGCCAAAAAAATTGGTCAAAAATTTTTTTTGCTTAAATGCATGCGACTTACGCTTTTTCGGAAGCTTCTTCGCATTCGAAACACGTTTTAGTACTCAGTTATTGGAAATAATCGCCTTTGGGCAAAATTGGGTAAAATTGTGTTTCAACCAAAAAATTGATTTTTTGCAAAGAGGTACCCCTTGCCAAAAAAATTGGTCAAAAATTTTTTTTGCTTAAATGCATGCGACTTAAGCTTTTTCGGAAACTTCTTCGCATTTGAAAGTCCTTTTAATACTCAGTTATTGGAAATAATCGCCTTTTGGGCAAAATTGGGTAAAATTGTGTTTCAACCAAAAAATTGATTTTTTGCAAAGAGGTACCCCTTGCCAAAAAAATTGGTCAAAAATTTTTTTTGCTTAATTGCATGCGACTTAAGCTTTTTCGGAAGCTTCTTCGCATTTGAAACTCCTTTTAATACTCAGTTATTGGAAATAAACGCCTTTTGGGCAAAATTGGGAAAAATTGTGTTTCAACCAAAAAATTGATTTCTTGCAAAGAGGTACCCCTTGCCAAAAAAATTGGTCAAAATTTTTTTTTGCTTAAATGCATGCGACTTAAGCTTTTTCGGAAGCTTCTTCGCATTTGAAACTCCTTTTAATACTTAGTTATTGGAAATAAACGCCTTTTGGGCAAAATTGGGTAAAATTGTGTTTCAACCGAAAAATTGATTTTTTGCAAAGAGGTACCCCTTGCCAAAAAAATTGGTCAAAAATTTTTTTTGCTTAAATGCATGCGACTTAAGCTTTTTTGGAAGCTTCTTCGCATTTGAAACTCCTTTTAATACTCAGTTATTGGAAATAATCGCCTTTTGGGCAAAATTGGGTAAAATTGTGTTTCAACCAAAAAATTGATTTTTTGCAAAGAGGTACCCCTTGCCAAAAAAATTGGTCAAAAATTTTTTTTGCTTAAATGCATGCGACTTAAGCTTTTTCGGAAGCTTCTTCGCATTTGAAACTCCTTTTAATACTCAGTTATTGGAAATAATCGCCTTTTGGGCAAAATTGGGTAAAATTGTGTTTCAACCAAAAAATTGATTTTTTGCAAAGAGGTACCCCTTGCCAAAAAATTGGTAAAAAATTTTTTTTGCTTAAATGCATGCGACTTAAGCATTTTCGGAAGCTTCTTCGCATTTGAAACTCCTTTTAATACTCAGTTATTGGAAATAATCGCCTTTTGGGCAAAATTGGGTAAAATTGTGTTTCAACCAAAAAATTGATTTTTTGCAAAGAGGTACCCCTTGTCAAAAAAATTGGTCAAAAATTTGTTTTGCTTAAATGCATGCGACTTAAGCTTTTTCGGAAGCTTCTTCGCATTTAAAACTCCTTTTAATACTCAGTTATTGGAAATAAACGCCTTTTGGGCAAAATTGGGTAAAATTGTGTTTCAACCAAAAAGTTGATTTTTTGCAAAGAGGTACCCCTTGCCAGAAAAATTGGTCAAACATTTTTTTTGCTTAAATGCATGCGACTTAAGCTTTTTCGGAAGCTTCTTCGCATTCGAAACTCGTTTTAATACTCAGTTATTGGAAATAATCGCCTTTGGGCAAAATTGGGTAAAATTGTGTTTCAACCAAAAAATTGATTTTTTGCAAAGAGGTACCCCTTGTCAAAAAAATTGGTCAAAAATTTTTTTTCTTAAATGCATGCGACTTAAGCTTTTTCGGAAGCTTCTTCGCATTTCAAACTCCTTTTAATACTCAGTTATTGGAAATAATCGCCTTTTGGGCAAAATTGGGTAAAATTGTGTTTCAACCAAAAAATTTATTTTTTGCAAAGAGGTACCCCTTGCCAAAAAAATTGGTCAAAAATTTTTTTTGCTTAAATGCATGCGACTTAAGCTTTTTCGGAAGCTTCTTCGCATTTGAAACTCCTTTTAATACTTAGTTATTGGAAATAAACGCCTTTTGGGCAAAATTGGGTAAAATTGTGTTTCAACCAAAAAATTGATTTTTTGCAAAGAGGTACCCCTTGCCAAAAAAATTGGTCAAAAATTTTTTTTGCTTAAATGCATGCGACTTAAGCTTTTTCGGAAGCTTCTTCGCACTTCAAACTCCTTTTAATACTCAGTTATTGGAAATAATCGCCTTTTGGGCAAAATTGGGTAAAATTGTGTTTCAACCAAAAAAATGATTTTTTGCAAAGAGGTACGTACCCCTTGCCAAAAAAATTGGTCAAAAATTTTTTTTGCTTAAATGCATGCGACTTAAGCTTTTTCGGAAGCTTCTTCGCATTTGAAACTCCTTTTAATACTCAGTTATTGGAAATAATCGCCTTTTGGGCAAAATTGTGTAAAATTGTGTTTCAACCAAAAAATTGATTTTTTGCAAAGAGGTACCCCTTGCCAAAAAAATTGGTCAAAAATTTGTTTTGCTTAAATGCATGCGACTTAAGCTTTTTCGGAAGCTTCTTCGCATTTGAAACTCCTTTTAATACTCAGTTATTGGAAATAATCGCCTTTTGGGCAAAATTGGGTAAAATTGTGTTTCAACCAAAAAATTGATTTTTTGCAAAGAGGTACCCCTTGACAAAAAAAATTGGTCAAAAATTTTTTTTGCTTAAATGCATGCGACTTAAGCTTTTTCGGAAGCTTCTTCGCATTTGAAACTCCTTTTAATACTCAGTTATTGGAAATAATCGCCTTTTGGGCAAAATTGGGTAAAATTGTGTTTCAACCAAAAAATTGATTTTTTGCAAAGAGGTACCCCTTGCCAAAAAAATTGGTCAAAAATTTTTTTTGCTTAAATGCATGCGACTTAAGCTTTTTCGGAAGCTTCTTCGCATTTGAAACTCCTTTTAATACTCAGTTATTGGAAATAATCGCCTTTTGGGCAAAATTGGGTAAAATTGTGTTTCAACCAAAAAATTGATTTTTTGCAAAGAGGTACCCCTTGCCAAAAAAATTGGTCAAAAATTTTTTTTGCTTAAATGCATGCGACTTAAGCTTTTTCGGAAGCTTCTTCGCATTTGAAACTCCTTTTAATACTCAGTTATTGGAAATAATCGCCTTTTGGGCAAAATTGGGTAAAATTGTGTTTCAACCAAAAAATTGATTTTTTGCAAAGAGGTACCCCTTGCCAAAAAATTGGTAAAAAATTTTTTTTGCTTAAATGCATGCGACTTAAGCATTTTCGGAAGCTTCTTCGCATTTGAAACTCCTTTTAATACTCAGTTATTGGAAATAATCGCCTTTTGGGCAAAATTGGGTAAAATTGTGTTTCAACCAAAAAATTGATTTTTTGCAAAGAGGTACCCCTTGTCAAAAAAATTGGTCAAAAATTTGTTTTGCTTAAATGCATGCGACTTAAGCTTTTTCGGAAGCTTCTTCGCATTTAAAACTCCTTTTAATACTCAGTTATTGGAAATAAACGCCTTTTGGGCAAAATTGGGTAAAATTGTGTTTCAACCAAAAAGTTGATTTTTTGCAAAGAAAAATTGGTCAAACATTTTTTTTGCTTAAATGCATGCGACTTAAGCTTTTTCGGAAGCTTCTTCGCATTCGAAACTCGTTTTAATACTCAGTTATTGGAAATAATCGCCTTTGGGCAAAATTGGGTAAAATTGTGTTTCAACCAAAAAATTGATTTTTTGCAAAGAGGTACCCCTTGTCAAAAAAATTGGTCAAAAATTTTTTTTCTTAAATGCATGCGACTTAAGCTTTTTCGGAAGCTTCTTCGCATTTCAAACTCCTTTTAATACTCAGTTATTGGAAATAATCGCCTTTTGGGCAAAATTGGGTAAAATTGTGTTTCAACCAAAAAATTTATTTTTTGCAAAGAGGTACCCCTTGCCAAAAAAATTGGTCAAAAATTTTTTTTGCTTAAATGCATGCGACTTAAGCTTTTTCGGAAGCTTCTTCGCATTTGAAACTCCTTTTAATACTTAGTTATTGGAAATAAACGCCTTTTGGGCAAAATTGGGTAAAATTGTGTTTCAACCAAAAAATTGATTTTTTGCAAAGAGGTACCCCTTGCCAAAAAAATTGGTCAAAAATTTTTTTTGCTTAAATGCATGCGACTTAAGCTTTTTCGGAAGCTTCTTCGCACTTCAAACTCCTTTTAATACTCAGTTATTGGAAATAATCGCCTTTTGGGCAAAATTGGGTAAAATTGTGTTTCAACCAAAAAAATGATTTTTTGCAAAGAGGTACGTACCCCTTGCCAAAAAAATTGGTCAAAAATTTTTTTTGCTTAAATGCATGCGACTTAAGCTTTTTCGGAAGCTTCTTCGCATTTGAAACTCCTTTTAATACTCAGTTATTGGAAATAATCGCCTTTTGGGCAAAATTGTGTAAAATTGTGTTTCAACCAAAAAATTGATTTTTTGCAAAGAGGTACCCCTTGCCAAAAAAATTGGTCAAAAATTTGTTTTGCTTAAATGCATGCGACTTAAGCTTTTTCGGAAGCTTCTTCGCATTTGAAACTCCTTTTAATACTCAGTTATTGGAAATAATCGCCTTTTGGGCAAAATTGGGTAAAATTGTGTTTCAACCAAAAAATTGATTTTTTGCAAAGAGGTACCCCTTGACAAAAAAAATTGGTCAAAAATTTTTTTTGCTTAAATGCATGCGACTTAAGCTTTTTCGGAAGCTTCTTCGCATTTGAAACTCCTTTTAATACTCAGTTATTGGAAATAATCGCCTTTTGGGCAAAATTGGGTAAAATTGTGTTTCAACCAAAAAATTGATTTTTTGCAAAGAGGTACCCCTTGCCAAAAAAATTGGTCAAAAATTTTTTTTGCTTAAATGCATGCGACTTAAGCTTTTTCGGAAGCTTCTTCGCATTTGAAACTCCTTTTAATACTCAGTTATTGGAAATAATCGCCTTTTGGGCAAAATTGGGTAAAATTGTGTTTCAACCAAAAAATTGATTTTTTGCAAAGAGGTACCCCTTGCCAAAAAAATTGGTCAAACATTTTTTTTGCTTAAATGCATGCGACTGAAACTTTTTCGGAAGCTTCTTCGCATTTGAAACTCTTTTTAATACTCAGTTATTGGAAATAATCGCCTTTTGTGCAAAATTGGGTAAAATTGTGTTTCAACCAAAAAATTGATTTTTTGCAAAGAGGTACCCCTTGCCAAAAAAAGTGGCCAAAAATTTTTTTTGCTTAAATGCATGCGACTTAAGCTTTTTCGGAAGCTTCTTCGCATTTGAAACTCCTTTTAATACTCAGTTATTGGAAATAAACGCCTTTTGGGCAAAATTGGGTAAAATTGTGTTTCAACCAAAAAATTTATTTTTTGCAAAGAGGTACCCCTTGCCAAAAATATTGGTCAAAAATTTTTTTTGCTTAAATGCATGCGACTTAAGCTTTTTCGGAAGCTTCTTCGCATTTGAAACTCCTTTTAATACTCAGTTATTGGAAATAAACGCCTTTTGGGCAAAATTGGGTAAATTTGTGTTTCAACCAAAAAATTTATTTTTTGCAAAGAGGTACCCCTTGCCAAAAATATTGGTCAAAAATTTGTTTTGCTTAAATGCATGCGACTTAAGCTTTTTCGGAAGCTTCTTCGCATTTAAAACTCCTTTTAATACTCAGTTATTGGAAATAAACGCGTTTTGGGCAAAATTGGGTAAAATTGTGTTTCAACCAAAAAATTGATTTTTTGCAAAGAGGTACCCCTTGCCAAAAAAAATTGGTCACAAATTTTTTTTGCTTAAATGCATGCGACTTAAACTTTTTCGGAAGCTTCTTCGCATTTGAAACTCCTTTTAATACTCAGTTATTGGAAATAAACGCCTTTTGGGCAAAATTGGGTAAAATTGTGTTTCAACCAAAAAATTGATTTTTTGCAAAGAGGTACCCCTTGCCAAAAAAATTGGTCAAAAATTTTTTTTGCTTAAATGCATGCGACTTAAGCTTCTTCGGAAGCTTCTTCGCATTTGAAACTCCTTTTAATACTCAGTTATTGGAAATAAACGCCTTTTGGGCAAAATTGGGTAAAATTGTGTTTCAACCAAAAAATTGATTTTTTGCAAAGAAATTGGTCAAAAATTTTTTTTGCTTAAATGCATGCGACTTAAGCTTTTTCGGAAGCTTCTTCGCATTTGAAACTCTTTTTAATACTCAGTTATTGGAAATAAACGCCTTTTGGGCAAAATTGGGTAAAATTGTGTTTCAACCAAAAAATTGATTTTTTGCAAAGAAATTGGTCAAAAATTTTTTTTGCTTAAATGCATGCGACTTAAGCTTTTTCGGAAGCTTCTTCGCATTTGAAACTCTTTTTAATACTCAGTTATTGGAAATAAACGTCTTTTGGGCAAAATTGGGTAAAATTGTGTTTCAACCAAAAAATTGATTTTTTGCAAGAGGTACCCCTTGCCAAAAAAATTGGTCAAAAATTTTTTTTGCTTAAATGCATGCGACTTAAGCTTTTTCGGAAGCTTCTTCGCATTTGAAACTCCTTTTAATACTCAGTTATTGGAAATACGCGCCTTTTGGGCAAAATTGGGTAAAATTGTGTTTCAACCAAAAAATTGATTTTTTGCAAAGAGGTACCCCTTGCCAAAAAAATTGGTCAAAAATTTGTTTTGCTTAAATGCATGCGACTTAAGCTTTTTCGGAAGCTTCTTCGCATTTAAAACTCCTTTTAATACTCAGTTATTGGAAGTAAACGCGTTTTGGGCAAAATTGGGTAAAATTGTGTTTCAACCAAAAAATTGATTTTTTGCAAAGAGGTACCCCAGCCAAAAAAATTGGTCACAAATTTTTTTTGCTTAAATGCATGCGACTTAAGCTTTTTCGGAAGCTTCTTCGCATTTGAAACTCCTTTTAAAACTCAGTTATTGGAAATAAACGCCTTTTGGGCAAAATTGGGTAAAATTGTGTTTCAACCAAAAAATTGATTTTTTGCAAAGAGGTACCCCTTGGCAAAAAAATTGGTCAAAAATTTTTTTTGCTTAAATGCATGCGACTTAAGCTTTTTCGGAAGCTTCTTCGCATTTTAAACTCCTTTTAATACTCAGTTATTGGAAATAAACGCCTTTTGGGCAAAATTGGGTAAAATTGTGTTTCAACCAAAAAATTGATTTTTTGCAAAGAGGTACCCCTTGCCAAAAAAATTGGTCAAAAATTTTTTTTGCTTAAATGCATGCGACTTAAGCTTTTTCGGAAGCTTCTTCGCATTTGAAACTCCTTTTAATACTCAGTTATTGGAAATAAACGCCTTTTGGGCAAAATTGGGTAAAATTGTGTTTCAACCAAAAAATTGATTTTTTGCAAAGAGGTACCCCTTGGCAAAAAAATTTGTCAAAATTTTTTTTTGCTTAAATGCATGCGACTTAAGCTTTTTCGGAAGCTTCTTCGCATTTGAAACTCCTTTTAATACTCAGTTATTGGAAATAATCACCTTTTGGGCAAAATTGGGTAAAATTGTGTTTCAACCAAAAAATTGATTTTTTGCAAAGAGGTACCCCTTGCCAAAAAAATTGGTCAAAAATTTTTTTTGCTTAAATGCATGTGACTTAAGCTTTTTCGGAAGCTTCTTCGCATTTGAAACTCCTTTTAATACTCAGTTATTGGAAATAAACGTCTTTTGGGCAAAATTGGGTAAAATTGTGTTTCAACCAAAAAATTGATTTTTTGCAAGAGGTACCCCTTGCCAAAAAAATTGGTCAAAAATTTTTTTTGCTTAAATGCATGCGACTTAAGCTTTTTCGGAAGCTTCTTCGCATTTGAAACTTCTTTTAATACTCAGTTATTGGAAATACGCGCCTTTTGGGCAAAATTGGGTAAAATTGTGTTTCAACCAAAAAATTGATTTTTTGCAAAGAGGTACCCCTTGCCAAAAAAATTGGTCAAAAATTTTTTTTGCTTAAATGCATGCGACTTAAGCTTTTTCGGAAGCTTCTTCGCATTTGAAACTCCTTTTAATACTCAGTTATTGGAAATAAACGCCTTTTGGGCAAAATTGGGTTAAATTGTGTTTCAACCAAAAAATTGATTTTTTGCAAAGAGGTACCCCTTGCCAAAAAAATTGGTCAAAAATTTTTTTTGCTTAAATGCATGCGAAGCTTTTTCGGAAGCTTCTTCGCATTTGAAACTCCTTTTAATACTCAGTTATTGGAAATAAACGCCTTTTGGGCAAAATTGCGTAAAATTGTGTTTCAACCAAAAAATTGATTTTTAGCAAAGAGGTACCCCTTGCCAAAAAAATTGGTCAAAAATTTTTTTTGCTTAAATGCATGCGACTTAAGCTTTTTCGGAAGCTTCTTCGCATTTGAAACTCCTTTTAATACTCAGTTATTGGAAATAATCGCCTTTTGGGCAAAATTGGGTAAAATTGTGTTTCAACCAAAAAATTGATTTTTTGCAAGAGGTACGTACCCCTTGCCAAAAAAATTGGTCAAAAATATTTTTTGCTTAAATGCATGCGACTTAAGCTTTTTCGGAAGCTTCTTCGCATTTGAAACTCCTTTTAATACTCAGTTATTGGAAATAAACGCCTTTTGGGCAAAATTGGGTAAAATTGTGTTTCAACCAAAAAATTGATTTTTTGCAAAGAGGTACCCCTTGGCAAAAAAATTGGTCAAAATTTTTTTTGCTTAAATGCATGCGACTTAAGCTTTTTCGGAAGCTTCTTCGCATTTGAAACTCCTTTTAATACTCAGTTATTGGAAATAATCACCTTTTGGGCAAAATTGGGTAAAATTGTGTTTCAACCAAAAAATTGATTTTTTGCAAAGAGGTACCCCTTGCCAAAAAAATTGGTCAAAAATTTTTTTTGCTTAAATGCATGCGACTTAAGCTTTTTCGGAAGCTTCTTCGCATTTGAAACTCCTTTTAATACTCAGTTATTGGAAATAAACGTCTTTTGGGCAAAATTGGGTAAAATTGTGTTTCAACCAAAAAATTGATTTTTTGCAAGAGGTACCCCTTGCCAAAAAAATTGGTCAAACATTTTTTTTGCTTAATTGCATGCGACTTAAGCTTTTTCGGAAGCTTCTTCGCATTTGAAACTCCTTTTAATACTCAGTTGTTGGAAATACGCGCCTTTTGGGCAAAATTGGGTAAAATTGTGTTTCAACCAAAAAATTGATTTTTTGCAAAGAGGTACCCCTTGCCAAAAAAATTGGTCAAAAATTTTTTTTGCTTAAATGCATGCGACTTAAGCTTTTTCGGAAGCTTCTTCGCATTTGAAACTCCTTTTAATACTCAGTTATTGGAAATAAACGCCTTTTGGGCAAAATTGGGTTAAATTGTGTTTCAACCAAAAAATTGATTTTTTGCAAAGAGGTACCCCTTGCCAAAAAAATTGGTCAAAAATTTTTTTTGCTTAAATGCATGCGACTTAAGCTTTTTCGGAAGCTTCTTCGCATTTGAAACTCCTTTTAATACTCAGTTATTGGAAATAAACGCCTTTTGGGCAAAATTGGTTAAAATTGTGTTTCAACCAAAAAATTGATTTTTTGCAAAGAGGTACCCCTTGCAAAAAAAATTGGTCAAAAATTTTTTTTGCTTAAATGCATGCGACTTAAGCCCTTTTGGGCAAAATTGGGTAAAATTGTGTTTCAACCAAAAAAATTGATTTTTTGCAAAGAGGTACCCCTTGCCAAAAAATTGGTCAAAAATTTTTTTTGCTTAAATGCATGCGACTTAAGCTTTTTCGGAAGCTTCTTCGCATTTGAAACTCCTTTTAATACTCAGTTATTGGAAATAAACGCCTTTTGGGCAAAATTGGGTAAAATTGTGTTTCTACCAAAAAATTGATTTTTTGCAAAGAGGTACCCCTTGCCAAAGAAATTGGTCAAAAATTTTTTTTGCTTAAATGCATGCGACTTAAGCTTTTTCGGAAGCTTCTTCGCATTTGAAACTCCTTTTAATACTCAGTTATTGGAAATAAACGCCTTTTGGGCAAAATTGGGTAAAATTGTGTTTCAACCAAAAAATTGATTTTTTGCAAAGAGGTACCCCTTGCCAAAAAAATTGGTCAAAAATTTTTTTTGCTTAAATGCATGCGACTTAAGCTTTTTCGGAAGCTTCTTCGCATTTGAAACTCCTTTTAATACTCAGTTATTGGAAATAAACGCCTTTTGGGCAAAATTGGGTAAAATTGTGTTTCAACCAAAAAATTGATTTTTTGCAAAGAGGTACCCCTTGCCAAAAAAATTGGTCAACAATTTTCTTTGCTTAAATGCATGCGACTTAAGCTTTTTCGGAAGCTTCTTCGCATTTGAAACTCTTTTTAATACTCAGTTATTGGAAATAAACGCCTTTTGGGCAAAATTGTGTAAAATTGTGTTTCAACCAAAAAATTGATTTTTTGCAAAGAAATTGGTCAAAAATTTTTTTTGCTTAAATGCATGCGACTTAAGCTTTTTCGGAAGCTTCTTCGCATTTGAAACTCTTTTTAATACTCAGTTATTGGAAATAAACGTCTTTTGGGCAAAATTAGGTAAAATTGTGTTTCAACCAAAAAATTTATTTTTTGCAAAGAGGTACCCCTTGCCAAAAAAATTGGGTACCTCTTTGCAAAAAATCAATTTTTTGGTTGAAACACAATTTTACCCAATTTTGCCCAAAAGGCGATTATTTCCAATAACTGAGTATTAAAAGGAGTTTCAAATGCGAAGAAGCTTCCGAAAAAGCTTAAGTCGCATGCATTTAAGCAAAAAATCAATTTTTTGGTTGAAACACAATTTTACCCAATTTTGCCCAAAAGGCGATTATTTCCAATAACTGAGTATTAAAAGGAGTTTCAAATGCGAAGAAGCTTCCGAAAAAGCTTAAGTCGCATGCATTTAAGCAAAAAATCAATTTTTTTGTTGAAACACAATTTTACCCAATTTTGCCCAAAAGGCGTTTATTTCCAATAACTGAGTATTAAAAGGAGTTTCAAATGCGAAGAAGCTTCCGAAAAAGCTTAAGTCGCATGCATTTAAGCAAAAAAAATTTTTGACCAATTTTTTTGGCAAGAGGTACCTCTTTGCAAAAAATCAATTTTTTGGTTGAAACACAATTTTACCCAATTTTGCCCAAAAGGCGATTATTTCCAATAACTGAGTATTAAAAGGAGTTTCAAATGCGAAGAAGCTTCCGAAGAAGCTTAAGTCGCATGCATTTAAGCAAAAAAAATTTTTGACCAATTTTTTTGGCAAGGGGTACCTCTTTGCAAAAAATCAATTTTTTGGTTGAAACACAATTTTACCCAATTTTGCCCAAAAGGCGATTATTTCCAATAACTGAGTATTAAAACGAGTTTCAAATGCGAAGAAGCTTCCGAAAAAGCTTAAGTCGCATGCATTTAAGCAAAAAAAAATTTTGCCCAATTTTTTTGGCGAGAGGTACCTCTTTGCAAAAAATCAATTTTTTGGTTAAAACACAATTTTACCCAATTTTGCCCAAAAGGCGATTATTTCCAATAACTGAGTATTAAAAGGAGTTTCAAATGCGAAGAAGCTTCCGAAAAAGCTTAAGTCGCATGCATTTAAGCAAAAAAAATTTTTGACCAATTTTTTTGGCAAGGGGTACCTCTTTGCAAAAAATCAATTTTTTGGTTGAAACACAATTTTACCCAATTTTGCCCAAAAGGCGATTATTTCCAATAACTGAGTATTAAAAGGAGTTTCAAATGCGAAGAAGCTTCCGAAAAAGCTTAAGTCGCATGCATTTAAGCAAAAAAAAATTTTGACCAATTTTTTGGCAAGGGGTACCTCTTTGCAAAAAATCAATTTTTTGGTTGAAACACAATTTTACCCAATTTTGCCCAAAAGGCGATTATTTCCAATAACTGAGTATTAAAAGAAGTTTCAAATGCGAAGAAGCTTCCGAAAAAGCTTAAGTCGCATGCATTTAAGCAAAAAAAAATTTTGACCAATTTTTTTGGCGAGAGGTGCCTCTTTGCAAAAAATCAATTTTTTGGTTGAAACACAATTTTACCCAATTTTGCCCAAAAGGCGATTATTTCCAATAACTGAGTATTAAAAGGAGTTTCAAATGCGAAGAAGCTTCCGAAAAAGCTTAAGTCGCATGCATTTAAGCAAAAAAATTTTTTGACCAATTTTTTTGGCAAGGGGTACCTCTTTGCAAAAAATCAATTTTTTGGTTGAAACACAATTTTACCCAATTTTGCCCAAAAGGCGTTTATTTCCAATAACTGAGTATTAAAAGGAGTTTCAAATGCGAAGAAGCTTCCGAAAAAGCTTAAGTCGCATGCATTTAAGCAAAAAAAATTTTCGACCAATTTTTGCAAAAAATCAATTTTTTGGTTGAAACACAATTTTACCCAATTTTGCCCAAAAGGCGATTATTTCCAATAACTGAGTATTAAAAGGAGTTTCAAATGCGAAGAAGCTTCCGAAAAAGCTTAAGTCGCATGCATTTAAGCAAAAAAAATTTTTGACCAATTTTTGCAAAAAATCAATTTTTTGGTTGAAAAACAATTTTACCCAATTTTGCCCAAAAGGCGTTTATTTCCAATAACTGAGTATTAAAAGGAGTTTCAAATGCGAAGAAGCTTCCGAAAAAGCTTAAGTCGCATGCATTTAAGCAAAAAAAGTTTTTGACTAATTTTTTTGGCAAGGGGTACCTCTTTGCAAAAAATAAATTTTTTGGTTGAAACACAATTTTACCCAATTTTGCCCAAAAGGCGATTATTTCCAATAACTGAGTATTAAAAGGAGTTTCAAATGCGAAGAAGCTTCCGAAAAAGCTTAAGTCGCATGCATTTAAGCAAAAAAAATTTTTGACCAATTTTTTTGGCAGGGGTACCTCTTTGCAAAAAATCAATTTTTTGGTTGAAACACAATTTTACCCAATTTTGCCCAAAAGGCGATTATTTCCAATAACTGAGTATTAAAAGGAGTTTCAAATGCGAAGAAGCTTCCGAAAAAGCTTAAGTCGCATGCATTTAAGCAAAAAAAATTTTTGACCAATTTTTTTGGCAAGGGGTACCTCTTTGCAAAAAATAAATTTTTTGGTTGAAACACAATTTTACCCAATTTTGCCCAAAAGGCGATTATTTCCAATAACTGAGTATTAAAAGGAGTTTCAAATGCGAAGAAGCTTCCGAAAAAGCTTAAGTCGCATGCATTTAAGCAAAAAAAATTTTTGACCAATTTTTGCAAAAAATCAATTTTTTGGTTGAAAAACAATTTTACCCAATTTTGCCCAAAAGGCGTTTATTTCCAATAACTGAGTATTAAAAGGAGTTTCAAATGCGAAGAAGCTTCCGAAAAAGCTTAAGTCGCATGCATTTAAGCAAAAAAAATTTTTGACTAATTTTTTTGGCAAGGGGTACCTCTTTGCAAAAAATAAATTTTTTGGTTGAAACACAATTTTACCCAATTTTGCCCAAAAGGCGATTATTTCCAATAACTGAGTATTAAAAGGAGTTTCAAATGCGAAGAAGCTTCCGAAAAAGCTTAAGTCGCATGCATTTAAGCAAAAAAAATTTTTTACCAATATTTTTGGCAAGGGGTACCTCTTTGCAAAAAATCAATTTTTTGGTTGAAACACAATTTTACCCAATTTTGCCCAAAAGGCGTTTATTTCCAATAACTGAGTATTAAAAGGAGTTTCAAATGCGAAGAATCTTCCGAAAAAGCTTAAGTCGCATGCATTTAAGCAAAAAAATTTTTGACCAATTTTTGCAAAAAATCAATTTTTTGGTTGAAACACAATTTTACCCAATTTTGCCCAAAAGGCGTTTATTTCCAATAACTGAGTATTAAAAGGAGTTTCAAATGCGAAGAAGCTTCCGAAAAAGCTTAAGTCGCATGCATTTAAGCAAAAAAAATTGTTGACCAATTTTTTTGGCAAGGGGTACCTCTTTGCAAAAAATAAATTTTTTGGTTGAAACACAATTTTACCCAATTTTGCCCAAAAGGCGATTATTTCCAATAACTGAGTATTAAAAGGAGTTTCAAATGCGAAGAAGCTTCCGAAAAAGCTTAAGTCGCATGCATTTAAGCAAAAAAAATTTTTGACTAATTTTTTTGGCAAGGGGTACCTCTTTGCAAAAAATAAATTTTTTGGTTGAAACACAATTTTACCCAATTTTGCCCAAAAGGCGATTATTTCCAATAACTGAGTATTAAAAGGAGTTTCAAATGCGAAGAAGCTTCCGAAAAAGCTTAAGTCGCATGCATTTAAGCAAAAAAAATTTTTGACCAATTTTTTTGGCAAGGGGTACCTCTTTGCAAAAAATCAATTTTTTGGTTGAAACACAATTTTACCCAATTTTGCCCAAAAGGCGATTATTTCCAATAACTGAGTATTAAAAGGAGTTTCAAATGCGAAGAAGCTTCCGAAAAAGCTTAAGTCGCATGCATTTAAGCAAAAAAAATTTTTGACCAATTTTTTTGGCAAGGGGTACCTCTTTGCAAAAAATCAATTTTTTGGTTGAAACACAATTTTACCCAATTTTGCCCAAAAGGCGATTATTTCCAATAACTGAGTATTAAAAGGAGTTTCAAATGCGAAGAAGCTTCCGAAAAAGCTTAAGTCGCATGCATTTAAGCAAAAAAAATTTTTGACCAATTTTTGCAAAAAATCAATTTTTTGGTTGAAAAACAATTTTACCCAATTTTGCCCAAAAGGCGATTATTTCCAATAACTGAGTATTAAAAGGAGTTTCAAATGCGAAGAAGCTTCCGAAAAAGCTTAAGTCGCATGCATTTAAGCAAAAAAAATTTTTGACTAATTTTTTTGGCAAGGGGTACCTCTTTGCAAAAAATAAATTTTTTGGTTGAAACACAATTTTACCCAATTTTGCCCAAAAGGCGATTATTTCCAATAACTGAGTATTAAAAGGAGTTTCAAATGCGAAGAAGCTTCCGAAAAAGCTTAAGTCGCATGCATTTAAGCAAAAAAAATTTTTGACCAATTTTTTTGGCAAGGGGTACCTCTTTGCAAAAAATAAATTTTTTGGTTGAAACACAATTTTACCCAATTTTGCCCAAAAGGCGATTATTTCCAATAACTGAGTATTAAAAGGAGTTTCAAATGCGAAGAAGCTTCCGAAAAAGCTTAAGTCGCATGCATTTAAGCAAAAAAAATTTTTGACCAATTTTTGCAAAAAATCAATTTTTTGGTTGAAAAACAATTTTACCCAATTTTGCCCAAAAGGCGTTTATTTCCAATAACTGAGTATTAAAAGGAGTTTCAAATGCGAAGAAGCTTCCGAAAAAGCTTAAGTCGCATGCATTTAAGCAAAAAAAATTTTTGACTAATTTTTTTGGCAAGGGGTACCTCTTTGCAAAAAATAAATTTTTTGGTTGAAACACAATTTTACCCAATTTTGCCCAAAAGGCGATTATTTCCAATAACTGAGTATTAAAAGGAGTTTCAAATGCGAAGAAGCTTCCGAAAAAGCTTAAGTCGCATGCATTTAAGCAAAAAAAATTTTTTACCAATATTTTTGGCAAGGGGTACCTCTTTGCAAAAAATCAATTTTTTGGTTGAAACACAATTTTACCCAATTTTGCCCAAAAGGCGTTTATTTCCAATAACTGAGTATTAAAAGGAGTTTCAAATGCGAAGAATCTTCCGAAAAAGCTTAAGTCGCATGCATTTAAGCAAAAAAATTTTTGACCAATTTTTGCAAAAAATCAATTTTTTGGTTGAAACACAATTTTACCCAATTTTGCCCAAAAGGCGTTTATTTCCAATAACTGAGTATTAAAAGGAGTTTCAAATGCGAAGAAGCTTCCGAAAAAGCTTAAGTCGCATGCATTTAAGCAAAAAAAATTGTTGACCAATTTTTTTGGCAAGGGGTACCTCTTTGCAAAAAATAAATTTTTTGGTTGAAACACAATTTTACCCAATTTTGCCCAAAAGGCGATTATTTCCAATAACTGAGTATTAAAAGGAGTTTCAAATGCGAAGAAGCTTCCGAAAAAGCTTAAGTCGCATGCATTTAAGCAAAAAAAATTTTTGACTAATTTTTTTGGCAAGGGGTACCTCTTTGCAAAAAATAAATTTTTTGGTTGAAACACAATTTTACCCAATTTTGCCCAAAAGGCGATTATTTCCAATAACTGAGTATTAAAAGGAGTTTCAAATGCGAAGAAGCTTCCGAAAAAGCTTAAGTCGCATGCATTTAAGCAAAAAAAATTTTTGACCAATTTTTTTGGCAAGGGGTACCTCTTTGCAAAAAATCAATTTTTTGGTTGAAACACAATTTTACCCAATTTTGCCCAAAAGGCGATTATTTCCAATAACTGAGTATTAAAAGGAGTTTCAAATGCGAAGAAGCTTCCGAAAAAGCTTAAGTCGCATGCATTTAAGCAAAAAAAATTTTTGACCAATTTTTTTGGCAAGGGGTACCTCTTTGCAAAAAATAAATTTTTTGGTTGAAACACAATTTTACCCAATTTTGCCCAAAAGGCGATTATTTCCAATAACTGAGTATTAAAAGGAGTTTCAAATGCGAAGAAGCTTCCGAAAAAGCTTAAGTCGCATGCATTTAAGCAAAAAAAATTTTTGACCAATTTTTGCAAAAAATCAATTTTTTGGTTGAAAAACAATTTTACCCAATTTTGCCCAAAAGGCGATTATTTCCAATAACTGAGTATTAAAAGGAGTTTCAAATGCGAAGAAGCTTCCGAAAAAGCTTAAGTCGCATGCATTTAAGCAAAAAAAATTTTTGACTAATTTTTTTGGCAAGGGGTACCTCTTTGCAAAAAATAAATTTTTTGGTTGAAACACAATTTTACCCAATTTTGCCCAAAAGGCGATTATTTCCAATAACTGAGTATTAAAAGGAGTTTCAAATGCGAAGAAGCTTCCGAAAAAGCTTAAGTCGCATGCATTTAAGCAAAAAAAATTTTTGACCAATTTTTGCAAAAAATCAATTTTTTGGTTGAAAAACAATTTTACCCAATTTTGCCCAAAAGGCGTTTATTTCCAATAACTGAGTATTAAAAGGAGTTTCAAATGCGAAGAAGCTTCCGAAAAAGCTTAAGTCGCATGCATTTAAGCAAAAAAAATTTTTGACTAATTTTTTTGGCAAGGGGTACCTCTTTGCAAAAAATAAATTTTTTGGTTGAAACACAATTTTACCCAATTTTGCCCAAA
This sequence comes from Linnaemya tessellans, assembly GCA_951800035.1. Taxonomy (NCBI): domain Eukaryota; kingdom Metazoa; phylum Arthropoda; class Insecta; order Diptera; family Tachinidae; genus Linnaemya; species Linnaemya tessellans. Next base: position 103,033,252 of record OX637533.1, on the reverse strand, counting down.
AGGCGATTATTTCCAATAACTGAGTATTAAAAGGAGTTTCAAATGCGAAGAAGCTTCCGAAAAAGCTTAAGTCGCATGCATTTAAGCAAAAAAAATTTTTGACCAATTTTTTTGGCAGGGGTACCTCTTTGCAAAAAATCAATTTTTTGGTTGAAACACAATTTTACCCAATTTTGCCCAAAAGGCGATTATTTCCAATAACTGAGTATTAAAAGGAGTTTCAAATGCGAAGAAGCTTCCGAAAAAGCTTAAGTCGCATGCATTTAAGCAAAAAAAATTTTTGACCAATTTTTTTGGCAAGGGGTACCTCTTTGCAAAAAATAAATTTTTTGGTTGAAACACAATTTTACCCAATTTTGCCCAAAAGGCGATTATTTCCAATAACTGAGTATTAAAAGGAGTTTCAAATGCGAAGAAGCTTCCGAAAAAGCTTAAGTCGCATGCATTTAAGCAAAAAAAATTTTTGACCAATTTTTGCAAAAAATCAATTTTTTGGTTGAAAAACAATTTTACCCAATTTTGCCCAAAAGGCGTTTATTTCCAATAACTGAGTATTAAAAGGAGTTTCAAATGCGAAGAAGCTTCCGAAAAAGCTTAAGTCGCATGCATTTAAGCAAAAAAAATTTTTGACTAATTTTTTTGGCAAGGGGTACCTCTTTGCAAAAAATAAATTTTTTGGTTGAAACACAATTTTACCCAATTTTGCCCAAAAGGCGATTATTTCCAATAACTGAGTATTAAAAGGAGTTTCAAATGCGAAGAAGCTTCCGAAAAAGCTTAAGTCGCATGCATTTAAGCAAAAAAAATTTTTTACCAATATTTTTGGCAAGGGGTACCTCTTTGCAAAAAATCAATTTTTTGGTTGAAACACAATTTTACCCAATTTTGCCCAAAAGGCGTTTATTTCCAATAACTGAGTATTAAAAGGAGTTTCAAATGCGAAGAATCTTCCGAAAAAGCTTAAGTCGCATGCATTTAAGCAAAAAAATTTTTGACCAATTTTTGCAAAAAATCAATTTTTTGGTTGAAACACAATTTTACCCAATTTTGCCCAAAAGGCGTTTATTTCCAATAACTGAGTATTAAAAGGAGTTTCAAATGCGAAGAAGCTTCCGAAAAAGCTTAAGTCGCATGCATTTAAGCAAAAAAAATTGTTGACCAATTTTTTTGGCAAGGGGTACCTCTTTGCAAAAAATAAATTTTTTGGTTGAAACACAATTTTACCCAATTTTGCCCAAAAGGCGATTATTTCCAATAACTGAGTATTAAAAGGAGTTTCAAATGCGAAGAAGCTTCCGAAAAAGCTTAAGTCGCATGCATTTAAGCAAAAAAAATTTTTGACTAATTTTTTTGGCAAGGGGTACCTCTTTGCAAAAAATAAATTTTTTGGTTGAAACACAATTTTACCCAATTTTGCCCAAAAGGCGATTATTTCCAATAACTGAGTATTAAAAGGAGTTTCAAATGCGAAGAAGCTTCCGAAAAAGCTTAAGTCGCATGCATTTAAGCAAAAAAAATTTTTGACCAATTTTTTTGGCAAGGGGTACCTCTTTGCAAAAAATCAATTTTTTGGTTGAAACACAATTTTACCCAATTTTGCCCAAAAGGCGATTATTTCCAATAACTGAGTATTAAAAGGAGTTTCAAATGCGAAGAAGCTTCCGAAAAAGCTTAAGTCGCATGCATTTAAGCAAAAAAAATTTTTGACCAATTTTTTTGGCAAGGGGTACCTCTTTGCAAAAAATCAATTTTTTGGTTGAAACACAATTTTACCCAATTTTGCCCAAAAGGCGATTATTTCCAATAACTGAGTATTAAAAGGAGTTTCAAATGCGAAGAAGCTTCCGAAAAAGCTTAAGTCGCATGCATTTAAGCAAAAAAAATTTTTGACCAATTTTTTTGGCAAGGGGTACCTCTTTGCAAAAAATAAATTTTTTGGTTGAAACACAATTTTACCCAATTTTGCCCAAAAGGCGATTATTTCCAATAACTGAGTATTAAAAGGAGTTTCAAATGCGAAGAAGCTTCCGAAAAAGCTTAAGTCGCATGCATTTAAGCAAAAAAAATTTTTGACCAATTTTTGCAAAAAATCAATTTTTTGGTTGAAAAACAATTTTACCCAATTTTGCCCAAAAGGCGTTTATTTCCAATAACTGAGTATTAAAAGGAGTTTCAAATGCGAAGAAGCTTCCGAAAAAGCTTAAGTCGCATGCATTTAAGCAAAAAAAATTTTTGACTAATTTTTTTGGCAAGGGGTACCTCTTTGCAAAAAATAAATTTTTTGGTTGAAACACAATTTTACCCAATTTTGCCCAAAAGGCGATTATTTCCAATAACTGAGTATTAAAAGGAGTTTCAAATGCGAAGAAGCTTAAGTCGCATGCATTTAAGCAAAAAAAATTTTTGACCAATTTTTTTGGCGAGAGGTACGTACCTCTTTGCAAAAAATCAATTTTTTGGTTAAAACACAATTTTACCCAATTTTGCCCAAAAGGCGATTATTTCCAATAACTGAGTATTAAAAGGAGTTTCAAATGCGAAGAAGCTTCCGAAAAAGCTTAAGTCGCATGCATTTAAGCAAAAAAAATTTTTGACCAATTTTTTTGGCGAGAGGTACGTACCTCTTTGCAAAAAATCAATTTTTTGGTTAAAACACAATTTTACCCAATTTTGCCCAAAAGGCGATTATTTCCAATAACTGAGTATTAAAAGGAGTTTCAAATGCGAAGAAGCTTCCGAAAAAGCTTAAGTCGCATGCATTTAAGCAAAAAAAATTTTTGACCAATTTTTTTGGCAAGGGGTACCTCTTTGCAAAAAATCAATTTTTTGGTTGAAACACAATTTTACCCAATTTTGCCCAAAAGGCGATTATTTCCAATAACTGAGTATTAAAAGGAGTTTCAAATGCGAAGAAGCTTCCGAAAAAGCTTAAGTCGCATGCATTTAAGCAAAAAAAATTTTTGACCAATTTTTTTGGCAAGGGGTACCTCTTTGCAAAAAATCAATTTTTTGGTTGAAACACAATTTTACCCAATTTTGCCCAAAAGGCGATTATTTCCAATAACTGAGTATTAAAAGGAGTTTCAAATGCGAAGAAGCTTCCGAAAAAGCTTAAGTCGCATGCATTTAAGCAAAAAAAATTTTTGACCAATTTTTTTGGCAAGGGGTACCTCTTTGCAAAAAATAAATTTTTTGGTTGAAACACAATTTTACCCAATTTTGCCCAAAAGGCGATTATTTCCAATAACTGAGTATTAAAAGGAGTTTCAAATGCGAAGAAGCTTCCGAAAAAGCTTAAGTCGCATGCATTTAAGCAAAAAAAATTTTTGACCAATTTTTGCAAAAAATCAATTTTTTGGTTGAAAAACAATTTTACCCAATTTTGCCCAAAAGGCGTTTATTTCCAATAACTGAGTATTAAAAGGAGTTTCAAATGCGAAGAAGCTTCCGAAAAAGCTTAAGTCGCATGCATTTAAGCAAAAAAAATTTTTGACTAATTTTTTTGGCAAGGGGTACCTCTTTGCAAAAAATAAATTTTTTGGTTGAAACACAATTTTACCCAATTTTGCCCAAAAGGCGATTATTTCCAATAACTGAGTATTAAAAGGAGTTTCAAATGCGAAGAAGCTTCCGAAAAAGCTTAAGTCGCATGCATTTAAGCAAAAAAAATTTTTGACCAATTTTTGCAAAAAATCAATTTTTTGGTTGAAAAACAATTTTACCCAATTTTGCCCAAAAGGCGTTTATTTCCAATAACTGAGTATTAAAAGGAGTTTCAAATGCGAAGAAGCTTCCGAAAAAGCTTAAGTCGCATGCATTTAAGCAAAAAAAGTTTTTGACTAATTTTTTTGGCAAGGGGTACCTCTTTGCAAAAAATAAATTTTTTGGTTGAAACACAATTTTACCCAATTTTGCCCAAAAGGCGATTATTTCCAATAACTGAGTATTAAAAGGAGTTTCAAATGCGAAGAAGCTTCCGAAAAAGCTTAAGTCGCATGCATTTAAGCAAAAAAAATTTTTGACCAATTTTTTTGGCAAGGGGTACCTCTTTGCAAAAAATCAATTTTTTGGTTGAAACACAATTTTACCCAATTTTGCCCAAAAGGCGATTATTTCCAATAACTGAGTATTAAAAGGAGTTTCAAATGCGAAGAAGCTTCCGAAAAAGCTTAAGTCGCATGCATTTAAGCAAAAAAAATTTTTGACCAATTTTTTTGGCAAGGGGTACCTCTTTGCAAAAAATAAATTTTTTGGTTGAAACACAATTTTACCCAATTTTGCCCAAAAGGCGATTATTTCCAATAACTGAGTATTAAAAGGAGTTTCAAATGCGAAGAAGCTTCCGAAAAAGCTTAAGTCGCATGCATTTAAGCAAAAAAAATTTTTGACCAATTTTTGCAAAAAATCAATTTTTTGGTTGAAAAACAATTTTACCCAATTTTGCCCAAAAGGCGTTTATTTCCAATAACTGAGTATTAAAAGGAGTTTCAAATGCGAAGAAGCTTCCGAAAAAGCTTAAGTCGCATGCATTTAAGCAAAAAAAGTTTTTGACTAATTTTTTTGGCAAGGGGTACCTCTTTGCAAAAAATAAATTTTTTGGTTGAAACACAATTTTACCCAATTTTGCCCAAAAGGCGATTATTTCCAATAACTGAGTATTAAAAGGAGTTTCAAATGCGAAGAAGCTTCCGAAAAAGCTTAAGTCGCATGCATTTAAGCAAAAAAAATTTTTGACCAATTTTTTTGGCAAGGGGTACCTCTTTGCAAAAAATCAATTTTTTGGTTGAAACACAATTTTACCCAATTTTGCCCAAAAGGCGATTATTTCCAATAACTGAGTATTAAAAGGAGTTTCAAATGCGAAGAAGCTTCCGAAAAAGCTTAAGTCGCATGCATTTAAGCAAAAAAAATTTTTGACCAATTTTTTTGGCAAGGGGTACCTCTTTGCAAAAAATAAATTTTTTGGTTGAAACACAATTTTACCCAATTTTGCCCAAAAGGCGATTATTTCCAATAACTGAGTATTAAAAGGAGTTTCAAATGCGAAGAAGCTTCCGAAAAAGCTTAAGTCGCATGCATTTAAGCAAAAAAAATTTTTGACCAATTTTTGCAAAAAATCAATTTTTTGGTTGAAAAACAATTTTACCCAATTTTGCCCAAAAGGCGTTTATTTCCAATAACTGAGTATTAAAAGGAGTTTCAAATGCGAAGAAGCTTCCGAAAAAGCTTAAGTCGCATGCATTTAAGCAAAAAAAGTTTTTGACTAATTTTTTTGGCAAGGGGTACCTCTTTGCAAAAAATAAATTTTTTGGTTGAAACACAATTTTACCCAATTTTGCCCAAAAGGCGATTATTTCCAATAACTGAGTATTAAAAGGAGTTTCAAATGCGAAGAAGCTTCCGAAAAAGCTTAAGTCGCATGCATTTAAGCAAAAAAAATTTTTGACCAATTTTTTTGGCAAGGGGTACCTCTTTGCAAAAAATCAATTTTTTGGTTGAAACACAATTTTACCCAATTTTGCCCAAAAGGCGATTATTTCCAATAACTGAGTATTAAAAGGAGTTTCAAATGCGAAGAAGCTTCCGAAAAAGCTTAAGTCGCATGCATTTAAGCAAAAAAAATTTTTGACCAATTTTTTTGGCAAGGGGTACCTCTTTGCAAAAAATAAATTTTTTGGTTGAAACACAATTTTACCCAATTTTGCCCAAAAGGCGATTATTTCCAATAACTGAGTATTAAAAGGAGTTTAAATGCGAAGAAGCTTCCGAAAAAGCTTAAGTCGCATGCATTTAAGCAAAAAAAATTTTTGACCAATTTTTGCAAAAAATCAATTTTTTGGTTGAAAAACAATTTTACCCAATTTTGCCCAAAAGGCGTTTATTTCCAATAACTGAGTATTAAAAGGAGTTTCAAATGCGAAGAAGCTTCCGAAAAAGCTTAAGTCGCATGCATTTAAGCAAAAAAAATTTTTGACTAATTTTTTTGGCAAGGGGTACCTCTTTGCAAAAAATAAATTTTTTGGTTGAAACACAATTTTACCCAATTTTGCCCAAAAGGCGATTATTTCCAATAACTGAGTATTAAAAGGAGTTTCAAATGCGAAGAAGCTTCCGAAAAAGCTTAAGTCGCATGCATTTAAGCAAAAAAAATTTTTTACCAATATTTTTGGCAAGGGGTACCTCTTTGCAAAAAATCAATTTTTTGGTTGAAACACAATTTTACCCAATTTTGCCCAAAAGGCGTTTATTTCCAATAACTGAGTATTAAAAGGAGTTTCAAATGCGAAGAATCTTCCGAAAAAGCTTAAGTCGCATGCATTTAAGCAAAAAAAATTTTTGACCAATTTTTGCAAAAAATCAATTTTTTGGTTGAAACACAATTTTACCCAATTTTGCCCAAAAGGCGTTTATTTCCAATAACTGAGTATTAAAAGGAGTTTCAAATGCGAAGAAGCTTCCGAAAAAGCTTAAGTCGCATGCATTTAAGCAAAAAAAATTGTTGACCAATTTTTTTGGCAAGGGGTACCTCTTTGCAAAAAATAAATTTTTTGGTTGAAACACAATTTTACCCAATTTTGCCCAAAAGGCGATTATTTCCAATAACTGAGTATTAAAAGGAGTTTCAAATGCGAAGAAGCTTCCGAAAAAGCTTAAGTCGCATGCATTTAAGCAAAAAAAATTTTTGACTAATTTTTTTGGCAAGGGGTACCTCTTTGCAAAAAATAAATTTTTTGGTTGAAACACAATTTTACCCAATTTTGCCCAAAAGGCGATTATTTCCAATAACTGAGTATTAAAAGGAGTTTCAAATGCGAAGAAGCTTCCGAAAAAGCTTAAGTTGCATGCATTTAAGCAAAAAAAATTTTTGACCAATTTTTTTTGGCAAGGGGTACCTCTTTGCAAAAAATAAATTTTTTGGTTGAAACACAATTTTACCCAATTTTGCCCAAAAGGCGATTATTTCCAATAACTGAGTATTAAAAGGAGTTTCAAATGCGAAGAAGCTTCCGAAAAAGCTTAAGTCGCATGCATTTAAGCAAAAAAAATGTTTGACCAATTTTTTTGGCGAGGGGTACCTCTTTGCAAAAAATCAATTTTTTGGCTAAAACACAATTTTACCCAATTTTGCCCAAAAGGCGTTTATTTCCAATAACTAAGTATTAAAAAGAGTTTCAAATGCGAAGAAGCTTACGAAAAAGCTTAAGTCGCATGCATTTAAGCAAAAAAAAATTTTGACCAATTCTTTGCAAAAAATCAATTTTTGGTTGAAACACAATTTTACCCAATTTTGCCCAAAAGGCGATAATTTCCAATAACTGAGTATTAAAAGGAGTTTCAAATGCGAAGAAGCTTCCGAAAAAGCTTAAGTCGCATGCATTTAAGCAAAAAAAATTTTTGACCAATTTTCTTTGCAAAAAATCAATTTTTTGGTTGAAACACAATTTTACCCAATTTTGCCCAAAAGGCGTTTATTTCCAATAACTGAGTATTAAAAGGAGTTTCAAATGCGAAGAAGCTTCCGAAAAAGCTTAAGTCGCATGCATTTAAGCAAAAAAAAAATGTTGACCAATTTTTTTGCAAAAAATCAATTTTTTGGTTGAAACACAATTTTACCCAATTTTGCCCAAAAGGCGATCATTTCCAATAACTGAGTATTAAAAGGAGATTAAAATGCGAAGAAGCTTCCGAAAAAGCTTAAGTCGCATGCATTTAAGCAAAAAAAATCTTTGACCAATTTTTTTGGCAAGGGGTACCTCTTTGCAAAAAATCAATTTTTTGGTTGAAACACAATTTTACCCAATTTTGCCCAAAAGGCGATTATTTCCAATAACTGAGTATTAAAAGGAGTTTCAAATGCGAAGAAGCTTCCGAAAAAGCTTAAGTCGCATGCATTTAAGCAAAAAAAATCTTTGACCAATTTTTTTGGCAAGGGACAAAAAATCAATTTTTTGGTTGAAACACAATTTTACCCAATTTTGCCCAAAAGGCGATTATTTCCAATAACTGAGTATTAAAAGGAGTTTCAAATGCGAAGAAGCTCCTGAAAAAGCTTAAGTCGCATGCATTTAAGCAAAAAAAATCTTTGACCAATTTTTTTGGCAAGGGGTACCTCTTTGCAAAAAATAAATTTTTTGGTTGAAACACAATTTTACCCAATTTTGCCCAAAAGGCGATTATTTCCAATAGCTGAGTATTAAAAGGAGTTTCAAATACGAAGAAGCTTCCGAAAAAGCTTAAGTCGCATGCATTTAAGCAAAAAAAAATTTTGTCCAATTTTTTTGGCAAGGGGTACGTACCTCTTTGCAAAAAATCAATTTTTTGGTTGAAACACAATTTTACCCAATTTTGCCCAAAAGGCGATTATTTCCAATAACTGAGTATTAAAAGGAGTTTCAAATGCGAAGAAGCTTCCGAAAAAGCTTTAGTCGCATGCATTTAAGCAAAAAAAGGTTTTGACCAATTTTTTTGGAAAGGGGGTACCTCTTTGCAAAAAATCAATTTTTTGGTTGAAACACAATTTTACCCAATTTTGCCCAAAAGGCGATTATTTCCAATAACTGAGTATTAAAAGGAGTTTGAAATGCGAAGAAGCTTCCGAAAAAGCTTAAGTCGCATGCATTTAAGCAAAAAAAATTTTTGACCAATTTTCTTTGCAAAAAATCAATTTTTTGGTTGAAACACAATTTTACCCAATTTTGCCCAAAAGGCGTTTATTTCCAATAACTGAGTATTAAAAGGAGTTTCAAATGCGAAGAAGCTTCCGAAAAAGCTTAAGTCGCATGCATTTAAGCAAAAAAAAAATGTTGACCAATTTTTTTGCAAAAAATCAATTTTTTGGTTGAAACACAATTTTACCCAATTTTGCCCAAAAGGCGTTTATTTCCAATAACTAAGTATTAAAAGGAGTTTCAAATGCGAAGAAGCTTCCGAAACAGCTTAAGTGGCATGCATTTAAGCAAAAAAAATTTTTGACCAATTTTTTTGGCAAGGGGTACCTCTTTGCAAAAAATCAATTTTTTGGTTGAAACACAATTTTTCCCAATTTTGCCCAAAAGGCGTTTATTTCCAATAACTGAGTATTAAAAGGAGTTTCAAATGCGAAGAAGCTTCCGAAAAAGCTTAAGTCGCATGCATTTAAGCAAAAAAAATTTTTGACCAATTTTTTTGGCAAAAAATCAATTTTTTGGTTAAAACACAATTTTACCCAATTTTGCCCAAAAGACGATTATTTCCAATAACTGAGTATTAAAACAAGTTTCAAATGCGAAGAAGCTTCCGAAAAAGCTTAAGTCGCATGCATTTAAGCAAAAAAAATTTTTGACCAATTTTTTTGGCAAGGGGTACCTCTTTGCAAAAAATCAATTTTTTGGTTGAAACACAATTTTTCCCAATTTTGCCCAAAAGGCGTTTATTTCCAATAACTGAGTATTAAAAGGAGTTTCAAATGCGAAGAATCTTCAGAAAAAGCTTAAGTCAAATGCATTAAAGCAAAAAAAAATTTGACCAATTTATTTGCAAAAAATCAATTTTTTGGTTGAAACACAATTTTACCCAATTTTGCCCAAAAGGCGTTTATTTCCAATAACTGAGTATTAAAAGGAGTTTCAAATGCGAAGAAGCTTCCGAAAAAGCTAACGTCGCATGCATTTAAGCAAAAAAAATTTTTTACCAGTTTTTTTTTGCAAAAAATCAATTTTTTGGTTGAAACACCATTTTACCCAATTTTGCCCAAAAGGCGTTTATTTCCAATAACTGAGTATTAAAAGAAGTTTCAAATGGCGATTATTTCCAATAACTGAGTATTAAAAGGAGTTTCAAATGCGAAGAAGCTTCCGAAAAAGCTTAAGTCGCATGCATTTAAGCAAAAAAAAATTTTGACCAATTTTTTTGGCAAGGGGTACCTCTTTGCAAAAAATCAATTATTTGGTTGAAACACAATTTTACCCAATTTTGCCCAAAAGGCGATTATTTCCAATAACTGAGTATTAAAAGGAGTTTCAAATGCGAAGAAGCTTCCGAAAAAGCTTAAGTCGCATGCATTTGAGCAAAAAAAAATTTTTTTGACCAAATTTTTTGGAAAGGGGTACCTCTTTGCAAAAAATCAATTTTTTGGTTGAAACACAATTTTACCCAATTTTGCCCAAAAGGCGTTTATTTCCAATAACTGAGTATTAATAGGAACTTCAAATGCGAAGAAGCTTCCGAAAAAGCTTAAGTGGCATTCATTTAAGCAAAAAAAATTGTTGACCTATTTTTTTGGAAAGGGGTACCTTTTTGCAAAAAATCAATTTTTTAGTTGAAACACAATTTTACCCAATTTTGCCCAAAAGGCGTTTATTTCCAATAACTGAGTATTAAAAGGAGTTTCAAATGCGAAGAATCTTCAGAAAAAGCTTAAGTCGCATGCATTAAAGCAAAAAAAATTTTGACCAATTTATTTGCAAAAAATCACTTTTTTGGTTGAAACACAATTTTACCCAATTTTGCCCAAAAGGCGTTTATTTCCAATAACTGTGTATTAAAAGGAATTTCAAATGCGAAGAAGCTTCCGAAAAAGCTTAAGTCGCATGCATTTAAGCAAAAAAAATGTTTACCTATTTTTTTGGAAAGGGGTATCTCTTTTCAAAAAATCAATTTTTTTTGGTTGAAACACAATTTTACCCAATTTTGCCCAAAAGGCGATTATTTCCAATAACTGAGTATTAAAAGAAGTTTCAAATGGCGATTATTTCCAATAACTGAGTATTAAAAGGAGTTTCAAATGCGAAGAAGCTTCCGAAAAAGCTTAAGTCGCATGCATTTAAGCAAAAAAAAATTTTTTTGACCAAATTTTTTGGAAAGGGGTACCTCTTTGCAAAAAATCAATTTTTTGGTTGAAACACAATTTTACCCAATTTTGCCCAAAAGGCGTTTATTTCCAATAACTGAGTATTAAAAGGAGTTTCAAATGCGAAGAATCTTCAGAAAAAGCTTAAGTCGCATGCATTAAAGCAAACAAAATTTTGACCAATTTATTTGCAAAAAATCACTTTTTTGGTTGAAACACAATTTTACCCAATTTTGCCCAAAAGGCGTTTATTTCCAATAACTGTGTATTAAAAGGAATTTCAAATGCGAAGAAGCTTCCGAAAAAGCTTAAGTCGCATGCATTTAAGCAAAAAAAATTTTTACCTATTTTTTTGGAAAGGGGTATCTCTTTTCAAAAAATCAATTTTTTTTGGTTGAAACACAATTTTACCCAATTTTGCCCAAAAGGCGTTTATTTCTAATAACTGAGTATTGAAAGGAGTTTGAAATGCGAAGAAGCTTCCGAAAAAGCTTAAGTCGCATGCATTTAAGCAAAAAAAATATTTGGTCAATTTTTTTGGAAAGAGGTACCTCTTTGCAAAAAATCAATTTTTTGGTTGAAACACAATTTTACCCAATTTTGCCCAAAAGGCGATTATTTCCAATAACTGAGTATTAAAAGGAGTTTCAAATGCGAAGAAGCTTCCGAAAAAGCTTAAGTCGCATGCATTTAAGCAAAAAAAAAAAATTTTTGACCAATTTTTTTGGCAAGGGGTACCTCTTTGCAAAAAATAAATTGTTTGGTTGAAACACAATTTTACCTAATTTTGCCCAAAATGCGTTTATGTCCAATAACTGAGTATTAAAAGGAGTTTCAAATGCGAAGAAGCTTCAGAAAAAGCTTAAGTCGCATGCATTTAAGCAAAAAAAATTTTTGACCAATTTTTTTGCAAAAAATCAATTTTTTGGTTGAAATACAATTTTACCCAATTTTGCCCAAAAGGCGATTATATCCAATAACTGAGTATTAAGAGGAGTTTCAAATGCGAAGAAGCTTCCGAAAAAGCTTAAGTCGCATGCATTTAAGCAAAAAAAATTTTTGACCAATTTTTTTGCAAAAAATCAATTTTTTGGTTGAAACACAATTTTACCCAATTTTGCCCAAAAGGCGATTATTTCCAATAACTGAGTATTAAAAGGAGTTTCAAATGCGAAGAAGCTTCAGAAAAAGCTTAAGTCGCATGCATTTAAGCAAACAAAATGTTTGACCAATTTTTTTTGGCAAGGGGTACCTCTTTGCAAAAAATTGATTTTTTGATTGAAACACTATTTTGTCCAATTTTACCCAAAAGGCGTTTATTTCTAATAAGTAAGTATTAAAAGGAGTTTCAAATGCGAAGAAGCTTCCGAAAATTTTTTTGGAAAAAATCAATTTTTTGGTTGAAGCACAATTTTGCCCAATTTTACCCAAAAGGCGTTTATTTCTAATAATTAAGTGTTGAAAGGAGTTTCAAATGCGAAGAAGCTTCCGAAAACGTTTCAACCAAAAAATTTTTGACCATTTTTTTGGAAAGGGGTACCTCTTTGCAAAAAATCAATTTTTTGATTGAAACACTATTTTGCCCAATTTTACCCAAAAGGCGTTTATTTCTAATAAGTAAGTATTAAAATGAGTTTCAAATGCGAAGAAGCTTCCGAAAACGTTTAAGTCGCATGCAAAAAAAATTTTTTAAAAATTTTTTTGGAAAGGTACCCCTTCTTTGCAAAAATCAATCTTCAGGTTGTTATACAATTTTACCCAAACAACATACTTTTTTTTACTAATATTTTTGCAAAATATCAACCTTTTGGTTGTAACACAATTTTAACAAAAACTAGTTTATTTCTAATAAATACATATTTGAAAGGGTTTCAAAAGAAAGGAAACTTTTGAAAAAGCCTAAGTGGCAACAAATTTATAATAGCATATTATTAAAATTGACTTTGAACACAGCTAAGAAAGAATGCCGCTGAGAAAATGGAAAAGCAAATAAACGCAATTAAGAAAAAGTATGTTAATCACTATTTAAACTGTTATAAATAAACCTCAAGAAATATAATGAAAAATAAATACAAAATAAAGAACAGTACATAAAGTGCAGTACAATCCCATTCAACGCAGCTAAATTATAAATTCAAATTTGACAAAATTGAGGTATTTCGGAAAACAAGAAGAAACATAATTTTAAAACAAAATACGAATTAAAGTCATTTTACGGACGCAGTCGCAATTAGTGAGGGATTTAGAAAAAGTTTCGTTAACTGGGTAAACAATGTACTTCATTAAATGGATAAAGATTTTTCGTTTAGCAGGTCTGCACTGTACAGAACAAATTATTAAATAAAACCGCAAGACATTTTTCGTTGAAATTGTTGTTTTTACTTTCTTGTTTAAGCCTAGAAGGCATACAACATCTTTATTTATTTTAAAAGGGCGTTGATAATTAGTAAAAGAAGAAGTAAAATTTTACAAGCAAATAGCAGCGGCAAGACATAAATATATACGAGTATACTGAACTTAATTAACTAAACTAAGCGAATATCCGGCTGGACTTTCAGCTGTAAAATTGTGTACAATCGTCCTTTTTTTCGGTATGTTGTCTTTTGCTCGTATTATTAGTATCATAAATTTTTGAAGGGATTCTGCTAAAAAATGCTAAAAAAAAACTTCAAAAGTACAAAATGTTAAAAGAGGTAAAACAAAATATATTACCAAAAGTTCTGGTTATAATGTATTATCAGAAAAAAATTTCAAAGTCCCCAAAAACAAATTTTAGTTTTATTTGATGATAAGAATTCTTTTAGTTCCTTCAATCGGCCTTCAACAGCGCCGAGGCATTGAAAGAGCTATAACAATAACAAAATAAATTCGCCTTCCTATGATATAATTTTTTTTACTTTACGCTGAAAATTGCAATATTACCCATAAAATAAAACTAATAATAAAAAAGTACATTAATAAGAATTTAGATTTTATAATGCGTTTAAAGATAAAGAGACCAATAAACCTCCTTCACATTTGCATTGTCGACATTTACTTACATCATTAAAGGTAGATCTTCATATTTTTCTAGTATTGTGCATTCCTTTCCCATTACTCCAAAAATAAAATAGCGCGTAATTAAATTAAATTTTGTACTTAAATACTGATAAGAATAATCTGTGATGCGTATCCACTAAAAATTTCAATACAGAATTTTTTTTGTACAACAGGGATTAATTTACTAAAAAGAGTTTGCAACATTTAGCAATTAATTATTTATCTTGTTTTTAACAAGTACATGCAATATATTTCCGAACACTTTTCAAATCTTTATAAAAAGAACGCTACCTAGTGAATATTATTATTATTGTTATTTTAGCCAGCACTCCGAAAATATTAAGAATATATATGAAAATATCGAGAGGTCTTTTATCCGCATCAGAGCTTCAATGATAATGCAAAACAGAAATATTGTTGTGATGAACCTCTCTTTTATGTTCATTTCATGACATTTATGTTTTAAATACGATTTTGACAAATGTCCGCCACGACCACGGTTACAATCGATCAGTCCAATTGGTGTGTATTTCTTCAAAAAACTCTAGCATTTGTCTTGAATAGTGTCTCCGAATGCTTTAGGAGGTGCTGTTTTTGAGGACATAACACAGCCTCGTAGAAGGTAATAAAGATGCGTTAAAAAGCACGAATGAGACGGATTTACTGTAATTCATGTCATCTTGTTAGAAATTTTATGGTCGATATATTTCGAACAAGATAATTAATTGTTCACCTTCGGCATCTGCAAATATTTTAATATAAATAAAATTTCAATGATTAATTTTCAAAATCTTTTTAAACTTTAGAATTAATTGTTGATCACTGTATTAATTAAAATCTTATAAAATATCTTATAAGACTGGAGAGTGTTAAAACTTTTTTTACAGCCTTTTCCAATATGCTATTCACTAAAATTCCTTTTTACTTTTTGGCCGGAAATAAGTTATTTAGACAACTGATTCGTTTCTGTACATTTACTTAAACTCTTTTGTTCATTTTCTGAAAAACTTGGTTTATTTATACAACAGCCTTTCATCTTTATTATATTACTATAAAGATTCGGAAATCCTACTACTACACCCAACGAATGTAAATTTAAAATACTTTTCATAAGAAGTTTTACAAAAGACTTGTTTTTTTCTTAGATTTAAGAAGAAATAAAAGCAATTTACGAAATATTCACTTATTATACCAAAATGTAGTTGCACAAAGTTTTAAATGTTTATTAAAAACAGCGAGTAGAATATGCTGCATACTCAAACAATAACAACACCATATTTCAAATTTGGTTGGTGTAAAAGCAGAAGAAGAAGAGCTCAAAAATGCTAAAGGAAAATAGATGTTTTTTCTTCAATGCATCAAAATAGATACAATAGAGAGAATAAAAAAATATACTTCGCATGGGACTGGTCGTCAAAAATTAATGTATTACCAATATGCCAAAAAAGCTTCATTGTAACATAAAAACTTCCCTATTGGATGTAAGCAATTTCCTGTTGCTGTAAAATATGAAATTGTTAATTTTAATTGTAAAATATGAAATCTATATATTAAACTAAAAGGATATTAAAGTTAAAATAATTAATTAATTTATTAAATTTTTAGTTACTCACTTTTTAAAAAAAATTTTGCAGCCACATGTTTTTCATTAATTCGTTATTATGAGTCCTATTACATAGGATGCGTATTTTTTTATTTATGCAGCCAATGCTAGACTTTCCTCATAAAAACAGTCTGAGACTAATGCAAATCAGAAAATTCCCATTCCATATTCACGGACCTGAGACTTTCTGCTTCGAAGTTTGTATTCTATCTACTTCCTCTAGCAGCAACGATCAAAATGTGTATAAGGGTTTCCTGATATCTCCACAGCAGTTCCTAAGAATAAAAAAATAAATAAAATTTATATAAACACATACACCCTGAATTCTTAATAAGTGTTGATATATAATAATAATATAGGATAATTGCTTTTTTGTTTGTTATGTGGTCAAGTATGTCTATATGCCTGCATTTCATTGGTTCTTACACCAAATCATCAGTAGACTTTAACCTAATTCCAAAAAAAGGTTTTGTTATTTTGGAATTAGGTTAAAGTCTACTGATGATTTGGTGTAAGAACCATGGAAATGCAGGCATATAGACATACTTGACCACATAACAAACAAAAAGCACTAATTCAATTGAGACAATATGACGAATAAACGTTTTTAAAAATATAGAATAATTAAAGAGTATTTAATTATTACAGGAAATATTTTCAAAGCGTTGCACTTCTACAAAATTTTCCTTTCAGAAAAAATTAACCACAATAAATACACTAAAGTTTTCACTGTTTGCAACAAAACAAAACTGGTCGTTTTTTTTTTAATGAGTAAATAAAAATTTTTAACTTTAAAAATATATACCCGGAAAAATATCTACATCTGTATGTATATTATAAACCCAAGAAGAAAATGAAAAGGGCTATAAACAACTTTACTTCATAAAAAAATAACACAAAAACCCGGAAATAAAACGCAATTGGCGTTTATGAAAATGTATTTGGAAAAAAGAAAAGAGTGTGCTAGCCCCAAAAAATGTATCTGTATATGCAGACAAAGACACAAACTGCAAAAACTCTAGCTACAGTTAATAAAAAGCAGTAAAAAGCACATACTAAATAAAATAGCAGAACAAAAAAATAACAAGAGCAGACTTAAACAGATGATATTTACAAAAAAAAAAAAAAAATGCCAGCAAGAAGGACAAACCGACGCCTCAGTACATGACAACATTATGGTGTAGAGTTTAAAGGAATAAAACCATAAACGGACACACAGAAACCATAAAGAGATCAAGAAATTAAAACAAACAAAATACATATAAGAAATATATAAAACTGTGTTCGTATATATCGTAGAGTTAAAAAAGAATGCCATAAACCACATAGTCTAACGACAAGGACGAAAATGTTTCTTATGTTACTGCCTCTTAACGTGACTGACATTTCAAACAGATTTAAAAGACCAAGTTCTTACGACAGATTATTTGCTTTGAGTCACAATGAAAACAAACAAAAAATAGCCAAAATAAACTTTGAGGACATTTGAGCTACTTTAATTAATAACAATGTCAATAGATGTCATTATTACTAGTTGACTTTTGTTTTTAATGAATTGCAAACTCGTTTTTCTTTAATATTCAAAAGTAAATATTTAAATAAATTTATCTTAGATATAACTGATAAATAACCATGTATGTTGTCGCTTAAATTAATGCCATTAGAAAACAATTAAACTTATTATAATTTAATTGACATTTCCATATTGATTTTAAAATATTTGTTTAAGGTATTAAGCTTTTATTCTTTAAAAAATATTAAAAACAAACTGTATAAATTGTTTACCATTGACAATAATACTTATGATGATAATAAATTGGCCTGTATGTAGTCAATTAATAATTTTATTTTTTTTTATAACAACTGCCTCAGTAAGGAAGCAGTTTTTTATTTTGTAATAAAAACACTTATATTTTGAAATAGTTGTCAATTTATTATTTGATTGTAATGAAGACGTGAGCCGATTAGGTATGGAACAAAAATTAACTAAATATATAAAAAGTGCATTCTAATTAGAGGTAGTTTTATGTAAGTATTTTTTTATTAACGAAAATTAAGATTTATAGGGTAATTGTTCGACAGTTTTTGTTTTAAATTCAATTGCGTTGTGGCTTTCGAAAACAGGTATTCTGCTCTGCTGTATAAGTTTAATAACTAAAAACTGATGTTGGCTTTCCCTTGTGCCTAGTAATATTTATCATGTCTTTCTGAATTTAAAACAAAAAATTTCAAATAATTAGCCTATAGACTTTAATTCAATTTAATATAGGTAGTTTTGTTTTATTTCTTACAACCTCCTAAAAAATCTTACGTTAGGGTTTTTTGTAAAGGAAGCCGTTTTGTTTTTAATAACCATATAGTTCATTATTCAAGATTAGAGAATTGTAATAATAGAATACAAATGAAGATGAACAGAAAATGCATTACAATCTGTTTGTGTCTTCTCAACCTTTTTCATTACATTTTATGTATTTTAGTTTTTTTTTTCTCTTAATAAAATAATGGAAGCAATGAATATAAGTTCAAAAATAATTCCACCCTAAAATATTTACTGACTGCATTTGAAAAGTGCCTTGAAATAATTTTGTGCATTTACATTTTTTTCCTATTCTCTGTTTTTTAGCTGCCTCACTTACTTCAATCATCTTTATAGAGGTTTAAGCAGTTTAATTATATTAAACAGATTTCTTAAGGTTGCATTGAATTTGCTTATTATAAAAGGTATTTGATTTTTTTTAATAAATTTCTTTTAATTTCAAATCCAAGAAGCACGGCTTTTCTATATAAAATTCTTTAATAGTAAGAAAAAGATCATTATCTGCCATCACTTCTATTCTGGCAGTCACAAAATTGAAAGAAAATATTATTCGTTAGAATTCGTGATTTTTTAATTCAATTTTAATGTGCAAAATATAAATTCTTAAACGAAAATAAAATGGAGAAATGCTTAGTATTAATAATGAAAAATAAAAATATATGAATCTGAATGATAATAAAGGCAAAAATTAGCAATAGGGCTCACTTTTTTTATTTTGATTCATGGGAAATTCGTTTAGCATATGCCAATGAAAAATTACATAAATATGTATATAATTACGTAAACACCTGCTACTGAATAGAGGAGTGGGTAACAAACCCTTAAAGATCTGGAAGTACACATTGCGGGATTTTCATTTCAAAATTAAATAAAATAGGGAACTACGTGATAGCCCAGTTTATTCAACATGTCCATCCATGTATTTCATTCTCGACTTCATATCTGTTTTTTTACGTCAGTTTAGCTTTAAATGTTACTCTACCTCTAAACAGTTGTGTATCACAGAGTACGATAAAAATATTGTGCATACAATAACTAATAAAGTTGTGTGTTAAAAATTTGCTCAAGAAGTATTAGAACAGTTGATTCAAATTCTTAAAGAAAACAGAAATACATTTAGAACTTCGTGGTCTTTGCCACTATTTAAGTAGGCCGACAGTGTAAAGAGAGAAGTCATGAATGTTATAAGAACCATCTATAGATCGACTGAAATTGATTATTAATTTAATATTTAATATAAGAGAATTTTCCATCACCATTCACAACTTGCTGAAGTGGCAACTATGAACACTTTGCAAAATACTATAAAAACAAAGTCACAGTTTGACATATTGTATATTATATATTAAGTATGTGGATATGTAAAGTCCTTTGTCATGTCACAAACAATAATTCCAGTAAAACTATGCCAACTCTGTAGGTAATGTTTTTGTTTATTATTATTTTTATTTCATTTTATATCAAGGACAATTCTTATTTTCTATTTTCCTACAGCATAACCAAACAGCAACAGTAAACATACGGGAGTCATACTGATATAAACAAAGTACATATCGTTAGCTGAAATGCAAAAGAGCGTAACTAACAAAAATAAAATTTTACAGGAGAAGCAAAAAACTTTGTAAAATGAAAACCATTAATGAAAACCATTAATATAAATAATAAATAGAATTTAAACAAATTCATTTATTAATAAAATAATAAAAAAATAAATAATTTGCAGTCATGCAGATTCGAACTTATGCCCGTTGAAAAAATTAACAATTGACATAAGAAATTTCGACTAATAAAAATTCATACATAATTGAAAACCATTAAAATTTTACGCTCTTTTGTTTTTAGTTAAACAAATGTGCCATTTTTGATGGCACAAGTGAAAAAGTTGCATGACATTCATAATAATCAACTAAGAAGTCGATTTTGCATTTTTTGTTAGTAACGCCCTTTTGCATTTCAGCTAACAATATACATATATATATATATATATATATATATATATATATATATATATAATATATATATATATATATATATATATATATATATATATATACATATATATATAACACTTTCTTCGTTTGTGTTTCATATCGGAAGAGATTAACTAGCAGTAACGCAACGTCATATGTTTCTTTTGTATTCTACATTTATGTATAAGACTCTTGGTATTTTATGGCTATTAATTATGTACATAAATTTTCTCAAAGCTTGTCTAGTGTTGTTGTTCTTTTGCATTTGTTTCATTTTTTTTTTCTTGCTCTGCTTGTAAAATCAATATAATTTTTATGTTATTGCCTTCCGATTTGTTCATTTGTTTGCTGATTTCCGTTTTATATACGAATTCTAAATCAATGTCTTGAAATTGTAAATGAAAGCAATTATATAAAATTATTTTGCTAATAGCGTAAAGCCGTCGTTATCACAAGTCTATTGAACTGTCGAACAATTAGTTCATTTAACTAATTTTGAATTCATTTATCTAAATCGTGTAATAAAAGTCGTGATTATTGTGTTGTTGTTTGTATTTGTGTTAAGTTAAACATAAAAATTATAAGGGTGAAACAAACTGGTGTTTTTCTTCTACAAATTATTATTTAGTCTAAATTGAGCTAAAAGAAGATTTACGAGGCGGATTGATATTGCAGCTACCTAAGTAGGAAAACAACATTTTTTTTAATATACCATTTATTTCTCAACATAGTCTCCTTTTAGCTCAATAAACTTAGTAAGACGATATTCCAACGATTTTGGGAACCCCTCAAAATACGCGTTAGTTTCGGTAATCACTTCCTCGTTTGAGATGAATCTTTTCCCTGCGAGCTTTTTTTCAAGTCTGGAAACAGGAAAAAGTCACTAGGAGCTAAATCTGGACTTTAAGGTGGATGATCAACCAATTCGAAATGTATTTCACGTAATTTTAGAATCGTATCTAATGCTGTGTGAACCGGAGCGTTGCATTGAAGAGAATGCACTTTCTTCTTCTTCAAATGTGGTCGTTTTTTCTTAATTGCATCAATCAATTGATTCAATAATGCACGATAATACTTTCCTGTGATTGTGGACCCTTTTAAAATATAATCGATAAGCAATCTTTCGTATGCATCCCAAAATACAGTGGCCATAACCTTGCCAGCCGATTTCACTGTCTTCGCCTTCTTCGTAGCACTTCCACCAGCTTCCACCCATTGTTTCGATTGATTTTTGGTTTCAGGTGTGTAGTGGTGGACCCACGTTTCATCATCAGCTATTAATCCACGCCAAAAATCAACAGGATTACGCTTTATCATGTCCAAACACCGCTGTGAAGTAGTCTGTCGAACTCATTTTTGTTCGACACTGAGCAAACGCGACACCCATCTTGCCGATAGCTTTTTCATATGCAACTGTTCATGCAAAATGTTGAACACACATTCATATGATATGTTCACCATTTCAACAATCTCACGTAACTTGACTCGGCGATCATTCATAACGATATCGAAGATTTTCGTGATATTTTCTTCAGTAACCACCTGTTTTGGACTTCCCGTTGATGGTATTGTTGCAGTGTTTGTTCGGCCGCGTTTAAATACAGCAATCCAATATTTTACTATGTAATCTGACGGAGTAGACTCACCGTAATGTTTATCGGGCTTTTCTTTGGTCTCTTTCATCGTTTTCCCTTTCAAATAATAGTTTTTAATCACTGCACAAAATTCAGTTTTTTCCATTTTTCAAGAAACACAAAAGTTGCTTACTTCAAAGGACTACAATAAAGCGGCCTGGAGACTATCAAAAAAAGTCATCAAACACAAGGTTGCGTGCGTGCGGTCGTTGTTTTTCAGGTACACGTATTTGTTGTCGGCTCTGTTTGAAGAAAATCAAAAAGTTTTGATTTTTATATTGACGGCTGATTTTTTGTACGTCTCCATTTGTGTTTGACAAAAAAATTTTATTTTTCTGTGTTTTTCGTCGCAACAACATCGCGGGTAAACAGTAACACAAAGTCAACAATAATTCATCGTCCGACATTTTTTCAATATGTTCACTACAGCGGCAAAATACAAATTGTGTTTGAAGCTTTTATTTGTACTTCTCTTTCAAATGCTACAATCACACGACACCCACACATATGCAATGTTTGATGCCTTATTTTGATAGTCTCCAGGGCCCTTAAATACACTTATCGATGAATTGGGTGGAATTTTAACAGCTGACTTTTGACAGATCGTAGTTTGTAAAAAAAAAAATTTTTGTGCTGCCATCTAGCGATAGGTAGCTTCAATATCAATCCTCCCTCTATAACTATTTCGTTTATTATCAGTTTAAAGACATAATTGCATCAATAATTTATTCTGCCATAGATCGGGTGGAACCTCTGCTTATTGACATCATAATATTGACTGAAGTCGTAACCGAATTTATTACAAATGTGAAGATCGTAGGCTTGATACAGCAACTTGTCATCAATATGGAAAGTAATTTGTCTGATCTAATTATAGCATTCGTAAACGATTACAACATGAGTAATTAGCGTATAACTGAACGTAATATTTATAAGAACACTAATCACTTAGCGAACTTCAATGCGAATAAATAGTCACTTATTTTTTATTTTAAGTTTAAGAGTTCATTAAAATAAATTGAATTAGTTCATTTAGTTCATTTCTTGTGTCTTAATAACTCATTTGACAGAAATTTGATATATTTCACGTAGAATATGTTTTCTATGACTTCCTTAAACTTCCACGGTGTTTTATAAACGGTTCTCGAATACATTCTAATAATATAGTCACTTCCTATTGAGTTTGGATAACTAGCAGTTGCCAAAAAAAATAGATAAAGAGGTTGGAAGTTGTTGTCCTGCTTAAATGACTTTAGCAACTGGTTGTATAAAATTAAGTTTATTCGAGATGATCGCAATGGATTCTTAAGACTTGTACTTAACATAATAATACAGTTTCTTTATAAGCATTAAAAAATTTTACGTTGGTATCGTCCTAAACGCGACCACTTTGTTTGTCCATGCTTCTCTTACTCCATAAAAGGTGCTCAAGGGTGGAAATTACAGTCCGTACGTAGCCTGAACAGAACACCCATTTTAATAAAATATTTTTTTTTACGTTTTGTTGAAAGTTACATAGATCTAAGATTATTTTGTTAAACCAAATAAATTGAGTTTAGTTTCAGTTTCAGAAACTTGGCCGTTATCCTTTGAAAAAGTGCAAATAAAAACTTTCATGATCCATCTCGTGTTAATAGGATAGTCTGAGGATTTTGAAAGTTTTATAAATCTGAGGAAACAACAACTACATCGTTCATGTTCTTAATATAGGAAATGTTTCATAATTTTATAGATCAGTCAAAATTAAAAAAATTTAAAATAAACAACTCTAAAAATAAGTGAATGATGGAACTGGCGACGGATTTTATTTAAACAAATTTTATGTATTATTACAACAGAAATACGAGTAAAACCAAATGTTTCTTCGCTGTCGGAGAACAACTGACTGTGGAGAATCTATATTTTTTGACTTTTTGCGTATAAAACAAAACAAAAACATTTATCTGTCTGGCAAATCTATAATAAAAGTCTTGTGTTCAATATAACCATATCACTCTTTTACTTTAAGAAGATGCTCCCAAAATAAGAAAAACGCCAAAGTTTGCAAAACAAATAAATAAAAATTATAGCCAGGTAACAATGTTGTCAGCAATCTAGCAATTACCTATATTTCACATAAAGTGTCTGCATGTAAGACCATTAACGACAATGTTTGAAGTGGAAATAGTGTGTAGGAGGTAATGCCTGTGTATTTGCTTTGAATTTAGGTTTCCGAGAGTTACATGAAAAGCGTAAAGGCAGGATACTCATGGATACATGTACTTTAAATTTATAGAGTTACAAGTTAGTATTGTAGAAATTACAAACAGAATGACTGAGTTGATATAAATAAATAGGAACGATTTATATTAAGAAATATCCTTATCTTATATCATCAAAAACAGTAGTATATAAAATATACTTAATAACGTCGCTGTCATAATAAGAAACAACGTTTGCCGCAAATTGCTGTACATTTTTTTTGGGTGTGAACGTGTCTGCGTTGTTGCTTGTGAAAAACTGCTTTCTTTCTATGATATCCGTTTATCATTGTTCCATTTTCTACTTTGTTTCTGGTGTTTATTTATGTTTGTAATTTTTCTTTTTCTTTAAGTATAGGCCACATTATATGTAGACTATTGTTAACGTCATGTCAATATTTTATAGTTAATACCTAAATTTATGACGAAGGGAAACAAGTTTTGTTAATTTTATATAGGCAGGAAACAAAAAAAAATTTATAACAATTAGGAAAATCCATGAAAACTAGTAACACTTAACAGATCGTAATATTTTGTTCTCTTAATCGTTCTTATATTTTACCTTAAAAAATTAAATTATGAGAAGAATTACCTGCAATATCATAGTGTTTTCAAATAAATTATTATTATTTTTTGCTTTAATATATGTAAATACCAACAAATATATACCAATAATATTCCCTGGAGGAAACCTTTAGGCAAGTACCTCCATATCACAACTTATGTCTATGATGTTGGCGACTGTTTGGCGACATTCCCAAAGACATTTGTATATGTCCTTTATGCGAAAAAAAAATACTTAAAGAACTAAATGTTATGAATTGGTATCTTTTAGTCTTTTAATGTTTTTAATAAAACTCCAAAAGGTAACGAACAGTGAATTTAAGCTATCGACATCTATTTGAGAAAAGAGACGAAAATGTAGACTAGAATTACTAAAATAAGCACCTGAATCGCAGATAGCAGTAGGATCGCTATGAGTTTTTTAAAGGACATAAACAATTATAACCAGAAATAAATTGCAGGTTGTTTCACAACTGTATCATACATATGTAACATGATATTTTGATTCTACAACTATAGTTTGTTGGCTAATTCTTTTAATGGTTTGCTGCTCTCTACATCTCTCATTAGTAAATCAACGCAAATGGTACTGCTCTTAGATTATATATTTCAGTAATAATTCTACTTAAGGCTTGTATGATATTTTTTATGAGTGTCTTAGAAATTTAAAATAGACGAAATGTTAAAAGAAAAAGCGGGTGCTGTTGGCTGAAGTAGTAGAACACGAGACTATGAAGCGGAGGGTCGTGAGTTCGTGCCCTCACTGAGTCATGAAATATTGTGTTGAATTCTTCTGATCATCATTAGTGCGTGGTTGTGTTAGTTGTTGCCAGCCTGCTTTCAATGATGAAGGCATAGTCACTGATCACTGAACATAATTGGCAGCGACTGACACTATCATGTACTAAAAGCAGAGTAACAACAGCCACCTTCGTCGGCCCTGTAGCAAAAATTAGCCGGCGAAGTAAAAGGTTGAAATAGCTACAAAAAAACTGTCTATCTTCTCATCTTTCCTAATCCGTCCCCTCAATACTATCCCCTCGTTTTCAGTTCCGGCGCAATGCATTGCATATATAGGAGTCATCCCCTGAGTGCTGGTCCTACTCCTAAAAAAAAAAAAAAAAAAAATAAATTTAAAATCCATCAATCAAATGGCCTAATATATATAGATACACATGATACGTGATAATGATAGTTCATCCCAATAAATACATTTTATATATTATATTTAATTAGCTGTAACATGAATGTCTAAAAGTCACAAATGCCTTAGGGGCTTTGGCACTTATTCACCTGGTCGCAAAATTAGTCGTGCTTAGACTATGACCAGAAAATGTCACTTGCAATTAGTAAAATCATTAAAACTGAATACACCCGCTAGGTTTGGAAACTTTATTTTTGTATATTAAAACACCACCCTAAGTAAACAAAACCAAAAATTACACATATATAATACAATTTGTTCACACGAAACCGCAACATTACAAACATTATTTTCAAAAATACTTCATTGAATGGTCCACATAATACACAGATTCAAACATTTAAAGCCACACGCATAACCCACACACAAGTTCGAAAACATATAAGCGAAAATAAAAACGAAAATAAAACTACATGACAGGACATTGTAGAAATATATTTCTGTTATTGCTGGTATTCATGTGTATATCTGTATGCATATAAACGTGTACGTGCATGTGTACAATATCTTAACAATTGCTATGAATTTGAAAATATTTGTTAAAAGCCACGAACAATCAACAATGTTTACAAAACTAACGAATGCTTTTTTTTTAGCTGACTTGGTTTTCACACAACAACAACAAGATTTTTAAAACCAACTTTTAAAACAGAAATCCGTTATAGCAAAGCAATAGAGTTGTTGCAAAAATAAGTGTAAAAAATGGATATTTCACACCACACATGCCAAACTGCGGCCAATGAACTTTTTAAATTTTCCCTTTTGTTTTTTGAAAATGATTAATAGATATTTGTTTGTAAAACGAAAACAAATAAATGACATTAACAGACGAATATAAATGGACAATGTAATCCTTAGAAGAAACCCGCATTCAATGTTGATTGTACTATAAAAATTAATTACATTCAATAATGAAATTCGACATTTTAAAGCACAGTAAAATGTAGCATGGACTTAGACAATAATTTCTATTATTAACACAAATCATTAGTGGTTCCAAGAATTGCTTTAATTTTTAAAACAACAACTAAAATATATTTTGTAAATATCATTTGCTACATCCTGTAGTTATTTCAATGTAAATTTTTGAAATTATTTTTTATTTAAAAAAAAATCAGCTTGATTAAAATTAAACATCATTAACAGTGCAATATATAAAATGTTTTTTGATTAATAACAGGTTTATAAAACAAATTTTTGTATGAAAATTTGTCCTATTAACCTGTTATAAATCGGAAAAACAACAATAATGTAATCAAATGTATAAATTAAATTGAATAATTCTATTTGTTAGCCATTTTTTTTATTAACCCTAAAGTACCAGAAAATTTGTATTTAAAAAAAATAAATATTGTTTTGACTAGTATTATTCAGTATGATGAATAGAATATTAATTTATTTATCATACGCCACACTGTCTAACTCTTTATTATATGAAACAAAGTTGAGCAATTTTTATTGCATACTTTAGAACGCTCATTTGGAAATGCAGTGAGGTAACAATCATACGCATTAAAAATGAAAGGCAAATGCGTAAAAAAATTATTAAACAGTTTCAAAGAAATAACTTCCAGTATTTATCGTGCCCGAAAACAAGTCCATAAGTGGTATGTATTTTATCAGCTTATTTTATGTATAGGTAAATATTTGTACAAAAAGTGAACACCAAAAGTTGAGATTTTTCAAGGCAAGTAACATACGTTAATCAGCATTATTTTCATAGTCTCAAATAGTTGGGGTGGATCATGTACAAAATACATTATAGTTTAGCATATTAAATTAAGGTTTATTCCAGTCTATGTGTGTTTGTGTATGTCTGTACCAAACGAACATTAAAAATAATATACCAAACGCATAAAAAAAACATGTTTTTTTAAGAAACAATAAACCCTTTGTGATGTAGTGTGCTAATGGCTAAAGTAGTTAATGCCTCTACGTAGCTGAAGATCCCGGAATCTGAATATGTTATCGATCTTTTTTGAAATGAGTTGGCGCTTATTTAGCTGCTGTCGATCTGTTTTAATGCGTCATATGTCATATAAAATTTTTAATGGTCTCCGTGATATATAAAAACCTTTTCCAATTTACATACTATGATATATGGATATATACTGCAAATGCTGCTCTTTCGTGCGACACTTTACTACATGCTTGCTGTCTTTATTTTATTGACAACATAAGTGTCAGATTGCATTTTATGTGAGCAAGCACTCTAGGTTTAAGTTTTTTGATATTGTTTATTATCATGACCCATTTCCTTTTCCTTCTTTTTTTATTATCTTATAAAACATGCCTTTTAAGATAAATTGTATTTAAATATCATGTCTAGTAGGTTTTATTTGAAATAATAAGAAATTTTATGATTTTGTTTCTTCAAGGTGTTACCTTCACGTTTGGTTAATGCGTAATTTTGTTTTTGTAATATTAGCCGTATTATTTACAGCATAACAATTATGAGCTTTGAAAATATAATGCGACACATACGTGTTTAGCTTAGGGAAAGCCATTAAAATTAAATCTGATGAAATTTTTCTTAAGTACATATTCGTAAATCAAGTCACAATGGAATTGAAACGTGTATTTTACAAACCCTTAAAATAATTTCCATTCCCTGTTCCAGTTTGAGGTAGAATGAAACTAAAATTAATTTTATTTAAAAAAATGGCTTTTAATGTAACTTAAATCTCGATTCGAACACCATAGAGCCATACAAAATTTTTTTTAAATCGATCGTATATATCCGGTACACGTTTCCAATGGTCTCATGTGTTTCCACTGTAAAATGCAATATTTAAATAAATAAAAATTATATATTGCCAACCGGCTTTTTACTATTCTAATTTCCCATAAGAGCTACATATCATTCCAATAATAGTAATGAAATAAAGTCTCTAATAAAAATTTGCAACACAAATCAATGTAAGAGGTTACGAGGTTATTGAATGCAATAAATAAAAAGCATGGCTGAAATAAACAAACATGCGGAAAAACTGGTAAACGCCCATGTATTTGTACAACGCCAGATAAATATTTACAATTTTATATTACAAAAGGAAATAGTAGATTAAATAAAGCCAACCACAATTAAAACTGATGCAAGCATGTATTTGCATTGCCATGCTTAGATACGTATACAATATTTAGAAATATATAGGCTCACTTAAAAAGATATAATTGCGTATATAACACTGCTAAGCAAAAACTAATCTTTTTTGCCTCTCCTTTAAATAAAACTATATGGACTATATAAATTTTAATACGCTAAGCTCACATCCGTTTTCGTTTTTTTTCCATCAGGTCGGGATTTTTTTTTGGCGTGGCACACTTTTTCTCCTAAATTAGTCACCTTAACTCAAAATATTATTTATTTTAGTCGAATATAATTATTATCTATCTTGTATCGTTTTGGAATTATTCAGAAATTAATGGAAAACAATTTTTTTCGTGCAGAATTCGTAATTTTTTTAGTTTGAAAATGGAATTTGTTACACATATTCTGGTGTTTTACTTTTGAAAATCGGATAACTCGTTCGCGAGTTAGGGTGAGATATGTCCGCGTACCTGACTAATAGAGGAAAAAATTTGCCACGTCTATAAAAAATAATCCCGACCTTGGGGGTCGATAGCCATTAGTTGCTAGTGCCTTCACTTCTTTTTGTTTATTGTAATTTTCATTATAATAGATTTGAAATAATAATAATAATAATAATAATAATAATAATAATAATAATAATAATTATAATAATAATAATAATAATAATAATAATAATCCCGACCTGATGGAAAAAACCCAAAAACGGATTTTAGTTTAGCGCTTCAAAATTCATATAGACCATTAGATTTTGCTGCTGAGCAGTGTAATCGAAAAAACATCATAAAGAAAAAATAATATATTTGAACATGGTTTTTACTCATTAATATCTATACCATCCGTTACGAAGCAGCTCTAAGTCAGTCTACTTCAAGCCCTCTGATCGTTTACTCTCTTTCGAGAGTTTTACTTAACAAAACTTTCAAAATATTTTATATATACATAGATAAACGTTGATATTGATACTTATATAGAATACTATTAGAGTGTTCATATTATATTAAATAACACAGTGAACGTACCGAAATACATATTGATCGCTTATTTGTTTGGCAACTTTCTTAACATATTTACAATCGATAATCAACGTAATAATTTATCGAATACATGATCATGTTTACTACAATGATATTGTCGTGTAAAATTGTATTTGTGTAAGATAATACTAAACCGCTTTATATAATTGACTTTTTTACTGAAAACTAACAAAATAATAAGGCAATTTTTTGTGCACTTGTTTCCTTCCGGTTTCATTCACGACAACAAACATACCAATTTATATTTGCATAAATTGCTTTTAATATGACAGCCATCCAACTCGCTCCATTTTTGTTAATTGTTTGTGCACACTTCCTGTTTAGCTAGTTTGTATTTTAAAAGTTGAAATCACCAACAGCAGATGCTACAAAGCAAACTAATTTTTACTTAAGCTGTTTTGCTTTTTTTTTTGTGCACAAGTTTTTGTTTTGTAGTTCTTTTAAACTTCTTAAACATTTTTCACTCCTACAGCAATATATTTATTTAAAGTGCGACCTGCTTTTGCATATATTCTGGGAAAATTAGCTGTAATATTTTGAGAAACTAAACATTATGCTGCTAATTATAATGCTTGAAAGTAATATGTGTAGCAATATCCCAGTAAAGAATTTTGCTTACATAGGACCATATATTTTAAGGGTTAGAATGAAGTGTTAGAATAAGCAAGTCATTTTGGAACCAGTAAATCTTTTACAATTTTTTATATATATTATCAAAATCATAGACAAGCGATTGTGTTATTGCAGAAAAATGTTGGCGGGCTTGAGCCAATATGTCTAGGGTTTTAGGTAAAATTTTTGTTTCTAAAACTACCAGCATTTAGTTGGAAGTATGAAATCTTACATGAACTGGAAAATGTAAGCTGAAACAACAGCGAGCATTTTTGTTTAAATTTCAACACATACAGGGACTGAAAATATATGAGCGGAAACTTATACCGCCGTACAAATCTTTTGCTTTTTGATAATAGTATTTTAAAAACAAACTTAGTTGCTAAATTGAATAGACATACGCTACAATAATATTTGAATTTATATACACAAGTACGATAAGCAAAAGCTTATATTGCTACATTAAATTGAATTAAGATTTTATAGGCTAATTAATTTTTTTTTTTAAATTTTAATTTAAATCTCAGAAAGACATGATAAATATTCCAAGGCACAAAGGCAAGTCAACATCAGTTTTTGTTATTCAACTTACACAACAGAGCAGAACAGCTGTTTTCGAAAGACGCAACCCTTTCATCATCAGTGCTCATGTGTATTGTTCTTACTACATAAAAACTTATATTGTTTAACGATATAAGGGTGCCCAAAAGTTCCTTATGGAAAAGTAAACACCAATACACTGAAAGAAAAACTAATTTTTATTCAATATTTTTTTTTTGTAAAAACAAATACAAAACGATTCTTACGCTAACCAAAAACAACATCTTCACAGATGATCACAGTCGTCAATGTTTACCAGCAAACCTTAGGAAAGTGCAGTTGCTTTCCACTTGCTTTTATACAGTGAAGAACAAAAATATAATTTAAATAAATATTAGACAAAGTTGTTTGTGTATTTCGTATTTCGTATTGCTAGTGCTGGGTGTTGTATGTGAGTATTAGCCTATAGCTAAGCGCTTTTACAAAAACAAATGTGGCTTGGGCAGTCTTGGTATAAATAATATTTATAATAACAGTCAGTTATTGTTTTA
Organism: Linnaemya tessellans; assembly: GCA_951800035.1. Lineage (NCBI taxonomy): Eukaryota > Metazoa > Arthropoda > Insecta > Diptera > Tachinidae > Linnaemya > Linnaemya tessellans. The sequence goes on along the minus strand of OX637533.1, from coordinate 103,002,022 downwards.
ATTGTAATTCGGAAAATATTTTCGGATCAGCAAAAGGCGTCAGTGACAAAATCGATATCGATCGAAATTTCTAAACGATTTAAATGGAAAATTCGATCGTACTTAATATCCTTACCTCTTTGCAGCAAATAAATAAATAAATCAAGAAGAATTACCACTTAATTCTTTTTAGCTAAATAAATTATATTTTCTTTTTGGTTACAAACACAATTAATGATTTGTCAAGTTTTACAGCTATATTCATCAGATTTTATAAATTAATTGCATATTTTTTATATCATCACTGACTAATAGGTGAAATATTTTTTTTAGTCTATAAAATTCATGCTCTTACGTTTCCAATTGTTATCTGATATTAACGTGAAGAAACTTATAAAAACTTTTTTCTGGAAAATAATACCCTACATCATGTAAACATTTGATACTATTAATAACATGTAAAAGTTAATAAATTTTGTTCGGAAATGTGGAATTAATGATACGGCAGAATATGTGCATATTTTGAGTGGAACAAAAACCAAATAAAATTAGCAAGTTAATTCTTTCTGTGAAAATTGGATTCTAGTGCTACACAAACATATTCATATTGTTTAAAGATCACTTACCATAATTTTCCTCAAGTGAGGTAGAAGATATTTTTCCTTTTTCCATGTCATTGCTCAACATCACCTCCCAACACTGAAAAGATGGAAAATTGTGAATTAAATTGTTATCTACCTCATGTAGTAATAGGCAATGCAAGTATACAGAGTTAATAATCCTTAAATAAACTTTTGTTTATAAAATTTGTATACACACGTGCGTGCAACAACACATACATGCGAAAAAATACATACATAGAATATGTAAACGTTTAGGAATAAAACTTTTATATTGGCAGCTCTAATCTCATTCGTTACATTCTGCTCACACGTGTAGACATATTTACATGTTTTACTGAAGATTTAATGCAACTATAGATTGGCAAAGGGTACATATAGTCTATATTCACATTGTGTAACATAAATTCCAGGGAGCAATATATATTGCTGCTAACAATCTCAATATGAGAAGTACTAAAGGTAGACATTAAACTGATTAACAGAGATACAGAGATAAACATACGTATAATCGTTTGTTAGTTCGTTTCTTGCTGGTTCTTATTACTATAAAAAGAAGTTGTTTGCTTATATTATTTATTTTTCAAAAACACATATACACAACTGAAATACACAACATGTTACGGTTAATGCTAGCATTATTATCCTTTGATGTACAAGGAGAAATAGTCTTGAAGTATTTGGGAAAATCTAACCAAAAATATTTATCAAAGTGTTTTCTATATAAAATAATTTATTAGTTTCGGTCGGTATTTCTTTGTAAGTATATGCATTCAGTTATCGCTTGTCATAATACTTAACTTATTTTGAAATGACAAAAAAAAACAACAAATATGTGGAATCAGAAGTAGTCAATATTTGAATAGCATGTAGCAGGAGCACAGAAATTTAAAATTTAAATTGAGAAAGATATAACACCAGAACATCTATACTTCAGCAGAATGAGTTAGTAGTTTTTATGATCCAAAATACTTCATATTTAAGGTATGTAAGGCGTTGTTAGAGCACTGCCAACAATTAGTCGATAACATCACAAAGACGACACTAGGCTCATGAAACCGAGGCCTAGAACATTTAGATAGGTACGATACTCTAAAATGTAGGACAGTATAATCCAACATGGGAAGGCTCAAAAGTAACAGCAGCAAACGCTTTATGGAAGTCATATGCTCTTAGTAGGATTAATGGGACAAATTTTATAAAGAGACAATCAAGAGCTGATTTTAATAATAGCAGTTTTCTATCGAAATTACAACGATTTTGATTTTTATTTTCTCTCTATATTTTTTTCTTAAAGAATTATCCTGGCAATTCTGAGACCAAAGTGTGTAGACTCTGCGGAGCAGAGGAGGAGACACCGGAGCACGTTCTCTGCGATTGCCCGGCAGTGGCGTCGTGCAGGAGAAGGTTCCTCCGAGGCAATTTCATGACTCCAGGGGAGGTGTACGATATCTCACCGGGTAGAGTAATTGGCTTTATTCGCAGCCTGAATCTACATCAGTGAACACTTGGGTTGCACAAAAGATCCTTTGGGTCGCTGTACTTATGGCCTCATATAATAATAATAATAATAATAATAATAATAATAATAATAATAATAATAATACTAATTTTGTTTTATTTATAAATAATCTTAATATATTTGAATAAATTGAAAAGAACATTTTTTTCACTATCATAAGAGTATAATATCATTTGACTGCTTTGTAACCAAAAAGAGCAAAAATGTTACTTCGAAAGAATTCTAAAAAAAATGTTTCTTTTAATTTTGATAGAAACTTTTTTTCATACAACATGAAAAAATCTAAAAAGCTTTACAAAATAATTAATGTTGTGATTTTTTAAAAAACATCAATAAGACAATATCAAAAAGAGTTAAAAGGGGAAATTCTCTGTATATTCTTTTGTTTTATTTTAGGTCTGGCTAAAAATTAATTTGTAAAAATATTGATTTTTTTTTCAACACACAATATATAAGAAGCAGATATTAATGAATAGAGTCCTTTGTATTAACATTACAATTCCCTTTAAAATTGCATACGTATATCTACCTAAGAGAAAAAAAGTTACATATTAGGAAGGACAGCAAATACCCTCTATCAATTAATTAAAATCATCCGATACATTCAAGACATCTGTCAGGCAATAGTGTGAGAAGTAAGTAAGAGTAATAAAATGGTAGAGATAATTAATTAATAAGGTTTAAAATTTTTTCAGACAAAGGCTATTAAAGTGTCTTAAACACTCTAACAAGTATGTAATTTATTAAACAATATTTGACTAATTAAATACTTTTCATAACAACCTTTTTACGGCAGCGTAAAAAATTATTGTATATGAAAAGGTTTTCCTGCCGGTTTAATAAAAACATTAAAACATTATTCTAGACTAATATACAAAATAAAGCAAATTAAAACTGCTATTGGAAAACGCTAAAATATCGCAGATTTCCTGGCCGTGAGACACCAAGTGGAAAACACTGCGTTGGGCCACTCGCCTTGAAGAGACTGGGACAATACGAGTCCTTTCCAAGGCTGGCCGCCCCGCACCAGTCATTCTGCTAAGAATATCGCTGGTATTGCTCAGATTTTGGTTGAAAAATTTTAAGTTTTGCAAAGTGCAGGCAGTGCTGTTGGCTGTTTACCCACAAACAGGTCTAACCTACGCTCAAACCATTCTGAATATCAACCTGTGTGGGTGCTGTTGGCTGAGATAGTAGGACACGAGACTATGAAGCGGAGGGTCGTGAGTTCGAGCCCGCACTGAGTCATGAAATATTGTGTTGAATTCTTCTGATTAGCTTTAGTGTGTGGTTGTGTTAGTTGTTGCCAGCCTGTTTCAATGATGAAGGCATAGTCACTGGTCACTGAACATAATTGGCAGCGACTGACACCATCATGTACTAAAAATGACGAGTAACAGCACCCACCTTCGTCGGCCCTGTAGCAAAAATTAGCCGGCGACGTACAAAGGTTGAAATAGCTACAAAAACAACTGTCTATCTTCTCATCTTTCCTAATCTGTCCCTCAATACTATCCCCTCGTTTTCAGTTCCGGCGCAATGCATTGCATACATAGGGGTCATCCCCTGAGTGCTGGTCCAAGAGAAACAAAAAAAAAAACCAAGAGATGAAAGACTTTTTAATCATTTCTGGAGCACCTAAAATCCTTGGATTACTGCGTCGAGTGCTACTCACATATTAGCAAAGAAGTTCAGTTCTAATTATTTATATTTATTAATGACATTTACATTAAGATTATACAACTAACATTGCATTAGGGCATTTAAATTATTATTTGCAGTTGTTGTCATTCTCAGTTCAGGAGATAATTGTGTGAAGCCAGTGACTCATATGAATCCTTTGATTCATATGTAAAAACTGTTACGTTTATTGTACTTTTTCTTAATTTGTGGTACAAAAACTTTTTATTAAAAAGGTACCCTTTTGTTGTATTTCTTTACTTTGCAGCTATGTTTTTGTTACGGAAGTTTAAAAATTCTCTTCATACTTATAACTGTCTCTGAATTCGAAACACTTCTAAGTCCCTAGGAATACGGCAATCTTTAATATGTACCTTTAGAAAAAATGAAAAAATCTAGACGAAAAAATAAAATATTAATTGAATTTATAATCAACATAATGCGACTATAAATAAAGTTAAGCTCCAATATCTTTTAGAGTACATATATATTTTTCAAAAACCACTTTCTCCGTTTCTTCTTATATGTTTCATGTAATTTTTGTATCTAAAATACTTGTGTCATACATCCTTTACATAATCCTTAAAGAGCTATTTCTATTAATTCCAAAAAAAAAACAGCAAATATTTACCTTTTATGGTTATGTTTTTATTAAAACTATGTTCCAAGTACAAGATGTCCATGCTTCCAACCATGTGCGAATGTTAAGGTGTATAAAATTTTATTAATATTTTTATATGAAAATCTTTGGGGTATATAACTAGAATGCACTTTTTATAACAATATAAATATTATATATAATCCATTTGGCAGAAAACAAATTTCATACAGTGGTACTTCACAGGCTAAAAAAATCCTCAATATTCAGTTTATTCAATAGAGTAAAAAATCTCTGGGAATTTTCATATATGTATAAAAAAAATGATATTGTCAAAATGAAGTTCTTTCGCTGGAAAAGGAGTGATCAATTCAGTTTTTCTACTTGAAGAGACCGGGATTTAAACAAATTTAAATATCTCTTATAATATCTATATTAAAATCAGTCGCAAAATTTTCTTTTTAATATAAAAAGTGTTTTTAATCTACATAGCTTACGATCCATACGCTATAATTTTTAAGCCATCTTCTTTTTATTTACTTTTCTTTACTACATTAAAAATTATTTATTCTAGTAAAGTAAAATTTTCATATGCTTCTGCCAAAACACTCAACTTTATAAAATTTTAACAGGAGAGGTCCTTACATGGCATAAAAGATTTAAATATATGTTATTAAAAATATGAATTAAAAATAACTTGTTTGACGTCCCCCAAAGCAGGCAAAAATCGGAGGACCTTTCAAAATATCTGTAGATTACTTAGACAGTAGTTCGTTGCACTTAAAAGTCGTTCTAATCGGCGACAACGATTTTTTTTCTGGAAAATGTTTATTAAGTTATCAGCTTATAATATAAATAAAAACTGCCCTATGGGTTGAGCAATAGCCGCGAAGTCAATTTTCAGTTGTTTTATTATGTAAAACTTTGTTCAATCCCAATTTGTAAAGTTTATAAAGATATCACTCAAAAACATTTCGGATGATGATCTATACACCATGAATTGTAAGAAATAAACGATTTCATGGCCACTTAATAAAATCATTTCCAAAGAGAAAAACCACCCGATGTTATTCCTCGAATCCCGTAATATTTCTATGCCAAATTTTATCTCAATTGCTTCAGTGTCTAAGGCGTCAAAAAGGTAACCGGCAGAGAGATTTACTTTCATCTTTATTATATTAGTAAGGATAAAAGTGCAAGTCATTATAAAAATTGCAAGTCATTATAAAAAGTGCAAGTCGTTATGAAAAGTGCAAGTCATTATGCAAAGTGCAGGTCATTATAAAAAGTGCAAGTCATTATAAAAAGAACAAGCCATCATAAAGAGTGCAAGCCATTATAAAAAGTGCAAGTCATTATAAAAAGTGCAAGTCATTATAAAAAGTGCAAGTCATTATAAAAAGTACAAGTCATCATAAAGAGTGCAAGTCATTATAAAAAGTGCAAGTCATTATAAAAAGTGCAAGTCATTATAAAAATTGCAAGTCATTATAAAAAGTGCAAGTCGTTATGAAAAGTGCAAGTCATTATGAAAAGTGCAAGTCATTATAAAAAGTGCAAGTCATCATAAAAACTGCAAGTCACTACGAAAATTGCAAGTCATCATAAAAAGTGCAAATCATCATAAAAAGTGCAAGTCATAATGAAAAGTGCAAGTCGTTATAAAAAAAGGAAACTCATTATAAAATGCGGAACCTTGTGTTGGTTTTTTCAATTTTATTATACTACATGCTTTTACCCGCGACTTTATCAGCGATGAAAATGGGAATCTTAAGCTAATGTGTTTTTTTAATGTCAATGATATGTTGTATTTTTACTGTGTCAAAGTTTAAAACGTTTCCAGTTTCCAGTTTCATAATTTCATATCTTCCTAGAAACGTTAGACCACTCATAAAGTCATTGCCAAAAACAAATACATCGTTAAGTCAACTGTATCAAAGTTTTCAATTTTCACATTTATCAGTTTAATAATTTTATATGTCCATACAAGTTTTCGACCACCCTTGACCAGTTAATAAGATAATTTCCAAAAATTATTCCTCGGATCTCAAAATATCTCTATGCCTAATTTCATCTAAATCGGTTCAGCGGTTTGAGCGTGAAAAGGTAACAGATAGACTTCCATATTTATATTATTATTATTTTTATTATTCTTATTATTATTATTATTATTATTATTATTATTATTATTATTATTATTACGATTATTATAGTTATTAAATAGAAATATAATATTATACAGATAATTATTATATGAACCCGTATATAATATGAGAAAAAAAATATTGTTCGTCTCAATCACTGTTTTCTGTTAGCAAGTTTTCCTAAATAGTTGTGAATTTGGAAAAATGTCAATATTGCTTTTATATCATCCCAACAATGGCTTGTGTGAATAAGAAAAACCACAAAGAAGTACATGTACTCGTATATAAAAAATTATGCAATATAAAAATTTTTTTCCTCTGCTCGTTTCTTATATTCTGCACAGACATATCAGACCTGTAAGAGAATGAATTATATTTATGTTGCAGTTCGCAATGGAACTAAATAAAAAAAATTTTTTTTTGCTAAATTTAACTCAATCGGGATTAATATTCCAAGGCACAAAGATAAGTCAACATCAGTTATAATTATCCAATTAAGACAGCAGAGCAGAACATCAGGGGTCAAATTACAGCATTCGATATCGATGGAAATTTGTATTTATATTGTATTGAAATGTTGATCGATATCGAATGCAGTAATTTAGCTCTTGCTTTCGACAATTGCTACACTACCATCATCAGTACTGCTGTGTAATTTAGTTCATCGCAACTTATTAGTTCTCTTACCTTAATGTAATAACAGTTTTTATTTATACTAATTTTAGGAGAAAATAGATATAAAAGCTTTAGTAATGAAATGCTGTTGTCCTTTTGATTGTTTTCTTCATGTTTCATTATCTGAATAATGTTTCCATTTTTCTTATTTCTCACATTGAAATGTATGCATAAACAATTTTTTATATTTCTATTTTATATAAAATTATTGCATAAACAAATTCTAAATAATCTACTGTTTAATTCAAGAATAATGGTCCTTTTACAGCTCTGACAATTCTGCAGGGTGGGCAGAGGTATAATCACATTCTGTTAAACCCTATTCAAGGTAGCAAGTAAAACAAAATATAATTTTTTCTAGTCTGTAAATACTTCTAATTTTATAACGTATACAATTTCTTTTGCTCTAGAGAAACTTGCCAATATCACGCACCATTGTTGTTAAGCTATATTATTAGGTGTAACAATAAATTTTCAGATTTTGGTATAGATTAATGCAGAAAAGTTTTCTATAAAGAAAACATAGTGCTTAGCTTTAATAGTATTATAAATAATAGGAATACGCTGGTCCTCAGAGAATAATTGTATGAACATTTCTGTATAACAGGAAAATTTAAAAACTCATGTAAATATGTAAGAGTGAATAGATTAGGAATCATGATTTTCATTATCTAGTTTATGCTTAACCCAAAAGGATTGCATATCACATATTAGGTTTTAGTTCTGTATTCCATAGTTTTTCGAGAAAATATTTTTTTTTTTTTTTTTGCGGATTCAATTTAAGCTACCAATAGAGTTTTCTTTGTAATGATAATAACTTAATAACTGCTTAGTTTAAGGTAACTACGCATAAGTTGGGAATTTTTATGACTATTTGTGGAATATTTTTACTTATTGAAAATTATGGCATTTACTAGTTTGTATGTTTATATACTAAAGCTGGGTATTTTATTTATTCATTTGGAATAGCATTGAAATTGAATAAGAATATACTACAGAAATATCTTTCTCTTTAATATATTTATAAAAAATAAATATGTCATGCGAAATGTATTTATACATATATATTTTATTTCTGTATCTTGATACTCGCCAAAGAAATGTAATGAATGTATATATAATAATTTTAATACTGTACTTTTATTTAATGTTAAATTGTGAAGATGTATTTTTAAATTGTTAATTTTGGGCTTAAGTTCGAATCTGGATGACTGCAAATGATTTTATTATTTTATTAATAAATGAATTTGTTCAAATTCTATTTATTATTTTTTATATTAAGATTGGAATATTAAGAATATTTTCAATAATCATCAAACCAGCAGAACGGATCAGTACTGATTTCGAGGCCGCTACGCCATCTCATCAGCGTTCTTTGATCAATTTTTCCACTTTTTGCAAGTGGTGCTAGTTAGTAGGAATATCAACTATTTAACCAATATTTTAACGAAAATTGAATATGAGAAGTTATCACATTCATATTGTTAAGTTATTACCTTTTTGGTTAGTACGAAATTCCACAACCCTGACGTTTAATATTCCCAATATTCCATGTATCTCTTTCGCTTTTTCCAGAGCCATCGGCTGCTGATTGCTAAAGCTTCTTTGTTATTTATGTTCAAGTAATTGAATTTAGTTGTCAATTTACAATGAACAAGTGCGCGAATTATGTTTTATAACTTTATTTGATGAATTGAATCTTAAGATTAAAAATTATTTTTAACTAAAGCTAAGCAACGTAGGTAATTTTATGCTTACGTTGCTGTCTATCAAAATGTGAGAAAATAAAAATAATAAATGAAATTTAACTTGAGGTAAGCAACGTAAGTATTTTATGCTTACGTTGCTGTCTAGCAAAATGTGGGAATAAACTTTAAGGTTTCCCTACACTTTGTCAGCCATTATAATTAGTTTGGGGATCAGGACGTAACTCCTCCACCCCTTGTCTGAAACACTCCTGAGTTTCATTTATTTAAAGTTCTATTACACTATTTATTTAGTAATCATTGTTGTCATCAATAGTTAAATCGCAAAAAAATTTATTTATCTTGGGTTTTATACCTTCTTATAATCTCATTTACATTATCGTTCATTATAATATTTTCTTTAGTTTGCTTTTCTTCAATATTTATTTTAATTTTATTTCTTCTTATAGAACAATACAATATAATTATCGCTGCAGTGAAAAGAATTATCAATGTTACATTTACGCCATAAGATACATTCTTATGGAATTTTAGTTCTTCTATTGCCTTAATATTATTTGCATGTTCTAAAATAATATCATCAAACTCAGGATTTGGATTAGTTATGTTAACAATCTGCGTTGGTGGATAAAAATATTTCTCATGAATTATGTACTTATTGTTTTCAAAAGTCTGACCATTAATTGCAATACTGCAGTTATTAACATATATTAAATAATTTCCAGATAAACTTAAATTTCTATTGTCACAAGTTTGCTTGAGTTTTATTTTTCTAGCGTTTTTTAATAAAATAGTTTCTTCATCTATTTCTATTGTATCGGTTCTATTATTGAATATATATTTACAATTATTTTTAATTGAACAATGATTACTTTTTTTGAGGTGTTTAAGTATTATATTTTCTTTATATTGTAAAATAACATTATTTATTTCTATGATTTTTTCGTTACGTTCGTCAATTTCCATACAATGACTATTTGGTACTGCAGTGAGTAATCTTAACTGTGTGGTTATAAATTGATTAGGGATTTGTATAGCTATTATTAAGGAATTTTCCCTATAATTCATCACACCGATTTTTAGAAGTTTTAATTTGTAAAAGTCAATATTGAATTTTTCGATTTCTGCTTTTGTAAATACACTAGGATGAATGAAATTATTTCTTGCAGATGCAATATTGTCTTGTATTTTTTCTACTTTGTCTTCTAAAGCATTTAATTTGGACAATTGGTCGAGATATAGATATCGCTTTACAATCTCATTATTACTTTTCCTGACCTGTTCTAGAGCAGATTTGATATCAGATCTATCCTTTTCTATCGCATTTTTCAAAATGGTAAGTGATTTATTAAATGTGTCATTTATGATAATCTGTTTGTTTACTGTATTTATAATGTTTCTGTTATTTTCTTCAGTTACAGAAATATGCTCCATTATTTCCTTCCTGTCGTCATCGTCCATTGTTCCGTACAACCATCTTTGTGCGGTACCTACAAAATTCACTAAACCTCTCTTTCCCCTTTGATGTCTCGGTTTTATTGTCAGAATTTTTTCATGTATGTTATGTACTATTTGTAAGAGGATTTGCCTATTGCTTAAGTCTATTGTGTTAATATTTTCCTCCAATAAGTTCAGTGTTTCCAATATTTCGCCAACATCAATGATGTGAATTACTGTACTAGTAGTATTAGTTATTTCTACATCGCCAATCTTTATGTCGATAAACCCATTGTTATCTGGCAGTTGGTTAATTTGCAGTAGTCCTACGGTGTTACTGACCATTAGGAAGAGTACCATGATTGTTGCCAAAGTCTGAAAATTTAAAAGGTCGCTTAATGTTTGATTCATGAACATTTTCCAAAGGTTTCTCAATAAACTTCGGCTGTTCCTTATGTCTCAAGCTTTTATAGTTTTTTATAAAACCTTTCTTTCTATATTCCACATAATTTTCTCGGGACTCATTTCTCTTTTCAATCGTTTTTGATTTTGCACTCTGCAATCTTTGTTTTATGATACTGTGATCGACCAATTTATTTTGCACGTCTAAAGGACTGCATTTTATCGTGCTATGATAATTACTATTATAGAATTTTATTGCCTTAATTATTTGGGTGTTTATTGGAAGTTTTTCCTCTAGGTTAAAAGCTCTGATTTTTTCTGTTATCGTATTATTAAATCTCTCAATATCCGAATTACCGGTATGGCTATTCGGTTTTGTAAAATGATAATGAATTCCTTCTTGATCAAGGTAATTCTTTACATTTGCGTTATTAAATTCGTTATCAAGTACAAATTTGGTAACATTGCCCTTAATAGCCAAAAATGCCCTAATTTTTGCAACCAGAGTCTGACTATTTCTATCGTGTAAGTGAAATGATATTACATGTTTCGAAAATTTGTCAATAAATATTATGAAGGAATGCTTACTGTTCACATACGTATCCACGTGAATTATTTCATTGGTAGTTGAAGGGGTTTCAGTCATTTTGAATTTATTTTTAATTGGGTTTCTGTCGTATTTAGATGCTGAGCAAATTTCGCAGTTATTAATTACTTTTTGGATGAATTCCTTCAAATTAGGATTGTATATTTTATGTTTAATTTTTTCATAAGTTGGGATTATGCCTGCATGGCCTGTTTCAAATTTATGAAATAGTGCAATTTGTTTTTTCAGTTCGTTCTCTTCGACAATATCTTCAGCGAACTTAGAACACTTAACAAATTTAATTTTTGTGTTTCCGGGAAATTCGGAGATAATAATTTTTTGCAATGTATTATACTCATGTCCATTCAGTTCGGAAAATATTGCAACTTTTCCTTTTGAAATTTCTCTTTTGAGAATATTTACAACATTTCCATTCGCACAATCATCTCTATCGATAAATATTCGCTTCTTTCCGAAAATTTCCACCATAGGAATATTTTTCTTCTCTACTAAAATAATTTGTGTTCCGAAACGGTTCACTACGGTATCTAAAATTGATATATGGTCATTGTTTTCCTCTTCCTGCGAATGAACGGTTTGAACCCGTAAAGAATCTTCATCCCCCTTTTTATATGATTCGTCAGTACCATTCTCCATTAAATGATTAATTTCATTCATGTCGGAGTTAATACGACTTAAAAAATCGGCAACTTTATTCAGTTCACCTTTTATATAATTTACCCGCATATTATATTCTCCCAATTGAACCAACCATCTTTGGAGACGTGGACTGATATCCTTACCCGTATATTTTACTTGTAACCACTTCAACGGTTCGTGGTCGCACTCTAGATCGAACTCTCTTCCATAGATATATGGTCGAAAGTATTTCACACCCCAAACTATCGCCAACAATTCTTTCTCAATTGTAGAGTAGTTTGTTTCGGTTTTATTCAGAGTACGAGAAGCATATGCAACTGGGTGACCTTCTTGTGAAAGAACGGCGCCAATGGCAAAATTGCTTGCATCAGTGGTTATCTTGAACCTTTTGGAGAATATTGGATATCTAAGGATTGGTGCATTGGTGACAATTTCCTTCAATTTTTCGAAAACCAAAATGTAATTAGGATCATAACTATTAATTTTTTCGTTTTTTCTGAGTGTCTTTGTTAAAGGGTTTGCAATTTTCGCATAATCCTTGATAAACTTCCTATAGAAACCCGTCATTCCCAGAAATGACTTGATCTGTTTGGTTGTTTGCGGCAGTTTTAGATTTTGTATTACTTTAATTTTTGTGGGGTCCGGTTTAATACCCTTATGAGTCAGTAGGTGTCCCAAAAAGTGTGTTTCTTTCTTCAGAAAGTCGCACTTATCTATTTGGATTTTTAATTGGGCTTTTCTTATAGTGTTAAAAATCGATCTCAGAGAATTTATATGTTCCTCCAGAGATGTGCTAAATACTAAAATGTCATCCATGTAAACAACACAGGTTTTATTGATTTGGTCACGGAGAATATAATTCATCAGCCTTTGGAAGGTTGATGGCGCATTTTTCAAGCCAAAAGGCATACGAACGAACTCGTAATGTCCGAAAGGCGTTGAAAATGCTGTTTTCTGGCGATCTTCTTCCTTTACCAAAATTTGGTGGAAACCCTTGGCAAGGTCCAATGTAGTAAAATATTGGGCCTTTCCCAACTTGTCTAGAATACCGTTAAGATTTGGTATAGGAAACCTATCATCGACTGTGTTCTCATTGAGCTTCCTATAATCGATAACAATTCTCCATTTTTTTATCCCAGAATTATCCTGTTTTTTAGGCACAATCCATAAGGGACTGTTATAGGGGGAATTACTTTCCCTGATAATATTTTGTCGAAGCATATCTTTGATTTGCCTCTGAATTTCATTTTCGTGAACCTGTGGGTATCGATAAACCTTCGAATATAATGGTTTATCCGTCGTAGTGACTATCTCATGGCAGATTTCGGTTGTTGCGGATAAAGTGTCGCCTTCTACAAAAAACAAGTCCTTAAATTTATTCAGCAAATTCTTAATTGAATCCTGTTCCTTTTGACTTAAGTCATTTATTCGGAATTTGCTTTGTATGTCTTCACCCTCCGAGTACTGAAGACTTGTTATCATATCGAATGCTAATGGATAATCATTCTGTTCAAAAAAAATTCTATTTCCTAGTATTTCCAAATAATTTTGATCAAGGTTTATTTGAGCCTTGAAAGGGACCAAAAAATTCTGACCTATTATAGCATCATAATTACCATTTTTGAAGTCGACTACTTTCCATGAAAGAGTACCTCTAACCGGAAATTGGGAAGGTATTGGGGTAACAACGCAATAATTTACTTGGTTGAAGCCGTTAAGAGTTTTAATATAAATAGGTTTTTTCAAATTCTGTTTCGTATAAAGGGAAAATGTGTTTGGTTTCACTACGCTTGTACTTGCCCCGGTATCTATTAGGCATTTAAAACTCTGTTTACCTATAGACAAAACGATTACGGGTAGTTTGAATTTTGAGGCGGTTCTAAAAAATTTGTGTCTTCATCGGGAACTATTTCAGCTTCCTGTAAGGTATCAATTTCCATATATTTAGAACTATGAGACCTTTCTGAATTTATATTAGTATCAATACTCATATGCGACAAACGTGTTTGGGATGAACTGGGTTTTTCATTGTAACTACAAGAATTTTGAGATTGATAATTTCCATTTTCCTTTTTGTTGAATTTTTGTGGTTGACGAGAGTTAAAATTACGATTGTCATAATTGTTATATTTATGATTGTGTTGGACCTGATTACTGTCATAATATTTTTTCCTATCATTTTGGTTAACACTTTGAGATTTTCTTTGATTTACAAAATTATTATAATTGTTTTGATTAATTTTAAAATTTTTATTAACTTTATGTCTACTATCAATAGCCCTATTGTCGTCAAGTAATCCTAGTTTTGTGTATTTGATGATAATATCGTTTAATGTTAAATTTTCGTCCAAATGAACCCTGAGTGGTCCATCGATTTTTTCAATTAGGATATTGACTAAATCCCTATCTACATTTTCAGATTGATACAACAGAGGTTTACTATCATCGAATTCATAGATTTCACTTATCATATATTTAGCCTTCTCAAAATAATTAAACAATTGCCTTAAACTACTTACTTTAATATATCGACAGTTATTAAACACTTCTGCATACGATGTTTTTGGTCTGGCTTGGATCCTTAATTTCGCTTTCAACTGCTCCCAGGAAATGTCTCCTACTTCTCTTATATATGTTCCGAATTCAGCCGTAATTTTTTCGTTGATAATTATTTGAACTCCGAATCGTATTAGTTCTTGATTATTTCCACAAAGTCCTATTATCATTTCCACGGATTTGATGAAACTGTTAATGCAACGGTTGTTATCCAGCGTTCTAATTTGCCGAAATTGTTGAATAATGTCCTTTGGTGTCATGAAGAGGCAATTTTGTGGTATAAATTGTTGATATTGTTGTTGTTGAGGTTGTTGTTGTACTTGTTGTTGCGCTTGTAGTTCTTGTTGTTGTTGGGCTTGCTGTAGCTGCTGTTGTTGTTGGTATATTTTAGCTTCTTGTTGCTTTAGAACCATTTCAAGTTCTGCTATTCTTTGCAAATTTTCATCCATGTTTATCGGACGGTTTTCATCAAATTTGTTCATTTTAATTTTATTTAGTAGCACAAAAAAAAATTTCAAATTTTATTCACTTCTTTTCTTTTTGTTCCGCTTAGAATCAAAAAGTTTACAACATACACATAATATTAATATAAACAAATTAATGTATCAAATGCGGTTAATCGCTTTTTTTGTTGTTCTTTTTATTTATTCTTTTGAATAAATTTCCGTGCCGACTGCGCCAATTATGTTTTATAACTTTATTTGATGAATTGAATCTTAAGATTAAAAATTATTTTTAACTTAGAACTAACTAAAGCTAAGCAACGTAGGTAATTTTATGCTTACGTTGCTGTCTATCAAAATGTGAGAAAATAAAAATAATAAATGAAATTTAACTTGAGGTAAGCAACGTAAGTATTTTATGCTTACGTTGCTGTCTAGCAAAATGTGGGAATAAACTTTAAGGTTTCCCTACACTTTGTCAGCCATTATAATTAGTTTGGGGATCAGGACGTAACTCGCGTGCCCCCGCAATGTTTTAAATTATGTATGAATTTTTATTAGTCGAACTTTGTAATGTAAATTGTTAATTTTGGGCTTAAGTTCGAATCTTCTGATTATTGAAAATATTCTTAATATTCCAATCTTAATATAAAAAATAATAAATAGAATTTGAACAAATTCATTTATTAATAAAATAATAAAATCATTTGCAGTCATGCAGATTCGAACTTAAGCCCAAAATTAACAATTTACATTACAAAGTTCGACTAATAAAAATTCATATATAATTTGATGTATTTTTAATATATTTTTTAGAGAATTTTATTAAAAATTGTTAAAGCTATTATATATCTCATTGTCATTAAGTATAAAATATCTAATGCAAATAACTCATTTTTATACAAAATCACTTTACAACTCTTAAGAAAACTAAGATATTAATGATTTCATATAAACATATTTTATTGGAAAATGCCTTAAAAGTGCTAAATAATTTTTTCTTTGCTTAAAACTGCGAGGTGTTAAAAGAAAATGTGCTTTCTAATACAGTGCTTTGAAGAAATTACAACATTGTACAGGTATTTATTACCCACCCACTGTCAAATACAAAGTAATATGACAACATTGTTGGAAAATTCAATTAAACTGCAACGAATTGAATTTTAATTAAAATATTTGGTAAAGACTGTTATAGAAACATTAACTTGGCTTATTATATTTCTACCGTTGCAGGCAGATTTGCTAGTGACATTTTTTTAGTTCCACATAATGCATACGAGGACAGGTATCGGAAGTACAATTTTCTTGTTTCAAGAAAAAAACATTTGAATAATTAATTTCTAAAATAAATTGATTTTGATATCCGTTTAATAATCATTAGCCAAATATTGTTTCCTTCTGACTTTTTAAAGCTTATTATTTAGTTATATAATTACACACATACTGTGTTTCTTTAGTTTTTATTATAGTTTTCATATAAAAACAATAAAATATTTATTTATTTTATTGTTATTATCATAACAATAAGTACAATATTACGTTGTTCTTCTTTTGTGGAGCAGACAATAACCACTCCAGACGAAGAGTTATTCCATTAGACCAAAAACTTGTTTTTCACTAATTTAAAAATAAGTACTTATTAAAAAAAAAGGAATTTGCCTTACATTTAATGCATATTAGAAAGGAGTAATACACATTTTACAACGTAACGCTTAGGTAAAGTGTTGCTTTACTGCACATACATACTTTCACTATATTAAAATAAATGTTTAATACAATTAGTTTTTTTTAAACGGATACAAATAAATATATGTCCCACAAATTTAAGAACAGTATGATAACGTAAAGCAAAAGTTGGTACAATTTTTTTTAGAAATATTTTTTAGTCAAATATATAAAATTTAATTGAATTAAGATTCTATAGGCTAATTGTTCGAAATTTTTAATTTAAATCTCAGAAAGACATGATAAATATTCCAAGGCACAAAGGCAAGTCAACATCAGAAAAAATGGGACATGAAGAAAAATAATCAAACGGTAACACGGGTATTATAACAATAACATGTTAACATCAGCTTGATACAGTTCCCGTATTCTTTTTCGCAATAAAATTTGTGTAAATAGGAACTGTTATCACATTCAACTAAGCCACCTAATAAGTGGTGACAAACACAATACACATGAGCACTGATGATGAAAGGGTTGCGTCTTTCGAAAACAGCTGTTCTGCTCTGCTGTGTAAGTTGAATAACAAAAACTGATGTTGACTTGCCTTTGTGCCTTGGAATATTTATCATGTCTTTCTGAGATTTAAATTAAAAATTTCGAACAATTAGCCTATAGAATCTTAATTCAATTTAATATAGCAATATAAAATGTTCGTTAAAATTCTTACTACATATAAAATTTAAATTTATGCTGCATTATGACACTCAATATTATATTTAATGCCGAAAAGCAATAGTTTTACCCTACTGAACTCTGTAGATTGTTATTCTGTGATCAATACTATTTACTTTTTCATAATGAAAAAGTAAATGGTATTGAAGATTAAACTCTAGTCCCTGATGTCAACGTATTTGAATTTTGACCACCACAATATTTTCTACTGTTAAATTAATTCAATTGGAGTTCTTTGCAGTTTTTGTGGTCCTTATAAAAAACAACGTTAGCCGAGATTCCAAGAGTAATAATTCCCGAGAGCTCTGCATTCAATCCAAGTTTTTTACAGCCCAGTTTTATTCTTCATGGAAAAGAATTTCTTATTCTTATTTGTATGGAAATCTGATTTATAAGCCTTTAATAAATCAAACATATTTTTAGTGAATAGGAGCTATAAGGATATGGTAGATTGTATTCGATTTTATTTTAGCTAGCATAAGCAAAGGGCTGAGCCCCCTTTGCTTATGCTGTCCATAATGTCCATCAACTACATACTCGCCTTCATCATTAACACAAATCGTAAACAATTATCGCAACCAAGAACAAATGAAGATCGGAAAAGATTTGATTTGTCATAACTGACAAAATAGAATATTCAATATACGATAAAATTCGATAAATATAATTTATATTTTTAATAAAAGCTTTTATTACTCACAATTTAGGTGTCCAATACAAGTCGAATATAATTTAAAAAATGACAAAAGATTTAATTTGTTATAACTGACAAAATAGAAAATTCAATAAACGATAGAATTCTATAAATAAAATTTATATTTTAAAATTAAAAGCTTTTATTACTCACAATTTACTCGTAGGTGTCCATTACAAGTCGAATATAATTTTAAAAGTGAAAATGATCTAGTATTAAAAATCTTGCCATCAACTTATGAAGTTAATTGAATTTTATGAGGCATAGGTTAATATTTTTATTCAAGTAGTCCTTTTAATTACAGTACAACGGATGCCGATACAACCTGGATAAGGAAATGATAGCAGATAAGAAGAAAGTTGGAAAGAGATTATTTATCATAAACAAAACATATATAACATTCTTCTAACAAAATAACAAAAAATATGATATCTAAATGTTTGTTTATGCATCTTTATTTTCTCATGACAATATTTTAAGCTTTAATTGTATACTAACAATTTTAATATAGACATTTTTGAGAATACGTCCATGCGATAGTAATTTAAAATTTGCCACATATATTAAATTTATGGGGTATAATTTAAAAACAATTATGCCAATAGTCCGAAAATTGAGTACTTACACATAAATTTTTTATTAGTAAACTAATTAAATTTTCATTGTAGCACATGGTCACGCATGGCATAAAATCTAAATATAATTAATAACAGATTTTCCACATAATTCGTTCTAAATATTTTTTCCAATAAACAAAATTGGTAATTTGATAGCAATAGTAGAATACAAATTTTAAAAGTGAACCAGTAGAGATGTTTTGAAAAAGTGTATATTATCAAATATGGATTATTGGCAGCAACAATTTAAAAGAACAAGTTATTTTCCCAACACATGTTTCAAGATATTGTAGAAGCTTAATTGCTTTATCAACTGAGGCTGGGCTAACTATGAAGCTTGCAGCACATACAGTCATCATGTGTGCGTTATTTAGTTTTCTATAATAACTATTAACCCTAGAATGGTAAAACATTGCCTGTGAGGAGCATCAGTTTTTCATTTTTAAGATATTTCCTTACCATCTACTCGTAGCAAAACATGCGCCCGTGCCAACTCGGTGGAATGCTGTACGACCCTGTGTACTGGCGTGTCTTGTTCTAGTCCAGATACGGGCGATTCATAGCACAATTGTGCTGAGATCATTCACATGTATTCTTACCCTTTTTAATTTAGTCGTCGATGAGACAGAGACGAATGAATATCAGGCGGATGCTTACAAATTTTTTTATATTTTTTTCCAGAATATTTGTCCAGCAAACAATTTCACTTATGATGATATGCGAAAAATATTTTGTCATAAACAATGCTTTCGATGACATACAATGCCTTTTATACAATTTTTCTCTAATAACGGACTATAGTAATTCTCCTAATTTAGTAATACACTTAGTCTTATAAATTAGTCTGTGTAAAATCTTATCAAAAATATTTTGAATATGTTTCCCATATGAAAATGATCTTCCATGCCGACAAATATCAAAGCTTATTAAGTTCGATACATCCAATCGCGTATTTTTTGTTTTGGCGAATATTCCAGCAAGCAACAATTCTTTTATTTATTTCTTTAAGAAAATGTAACAAATTATTGTCCTATCTTTTTTAATTATTTTCATTTGACTGTTTACTTAGAAAAAGTTTTATTTTTAATTAATAATTTTACGTAATCAACGTTAGAAAATATTTCTAATAATGTATAAATATACAATCTTTCAAACGCTTGGCTTTGTGTTTGGTGGGTAGCTCTCTTAAGCTCAACACATACACAATTTACCAATACATTGACGGTGCCCACCACTGTTCTAGTCCGTTGTGTTGTTGATATATACGTAACTGTGTCGCCTGTACGGCGAAGTTTACCAATAAAGGTAAGTTTTTGTACATATTCATTGGTAAATTTTTTTTTTGCTTAATTTTGTATATTTCTTACTAAAAATTAGAATTTACATTTGGTTTTTATAGCTTTTAAATGGCTACATTTGAAGCACACTCACTAAAATGGCTGGTTGAAATACCGGTAAATGGAAGTGAGCTTGACGGCAATTGCTCATAGTACCTACTATGATAATGGCGAATTCAGTATAAAAATGGTAAAAGCTCAAAATGTGATCTCTCTCTATCAAAATTAAAGCGTATGAGCATCTACTTCTCAGTAAAATCTAAGAGAACATAATGCTTAGAGCACAGATCAACAAAAAACTATATAAAAGGTGTTTTTATAAGAGCTTGCTGATTTGAAATTTAAATAAAACACATGCCAAGTTATGAAATGGCAAAAAAAAATTTTTTATTTGGTAGATAATTTCTTGTCATTTAACATTTAAATATAACTTCGGGCATATGGCCACCACGACTATTTTGCACAAAGGTCATTCTGGAGGTCCAATTTTCGACCACATTTTCAAGCATTTGAGAGAGTATTTCAGCAATGATACGTTGAATACTGGTTACCAAAGCGTCAATCGTTGCTGGTTCATCCACGTAAACCAATGATTTAAGGTATCCCCACAAAAAATAATCGAGTGGCGTCAAATCACACGAACGCGGAGGCCAATTCACCGGTCCCTTTCTCGAAATAATGTTGTCGTTGAAATGATCTTTCAATAAGTCCGTTGTTTCGCCCGCAGTATGACAAGTGGCACCATCCTGTAGAAACCACATTTCGTTTACATCCATATCTTGAAATTTTGGCACCAAAAATTCATTGATCATGATTCTGTATCGATTTCAGTTCACGGTAACGCGTCGTCCTTCCTCATTTTTAAAGAAATAAGGACCGATGATTCCACCAGCCCATAGACCGCCCCAAACAGTACATTTATCGGGATGCATTGGTAATTCTTGAACGGCGATATCTTTGCTCCAAATACGGCAAATTTGCTTGTTGACTTATCCATTCAACCAAAAATGCGCGTCATCACTGAAGAGAATTTTGCGGTAAAAAAGCGGATAAACATTTTTAATTGAACACTGTTTTTGAAAATAAATTTCAACGATTTGGAAGCGTTGTTCTGGAGTTAACCTGTTCATGACGATTTGCCAAACAATACTGAGTAGAGACGTCACTTTAAACTGTCAAAACAGCTGTCAGACAACAGAGTGATTCGTATAAAAAAAAAACTACATAAAAAAACTCCCTTTAGAAAAAACTCAAATCTTAAATTGATCTGCAGAATTTTTTCTATGTTATACACTTTATATATGTTATTTTTGAATAAGATAAATAGATCTAAGCTCTATTAGAAAGAGAATTTTTTCTGCGAACGGTGTTTTCATTTTATTTACTTCTCGTTTTTTTTTGCAGAGATCTCTTAATACTACCCACTAACATATACGACGTACTAATGGTCCTTCTGTATGTTTAAGTAATCAATGATATGTAGTGTGTTTGTTTATTGTTATTACCAAAGAAGAAAATAATAAATGTATGTTTTTATTTCAATAAAAGTTCGGTTTCTTCATTTTGAACTTTGAAAGAGCTAAAAACTATATGTACCATTCTAGGGTTAATATAGGAAAAACGAATATTTTAACAACTATATCAGTGAATGCTGAACTTTCAAACATTAATAACACTTTATTTATGTCTAATGTATTTATATTTAATATATTTATATACATATGGAGGATATATCATTATTCTACTATATACTATATTATTTAAAATATAATTATTCTACTATAATAATATTTTTGTTATTAATTATTAATTATACTGAAAGGAAAATAGAAAAAAATTTGAGATGACTATTAATTGGAATTTATAATATGCGATGTTATTTAGTTAAAAGTAAATGTGTGTAAATCATATCACACATTATAAATTAGCTATTTTTTGCTAGTTGTATTAACCAGACTTGATTTAAAAATATTTATATATTTAAAATAAGAGAAAATATTATATTAATTATATTCCTGCAAAATTGTTATTATACCGTCCCTAACGTATATAATTTTTTTGAGTTATATAAATAAAAATATATCGTTTGTTTGAATTCTGAAAAGCTTAATGTAGAAAATAATGCAATTAAATTTTCAAAGTTATAACAACTGAAAACTATTCCATCTTACTCAGAAAAATATTCCATGTTTTACGTAGTTGCTTAACATACCGCATGATTTCGCACTTACTCCCATGAAAATAAAAATAAAAGCCCTTTAATTACAAAAAAAAAAACAAATTTAAATATATATATTTTTTTTTCTTCAAATAGAAAGTAATTATGTAGATCATGGGACATAAAAACACTGTAAATTAACATAATTTTTTTACAGGCCCTTCTGTTTCATTTTTTTTTTTTTTGATATTTTCTTTAATTATTTTTATTTATTTTATAAACCACAAAATTGTGGTGAGTTATATATGTAGTTTCCTGCAATGTCTGCCTGTAAAAAACATTTAATTTGTAGTAAATCAAATATGTATGAATGTATTTTGTATGCAAATGTACAAACAGCTGTGTGTTAGTAGGAATATATTTATAAAAAACATATGGTTCAAAAAACATGGATTAAATCAATCTATGGAAATCACAATCCTAAAAATAAAAACAAATTAATGATCTGAGCTTTTATACATTTAATAACTCCGGTATATTACACCGTCATATTAAAAATTTTTTTTTAGCTTAATGTAATTAATAAAAATGATGTGGCTGTACTCATGATAAAGTCACAGCTATCATGGCAATAGCTTCAGTTAAAGTGACGTGTTTGGTTTTTTTTAACAAAACCGGTTGGTATGAGACCATGTTTTAAAGGAATGGAATGATTTTTAAAAATTATTTATAAAACTTAACATATTTGCTGCTAATATGAAATATTTAATTATTAAGATAAGAACTATTATTCAGATTCAAGTTGAAACCTGTAAATCTAAGACTGAATGAAAAATTTCGTAGCTTTATAATAAAATTAAAAAATATAAAATTTACATTCATGAGTAAATATTTTATGTATACAAATTCATTGAAAGTATGAGGCTGTACTAGTTAAAATTAAAAAAAAAACAATTTATAGTTTTTTTTTCAATTTTTACTTGGCCACTCAGGGTATGAGTTCTACTGTAACAATGTATTGTACTGGAACTATAAAAACAAGGGAATAGAGTTGAGAGGACAGGTAAGAAAATATGAGAAAATAAAAAATTTGTCTAGCTATTCTATTTTTCACTGCGCTGGTCAAATTTTTGCTGCAATACCGGTAAAGGGCGGTAAGCAATGCACTCTTTAGCAAGTGATAGTGTTAATCGCTGTCGGAAAAAATGACAAAGAAAACTAATACACCCATATATTAAAGCAGATCAGAAAGAGACGAGCCCTTATTCATGATTAAGAGTAGAGTACAAACCCTTATCATTGGCTTCGTAGTCTGAATATTAACTAATTCAGCAAAAATCCCCTAATGCTTTTCAAGTAACCTGCGTACTAATTTTGTCTTCAAAAGTTACTGGAGTTGCGTCAGAAGAACCCATGTATATTCAAGTTTTTAATTTTATAGAAATTTTTTACAACATCTTTAAGTGTTTTTCAGTCAGATAATACACATGTAAAAAAATCAAAAGCATTGTTACTGCATAAAGTTGCTTGAGTTTTTATTAGAAAATACAAACCTACATCGTTAATAATAACTCGATATTGTATTGTTCTATCGTATTTCTATTGCTTATTTTTACTTATGTGTCAGATCAAAGGAGTCTGAATATTGCCTACTTATTTTCGTTAGATAATTAAGTTTAGATTGCTTAGTACAAGCTCTTCACAACATTTAGATTTAATATTTCAATATCAATACTACATTAGCAACGAACTCCTTTGGGTCTTGCACTAGACTGAGAATATAATTTTTATTTCTACCAAAATTTATTCCAAATTTAAGACCAACACTAACAAATTATTGTTTCTCGACGCGCTTTGTGAAAACCTCATAAATTTGTTTATTATTTTGCAGCACCTCTTAGCCTCCGTTTATACCATGATTCTTTAAACGGGGAACGGCATCAACTAGTGTGAAATGCTGCCTCATATTCAATTGTATCAAACCCCAAATGTTATTATTAATAATTTAAATAGAAGCCCGTACAACGTAATATTAAAAAACTTCCATTTCATTTTTCTTGTGGAAAATTAATAATTAAATGTAAGGATATATTTTTTTTTAATTTTTCTTGCTGCTAGTTGTACGTTCATCGTTCTTAAGATTTTGTTTCTTATTCTGCTTTGTATACTTCTGTAGTTTTATAAAGATTTTACTCCAATATTTTTGCTCTAGTGAAAGTTCAATGCTTTTCTTGAAATGTAATTGAAAAAGTTTTCATTTAATTTAAACTTTATTGTTATTGTTTGCGTGTAGAATTGTACAAGTTGGTATATTGCGGAGTGTTTATGCATACACAGAAGCAAAAAATTGTTTTGAATTCAAGTTAATTGCTTTTATATGAAGCGTTTTGAAATCTTATAAGCAAAATCAATTCTATCTAATCTATAATAATGAAAAGAGGAATTACTTAAAATCTATATTTAAATTATATATGAATAATTGTAAAATACTGCTGATTTTTTCCCAGCATTATATTGCTGATTAAAAAAGATAGAGCATTAAAAAAAAAATCGTTTTAATTTAAATATATCATCAAAATGACTTTAAGATAAAATAATTATAAGAGAAGCTATTGAAAGCCTTAAAATGATTCAGAATTAGGTCAATTGTCCATCAGGCATTCCATCCAAATTTGCTGCATTTTTACCCTAAATGAAACCGACCCTTGGTTTTTTGCTTTAAACTAAGCCCTGTTTTACATAATAATGGCTAAAATTACAATTGTGCCAGAAAATGTGTTTAGTCTGGAAAGAATATTTTCATAAGTCACATCGTGAAATTCTTTAATTGTTTTACTTTTGAGTATCTTTTGAGTGTAAGAAGTTTACTGAAAACACAAAGCTACTTATAACTACAAAGAAAAGAAGTTCAATGGAAATCTAAGAAGTAAAGGCAAACAATATTTTCCAACGACAAGTACCTGTGTCAAGATGGCACAATATTTAGCAGCTACTTATGCTGGAAGCAGAAGAAAGTATATTTTTGTAATGCCACTAGGAAAATTTCAAATACATTTAGAAGATATTGTTCGAAACTTTGTATACAAGAGCAGAAGTATTTGGCTCATTCTGGAGTGTTATCTAAAAACTAGAGATATTTTATACACTTTCCTTATGCAGGGTAATATGGCAACAACTTTCGCTGAATTTGAATAAATTTCCTACTGCACCTTAAATCAATTGGTAACGAAATATGCTAAACTGATGTTAACCTACACTAAAACAGTAGATAATGTTAAACATATTGAGTTTTTGTTAACCTTAGGTTCACTAAAGGAAAGTAAGCAACTTGTACATCTGGTCTATAGTAGCAATTCATGCTTTTTAAATTTAAGATTTTTAATTAAAATCTATTAATTGTGTTTAAAATGTTTTATATTTGATGAGTTCTGTTGCCAGGAGTTGTTAATAAAAGAAATTAAAATGCATGAAAAGAGTTAACAGAATATTTTTTCCTAACTATTTCGGAAAGCTTTTCATTTACAATGTTGTTTTGTATTTTCCAACAACAAATTGATTAAATTTCCTGAGAGTCTTCAACTTCATCCTTTGAAGTCACCTAGCTTCGGAATATTGTTTTATTATTTACGCTTCTAATATTCAAATGAAGAACATTTAAAGATCATGTAAAAAAATTTTAATAAGACCACCAAAAATAATATTTTTTAAATTAATGTATGAATTTCTATTTTAATAGTGAATCTTTATTTATGTAAATCGTATTACAGGATGTTAATTTTCCCAACAGGCTATAGGTTCAAATCTGCGAAACTGCAAATTATTTTTTATTTATTTTTATTTTTATTTTAATAAATGAACGTGATTACATTCTATCTGATATCTAAAGCTTTTTGTTATTTATGTTCAAGGACAAGAACATTGGTTAAATAGTTGATATTCCTACTAACTAGCACCACTTGAAACAGTGGAAAAATTTAACAAAGAACGCTGATGAGATGGCGTAGCGGCCTCGAAATCAGTACTGATCCGTTCTGCTGGTTTAATGACTATGAAAAATATTCTTAATATTCCAATCTTAATATAAATAATAAATAGAATGTAATCACGTTCATTTATTAAAATAAAAATAAAAATAAATAAAAAATAATTTGCAGTTTCGCAGATTTGAACCTATAGCCTGTTGGGAAAATTAACATCCTGTAATACAATAATATTTTTTATACACATGAGTCCTTCTGATGAGATTGTAGTGACTTCCTATAACAGAATTGTACTTTTCTGTTCTGATGGTTGGATCATTAGGGTATGATTACTGAAATAATTAATATTAAGATTAGAAAGCCCAAGATGCAGGCTTAAACTTCACAGTCAGTCGTCAATATCTCATCGATTTTCTCTGATCGGCAGTAGTCTATGATTGTGCTAGTTCTGGTCATCCAATTTTAATGAAGAAGGCATTTCACTATGTACTAAATAATGACACTCTAACGCACTAAGAAGTGAATTAGACAATGCAATGCTGTAGCAAAATTTCACCGTCGAGGTACAGAATAAAATAGCTACAGTAAATTCCCTATTTTCTAGTCTTTTTTCATGTGTTTTCTTCTCCTTTCAATAGTTTTGCCATAATGCATTTCATGAGAAGCGTTCATACCCTGAGTGCCGTACCAGATAAAATGAGGCTCAGTTAACCCTGGAACATCATACTTCGTCTTTTCGACGACTCATGTTTACATTTTGCATATCTCTTCCTCTATTTGGATTTATCTATACCAGGTTTTTCGTATAACAGTAGCCGCTGATATGGACTTGATGTGCGCGCAGCTATAGCCTTCTACGTATTGGGCAAGTTTTACTTTATTGCATATGCATCATAGAAACCACGGGTTGCACGATATATAATTTTGTTATTCATTTGTAAATCTATTGCCTTTGATTAGTCAAGATGTTAATTTTCAAATTATGTAAACTATTTTTATAAATTCCAATGTCATGCTTTAAAAAAATCAGCCAAATGGAGTAGAGCTATGCAACGTGCTTTTAAGGCAAATTAATAATAAAAAAAGTAATTTATGTTTACTTTTTATTAACATACAAAACAAATAACTGAAAGAAATAAGTTTCATTTATTTAGTTGTTGCCGATCTTCTTTCATTAACTTTCGAATATTGTCGTAGTCGATTCGACGAACTATGACGTTTACGCCACAAAATATGTATGCTTTTCTAGGGCTAAAAGAAATGCAGTACCAGCTCAATCAGTCAGCTAAAACAACCAGGCAAGTCTGAAAAAATTCGATTCCGTAACTTAATACGGGCTCGCATCCCGAAAGTATTCGCAGATAAGATAAGTCAGATTTTTAAATTTAATTGATATACATATTTTCATCTAATATGCTGTACTATTTTATTATCATCGGTTTTTACCAACTTGTCAACTTACTTATTTTTTTTTTGCTTTTCCCTACTTTCTTGTGTTCTTTTGTAAAGTTATTATTAAAGCTATCTGGGTTAAGTGAAGTATTTGAAGTGTGACTTTTGCTAAAAAGCAACAACTTGTTCCTCTATTCTTTTAAGTGTTTTATATTATAAAAGGTATTTTTATAAGAGCTTGCTGATTTGAAATTTAAATAAAACACATGCCAAATTATGAAATGGCCAAAAAAATTTTTTATTTGGTAGATAATTTCTTGTCATTTAACATTTTTATATAATTTCGGGCATATGGCCACCACAACTATTTTGCACAAAGGTCATTCTGGAGGTCCAATTTTCGACCACCTTTCGATGGCGAGTGGCGTCAAATCACACGAACGCGGAGGCCAATTCACCGGTCCATTTCTCGGAATAATGTTGTCGTGGAAATGTTCTTTCAATAAGTCCATTGTTCCGCCCGCAGTATGACAAGTGGCACCATCCTGTTGAAACCACATTTCGTTTACATGCTAATATCTTGAAGTTTTGGCACCAAAAATTCATTGATCATGATTCTGTATCGATTTCAATTCACGGTAACGCGTCGTCCTTCCTCATTTTTAAAGAAATAAGGACCGATGATTCCACCAGCCCATAGAGCGCACCAAGCAGTACATTTATCGGGATACATTGGTAATTCTTGAACGGCTCCAAATACGGCAATTTTGCTTGGTGACATATCCATTCAACCAAATATGCGCCTCATCACTGAAGAGAATTTTGCGGTAAAAAAGCGGATAAACATTTTTAATTGAACACTGTTTTTGAAAATAAATTTCCACGATTTGGAAGCGTTGTTCTGGAGTTAACCTGTTCATGATGATTTGCCAAACAATACTGAGTAGAGACGTCACTTTAAACTGTCAAAACAGCTGTCAGACAACAGAGTGATTCGTATAAAAAAAAACTTCATAAAAAAACACCCTTTACAAATAATATGTTTTGAGCTTTAAACTACACAATATACCGATATTTTTGTTCGATCTAATGACAGTGTTAACAAAACGCAGAAATGGCAATTGTGATAAATGAAGTTGTTTAACAAATCTGCATTTTATAAAAAACTGAACTCACTAAATCGAATATAGTTAAATGCTATGAAACATACTCACATAGTTATATCGTTGAACAATCACAAATATATTATTAAAGAAAAAAAACGTTAGAACTGTTTTGAATTTTTTTTCTTAAATAGCAATAATTTTTATATATAAGCGAATGTAATTTATTTGTTGATGGTTAAGATATATCTATATGCATTGAATTGGTGTTTCATCAAATCATCAGCAGAATTCAACCAAATTTTTGAAATATAACAGGGGAATTACATGTGGTACTTTTCCAATTTCTTCAAATCTATTAGGTAAAACAGATTCCAAAAAAAATTATAAACAAAACTCCACTCATGTCAAACCTCTAATTACATTATAGTTCTTTGCTATGATGAGCTCTAAAAATTCAGCTAAAATCCCATCGATTTTTCAAATCGTTTTTTTTATCTTGGACCAACACTCAGGGAATGACCCCTACATATGCAGTGCATTGCGCCGTAACTAGAAAGGAGGGGATAGTATTGAGGGGACAGGTGAAAGATGAGAAGAATTTTTGTAGCTATTTTTCAAACTTTACATGATAGTGTCACTCGCTGCCAATTATTTACGTTCAGTGACCAGTGCTATGACTTTATCATTGAAACAGGCTGGAAACCACTAACACAACCACGCACCCACGACCAGAACAATTAAACACAATATTTTCATGACTCAGCGCGGGGTTGAACTCAGGACCCTCCGCTTCATAGTCTCGTGTTCTACTACTTTAGCCAACAGCACCCACAAAATCGTTGACAGGTGATAGATATATGTATATAAATATGTATATATGGCAGATATTAAAAAAAAAAAAATATATATATATATATATATATATATATATATATAATTTATAACCAAAACTTTCTGTATTCTTTAATTACTACCATTTTCAAGTGTTGAAAAACTTATGAGGCTTATTTAGTACAACGTAAATTAGTCCTTTCGTTGTGTACAACATCCTAATAAAATAAGTTGAGCAAGTATGCCAAATTAATATGTTTTTCAAAAAAGTTTTTTTTTCGAATTATTTTTAGGCATGACCCACATTTAGTATTTACAATAATGAGGCACTTGTAATTTATTTTATCGTATATTTATTTTACTTCTCTTACGCTGGCTAAATACAAACAACTGACTTTTTACGGACTACTTCCAATATATTTATATTAAAATTTTCATAACTTTTTATAAAACTTTGCAATTCTGAGGTAAACTAATATTGATACAAAATTTGGTGGATGAAATCAGGGCAAACTTTAACAATACCACTTAACACAATAACTTTTTATTAATTAATCTAATTTAATAAGTTCTATTTCTTAAACTAACAGCCGAAGTTTAAGCTAAAACTTTATAAAACAACTTCTGCTGTTTGTATTGGAAATTTGAATAATGACGATTTTTGTATGTATGAATATTACCGCAGTATATATATTTGATGGTATTATGGTTGAGAAATTTATTTTGATTGTTTTGTTTCTTAACGAAGTATTTTCTTTATACAAAGTTTGGCGATATAACAATATAGTACAGCAGAAACCACATACATGATGTTAACGTAAGACTAACACAGGAGTATACTAGTTTCATTCCAAATATAAGAGAAACAAATTTTGGAATTAAGGAAAAATTATTTATTAGGTACAACAAATAATAGCTAAAGGTATTGTATTGTAATTTGTGTGATATATTGTCTTAATTGATTTACTAAACCTCTGTGTTGTTTGTGATGGGAGAAGTTCGTCTAGACACCTGCACTTTATTGCCTTTTGCAGCAAATAATCAGTAGAATTCAATCTTATAACAAAATAAGAAAAACTCTGAAAAAACTTTTAAAAACTAAATGAGATTTTTATAAGAAAATCTACAGCAGAGTCTAAAATTCTACAAATTTTATCCGATATGAATTTCATATTTTTTTTTTTGTTAATTCAATTAGATTTATTTATTTTAAAAATTATCAATCTTCTGTAAAACATAAATTTTATTACATATTTAGCGCTACTTATAAGTTTAAAAGTTGCCAGGTCAGATGCGAAAAACAAGTTATATTTCACAAGGAATACGAGTACATATAAATCCTATGAAATATTTTTATAATATCATGTAAATAATTAATAATTAATAGTTTTTTGGAGAATAAGCCCCTTATTCATAAAAATTATGAGAGTCTAATAACAGCGTAATAAAACAAAATTTCATATGAAATATGCTCTATTACACTCTTATAAGCCTCTCATAATTTTTATGAATAAGGGGGTAAGTCAGGGCAAAAATTTGTCCAAAATGTCTGTGCAGATAGGATTCTACATACATATGTACCTGTATGTCTCGCCGATTACTGTGGGTAAATATATTTATATAATAATTTCTTTCATTCTTAAAAGTCTTTTTTACAAATTATTTTGTAAAGTTTTTAAAATTTACTAATAAAGTTAAAACATTGTATAATTAAATTCATAACCTAAGGGCATTTTTAAAGATTTACAATTCTTTAATGCAATACGTCTTCACATTTAATAATAGTAGCTATTTTCTTTTATACTGATTTTCAATGAAAGAATGCCAATAAATAAATTTGAAGGAAAAAGCACAAACCAAACCTTTAAATATTAAGCACTTACCCATTCTCTACTTGAAATGTATTAATTTATTAAAAGCATGGCGTTTGAAGAGTAATAAAAGGGAAACGTTTTAATAAAATATTATTAAAGCGAATTAAAAAAGTTTAAACAAAAAAGTTAAAGGTGAAGCAGCAGCAAAGTTAGTGAATGAAAAGAAAAAAGTTGTTTGCAAAAAGAAAAAAACTTTTGAAATAAATTCAATGGTAAACATTTTAATAGTTTAATAGTTGTAATGAAACACTGTTCAAAAGAGTGGAAAAATGCTATAGAACATGGTATAAAAAATTATATTAAATACTATCTTATACGAATATATCAAAGTACTTTTTTCAATAACAAAATTTTAAGAAAAAATATAAATAGCTGGAACAGTTAATGTGGCATAAACAAGATTTAAGAAAATTATTTATATTCCTAATAAATATTTTAATAGAAAGGACTCAGATTTTCATGCAAATGAATTACTTGGGAATAAACATAATTACATGCACAATGATATAGGGTAACGATGATTTTTGTGATCGAAATTAGAATTGATTTTTAAATGCTTCCTTAATCTCTTACTGCCATAAAAAACGAACGTTGCCCTTGAAATGATGTATTGTTAGTGACTTCTATTTAATGTCAAATAATAGAAAAAAAATTCGGCAATATTCCTGTTTAACCCTAGAATATCATTCATATTTTTGTGGCGTAAACGTCATTGTTCGTCGAATCGTTGACGACTATATTCGAAAGTTAATGAAAGAAGACCGGCAACAACTATATAAATGAAACTTATTTCTTTCAATTAATTGTTTTGTATGTTAATAAAAAAGTAAATATAAATTATTTTGTTGTTATTAATTTCCCACAAAAACGCGTTTCATAGCTCTACTTAATTTGGCTGATTTTTTAAAACTTCATGGGAATTTAGAAAATAATTTACATAATAGATTAAGTTTATTTGCATTTGAGAATTAACATATTGAGTAATTAAAGGAACTTCTTTTCAATAGTGTCAGTCTATGATTTACAAATGAATAACAAAATAAAACTTGCCTAATACGTAGAGGATTATAACTGCGCCCACATCAAGGCCAATCTCCAGCTACTGCTATACGTACAATCAGGTATACAAATCAGGATATACAAATAGGGGAAGAGAAAAACAAAACGTAAACATGAGTCGTCGAAAACGACGAAGAATGATATTCCATAGTTAAAGATATATTTTTCTTTTCCTTATTGAAAGCTGCAAAATAATTGTTACGGACAAAAGTTGAACTTTTAAAATATTTTTCAAAAATTTTTTTTTTTTTTTTTTTTTAGGAGTAGGACCAGCACTCAGGGGATGTCCCCTATATATGCAATGCATTGCGCTGGAACTGAAAACGAGGGGATAGTATTGAGGGGACAGATTAGGAAAGATGAGAAGATAGACAGTTGTTTTTTTTTTTTTTTTTTTTTTTTGTAGCTATTTCAACCTTTTACTTCGCCGGCTAATTTTTGCTACAGGGCCGACGAAGGTGGGTGCTGTTACTCTGCTTTTAGTACATGATTGGGTCAGTCGCTGCCAGTAATTGTCCAGTGATCAGTACTATGCCTTCATCACTGAAAACAGGCTGGCAACAACTAACACAACCACGCACTAATGCTGATCAGAAGAATTCAACACAATATTTCATGACTCAGCTGGGGCTCGAACTCAGGACTCTCCGCTTCATAGTCTCGTGTTCTACTACTTCAGCCAACAGCCGACAGCATAGCAAATCTATTATAATCTGCTTAGTTGACAAATTTCTGCATAAAATTTGCAGCAGAAGCAGTTTACAAGGTATATTGTGTTTTTTTTTAAGTAAAACCAAAAAAATTTAATTTAATGAAAAGATTTATTACATTTAGTTAATATGTATGTAGTTTTAGGGTCTGAGAGCACAACCAAAATAAATGTGAAGGTAAGTGGCCACAAACAAATAAACTGGTGAGTACTGATTATGAGAGTGTAGCAACTTTATAAATTAAAAGTATAAGTTTGCACTGACTGTCAATATATTTTTTAATTAAAACAAGTTTCATGCTTCACCTGTCAAACTTTTAGGATGTGAGATAAAGATTTATGCATTTTCGGCGTTCTTTAATATGTTTTACTTATCAAATTTCTTTGAAAAAAATTTGAGAAGAAAAAGATATAAATATTTTAAGGTAAACATTTTATACAGAACTCATTAAATATGATTCAGAATCCGTCTAATATATCTCGATTGTAAAACTAATATATTGTGTTAATAAAGGGACAAGCTAAAATCATTATTTTGCTTCCACCTTTTCTTAAGCACTCAGATAATTCATTTTTTATTCCAATTATGCGTTTCTTTGTACACTTTCTGCTAGGAAAAAATTTTGTAAAATACAATTGTTTGATAAATTATTTTTTAGGGCAATTATTATTTAAGTAAAAGCAAGGAAAATAAAACAATGAAGGTTTTTGCACTTTAATTTATGTTCAAAAATGTATATAAATATTGTTTTTAAATAAAACTAAGAAAAAGATTAAATTTTGCGACCTGTAATATATTTTTTTCTTTTAATTTTTGTATAATTCACAGCTTTGATCAAGAGATTAGGAACATGATTAAAGAAGTTTTCCTACGCCGTGACTGTAATACGAAAGTTTATATATTTGTTATATTATTTTATACAATATATTTAAATCATAATGTTAGAATTTTTTTAAAATTTTTTTTGTCTAACATAGAATAAAAAAATTTGTAGTAAAAGAAAATTTCAAAAACAGTAACAAAATATAAGCACACATAGCTGCCTGAAATGCTAATGGACATGGATGAAATAACGTCCTTTCCAAATATATTTTAACATATTTCTTTAATAAATTTTCGTAAGTAATTTTTTCCACACTTTAAAGTTGAAAGGTAGTAGAAGTTTACTGTTTTCTTTTCACGCATTTTCTTTAGAAATTCAAATTTTTTTTACATTTTGGTAAGAGTTGTAAAACACAAGACAAAAATATATTAAAAACTTTTTTTAGTTCTGTTCAGCAGTGTAGCTGATTTATAATGCCGCAATTTAAAATGGCTACGAGAATGAAATACGCTCACGAAGGCGACACAAACAAATCGTGAATAATTTCGTGATGACCTTTAATAAAGCTTATAATATTAAGGCATAAATCAAAAACAATGAAAGTGATATATATCAGCTTATTTAAATCATATTACAATTTTCTGGTGAGTAGAAACGAAGAAAAGCTTGTTATAAATTGCAGACAAATTTGTTATTAAAAATCTTCCTTTTATAAATGTGTTAATCAAAAGTTATTTAACTTAAATACAGACAATGACCAATGGTTTCAATTATTCAGGTTTTACTTCTTTATTTTTTTGTACATTTTTCATTACCACAAATGATAAATTATGTTACCAAATGTGTTTCTGTTTTTTGATTATTAAGGAATAAATTATTACAACATTTTAATGGTAGTTCGTTTTTATAATAAATAATTATATAATTTTTATTGCTAGAAATGAGACTCAAGAAAATTAGGCAGTAATGAATCACTAACTTGTAGAAATACGTAGACGTTGACTACAAAACAGCTTAAGTTAGGAAATGTCATGAAATTTGATATACTGTTGAAAACATGACCTTCATAGAATTGCTGCTTTCGATGCAAATACAATAGTGCTATTCACAATTTTGTGCAAATAGTCTTGCATCATTGCGTTTGCATAATAATTGTACTCAACACTAACAAAATACATTAAAAATGCTCTTAAATACTCTCTCAATTTGCAAATGCAATAATGCAAGACCATTTGCAGAAGATTGTGAATAGGGCTAATATATTTGAGAAATTTCTATTATAATGGCTTTCGACTCAATTATTCATACTATTTAACAACTAAACATTCACCAAGCGAATTATTCTATTAGATATATTTACAATTAAAAGTTTGGAGAATATGTCAAGACTTTTTAGCGACATACAAAAGAAAAGTGTTTACAATAGTTTCAGTTATTATTATACCACCAACATTTATAATATAATAGGTTCATTTTAGGCAATACTATTTATACGAGATGTATGATTTAATTTGCTAATAAAAATTGATTTATTTGTTACCGGTTAAGTATGTCTATATGACTGTATTTAACCCGCTTTCACACTATAATACTGTGTCGTATGAGTTTCATTCCAATTTCTCTTTTGGGAATGCCATGAGATGCCGGAAAATCTAATGTATCATTACAAAACGATTTCATACTATCACACTTAAATTCATGATATCTCTGTAGTAAGCTGTTGCAAGGAAACAACCCTGATAATGTAAAATGTCTCAGCTTTTAGAAACATTTAAAAAAATGGAGAGAGCCATCGGTGTGTCAAATTTTACTTCTCAATCTATGAGATGTTACTTAAGATCGCTTTCACACTATACGACTTTTCATATTATTTCGAATTTTTGACAAATCTTAATACTCAGTCTTATAGTGTGAAAGCCGCTTTAATAGGTGCTTATACCAAATCATCAGTAGACTTTTACCTAACTTAAAAGTCACAAAATCTCTTAGCTTCTGCACAAACTCCCAAAAAAACAATTGAGAATCACAAAGGAAGAATCATTGCAGGCCCTAAAACTTCCAAAAATTTAACAGACAATAGCAGCCATATTTCATCGAAATTAATTTTATTAATTGGTAATACTGTATCCACATTATCGTATTAAATACGAAGATAATACTGTTGTCAGTTTTAATATCTACCAAATAACAATCCTTTGCCAGAGCTCTAACAAAAATTCGCCGCCAAGATATATAATAAAAAAGCTGAAAAAAATTCTCGATCATCTGATATTTATTCATGTGGCCTCTGAATATTATTCTCCTTTTCCTTTCCGCATAACAGTTGTATCGTTCATATCCTGAGTGCTGGACCAATTAAAAAAATAATGTATATATATATATATATATATATATATATATATATATATATATATACATATATATATATACATATATATATATATATATATATATATATATATATATATATATATATATATATATAGATATGATAGAGTTGCAGATTGCGATTTCACTCTGTGCAACAATAAATTAATTCTATGACTCAGTTATTCAATCATCTTTGATGTTTATATTTCTAATATAAATTTCTGAAATAGACAAGATTTTTCAAACTCACAATAGAGGTTTCATGACAAAAATTGTTTTTAGCAAAACATGTCTAAGAAAAATTTTAAAATTTACACAACAATATAACAATATAGAGCTTTTAGGCACTAAAATCCTTTATAAAATCGTTTATTAAAACTCTGTCTGCAGCAGTTTGGTACTTTAAAAATGTCCTTATTAGCTTATCTTTCATTTAAAGAGCTTACACAATTCAAATGGCGCTTAGGAAATATTTTTACAAAATTGTAATATTATATGAAAACATATGGAATTGTCTTCATCAAAGAAAACAAACTGAAATTGCTTCTAACTGAATCGTAGAATACAATATAATCGCATATTTAGTTTGAAATGGCCTTATTGTTTTTTGAATTAACTTATTATTAAAAGAAAAATGTGTGGTTTTGTATAGCAATCAACAAGTCGTTATTACCATATTTCTAGCTATTATATGATTGTGTAAAATTTTGTAATGAAATTGTCAACCTGAAGAACTGTTTTCTATTCTGACACTTAAGCACATAAAGTCAATTATTATGAAAGAATTTTTATAACTGAAATATAGCATTTAATAAAATTTTATTAAATAAACTTAATAATAATTTACACATTTATAAACAAATGTTAATAGCATTATAAAGTAAAGATATTCCAAAATGTCTATATATGATATACCTATAATATTAAGTAATTTATTGCACTTTAAGTGTAATATATAATTTTGCCTTTTTCTATGATTGAATATAAATTTACTTAACATTTTGCATAAATAAGAATCGATAAATATTCATTTCCGTGTTTCATATTTGAAAATATATATAAATTTATCGCCTTATCTTTAGAATTTTCATCCATGTGTTAGTCTTTTTCTTTGCCAACGTGAAATACGGAATATAACAGTGCGATTCAATCCAATCAAATGGAAAATGTACATTTATCGCAAACTTAAATCATGAAATAGTAGCAATTCAGTTTTATCTACTTTATTTCCTCTCTCTCCACTTTTTATTTCTGTAACAAATTTCAGTTCTAATGATCATTATTAAACAAACATATGCATTATACACATTCCCTCTCTCTCTCTCTCTCTCAAAGTGTTTGGAATATTACATATACATACATATATGATAACATACACATTATTAAAAGCACTGCTTAAGGATATCAGGAGACAATGAAGATGTTTAAGAGGGAAGACTTAAAAGTTGTTCATACAAAAGTTGTTCGAAGTGTATCCTTGAATGTAAAACAAGTTAAAAATTTCCTTAAAATTATTTGTTCTTAAGGACTTATAAGCAACACAAAATATTGTCATATGTTAGTTTGTTAATATTACTTAATATTAAGTAATTTATTGTTCTATTGGTTCTATTGAAAATTAGTCGATGAAGTTATAGTTTTTGTGCAAAATAGATATAATGTTTTACTATTTTAAAACTGCAGTCTTTTTTCTGCAATTTCGTTTCTAATTTATGTGTAACTTATCACTTATTCAATATATTCATGAATATCTCATAAAGGTTGGCATTCTTACAACACCTACTTTTGATATGGAGAATTTTTAAAATAGATTTTCCACTAAATATTGCCAGATTCGTTGAAGATATTGCATTGAAACTAATATTCAGCTCTTCAAATGCGAAGAGATTTTTAGAACTGCTATTATACATGAAACGATTGTTAACATATTCTTTATCATATAAATAACGTGAGGTAAAATGATTGACTACAGAGGCCTAAAGGAAGATCCTTCTATGTATTACAATTTACTCTGACAATAAGTTTTTAAAGTTTTAATATGAAAATTTTTGGAATATGATTAGTATGGTAGAGGATTAATTATAATTAAATTAAATAAATATTAAAGGCCTCTATTTATTAAAAACAAAAAGCGGATCTGTCACATACAGTTTTGTGACGACTTAATTTTTGCCTATTTTTTTAATAATGACCTACAAACAATGTAGCATTTGTATCAGATAATTTCGAAAGAAGAGGTGGAAGCATATTTGAAAAGGCCCTCTGTACGGCCAGTCTTGTCTCCCATTTTATATTAAAGCTGTAAGATTACATACATGTATGGAATAAATATGTATGTGGAATACCCTCTCTGCGTGTGTATATCTGCTTATAATATTTTACATTATATTTGGCTAAATGCCATAACCTTGCATAGCGACACTTTGAAAAAATATTAAATAAAATCCAGCTACACACAAAAATTAATATTCAAGTTTGTGTACATTATACTTTGGTCGAACACGTTCAGTCGTTCGTGTTATACAAAAATATATATGGTCACCACAGTTTAAATTATCATAGGATTTTGTCCTAAACGGATGAACGAACAAGCTCGATCCAAGTCTAGTACACATACCTATACTTTCAAATCTTGATACAACTGTAAGGAATCAGTAATGTTTTAGATATGATAATGCTACTTTATTTCTGATATTTTTTTAAAAATTGTTAATAGTTTGTTCAAAACGGAAACGTTTTTCTTGTGTTTGTTTAAAAAAACGTTGTATTTTTTCACTTTTTTTATTTTTCCCACAACAAATATATTGACATGAATACCCTCATTATTAAACCATTCTGAATATATTGTTAGCTTTTTTTTTAATTTTAGAGCAACAATTTATAAATTAAAATGTTTATACCCTCCAAAAAAGAATTGGAGGGTATATTTACTCTACTATATACTATATTCTTGATCAGTGATGAAATCTAAGACGATCTGAGCATGTCCGCCCGTCCGTCTGTGGACTTCACGATTCAGTCCAAACGAAAAAAGCCAAACTCTTGAAATTTGGTGTAAAAAAATTTTGAAAGATAACACAGGTCAAATTCAGAAATGGGCTGAATCGGCCCAGGAGAAAAAAAGTTCCCCTAAGAAGAACTAAACCAACCTCTAAAAAACAACATAGTTTTAAAAGTTTTTCTGTAATTTTGCAAAAATTAATTTTTGGACCCCGTCCCCTTTAGTGGGCGTTATTATATGCAAAAATAGTGTAAAAACTTAACAAAATGTTTTATTTAAGACTACATATATTCCATAAAAATAACATTTTTAAGCTTTAATGCCCATGTAAAACAAATTATTTGAAATAAATTTTACATTAAATTATCGCGACCATTTATGTTTAGAGTTTTATGGCAAAGGTAAAATGTCTCCCTTGAAAGAGAGACCCCGACAAAATACTGTTGTAGTGCATGCCAAAAAGAATTGGACCCCATAAAGTATATACATTCTTGTTCAGTAATGAACGTCTGTGGAAAACATCATGTAGCCTAATTTTGGACACCGCCCCCTTCAGTGGCCGTTGACGTACGATAGGAACTCTGTCCCCCCAAGTTAAACATTTTAAATTTACTTAGCAAATATTTGGATGGTATTTGATATTCGACCCGGTCGAATATAACGTTTTTACTTGTTTCTTAACTTAAATTTTTTAGAAGTGACATGCCATTGATTTTTTTTTTTGTGGAATTTCCACATTTTCGGAGAAGTTTGTTTGAATGCTCATTCTTTATTTAAACGTTTTAAGGAACATAAAAATATTTTGGAAATTTTGATATTATGTGTAATGTTGTTTTGTCTCGATTTATGGTTTTTTCTGATATTCAAACTGTTTTCAAATTTCTTCCTTCATCGCAGATAAAAAAAACTAATTGCAATTTTCCAAATTTTTGGAATATATGTGATTTCTATGAAATTGTTAAAAATTATTATCTGCCTCATATTTCTTAAATAATATCTAAAATTGGCAAATAATTATAAGAGCAATATGAACTTGAATATGAACTTAGGATATTAAATCTATTTTATACGAAGAAAATAAACATATTATTAACCCATTTCAAAGTCATATGAAATTGTTTCGCAAATGTATTAAAAAAAATTTAACTTAAATTAGTTAAATTATATATATATATATATATATATATATATATATATATATATATATATATATATATATATATATATATATATAAAAAGTTCCTTGTGTAACGAATTTCTCTAAATAAGGAGTAGGTAAGACATTACAGCATTTAACTTAAATTTGCCATATCTATAAGCAAATATAATTTGCTAGTTAAATATGTAATTTTATTTGTTAGGAAACAATCAAGAAAACGTCAACCTTTTATAACTTTTATTTTCCGTTCAAATAAAAACTCCCCGCATTTTTCTTTTTATGTTGTTGAACAAATATAAATTTGCTTATATAAAATTTACTCATCCATACATACTCGTATTGTTAACTTTTTACAAGTTAAAAACAACGAAAAACTATTCTACAGTGGGCAAAAACGCAATTTTATTAGTAATAAACTTATTAAGTTTTACACTGTATATGCTTAATGCCAATTATTACTTTAATGTTCACTAACTGATAATAAATATGTATATTTTTCAATTGATTATATACTTATAAAATTGTTTTGCATTTACCTTAATCATAAAAAAACAATTAGTGGGTTAGTGATAACCATTACGACGTAGTCTTACCAAAAACTCGACATATTCACAGCATCTTCTAGCAGACTGCTTAATATCATATAAGTTATATATTGACAAACATTTCCTTACCCGTAAGTTTTACTGTACATTTTCATCTTGTATAAAATGAAAAAGTAAAATAAATTTTTTCGATTATTTTTGTACACAAGTCATTTTCTTCTCTTCTCAAAAAGTATGCTTGGTTAAGCAAATGAAATATTTTCTGACCAAACAAACGACAGTCAATTTAAAGAAAAGAAATTCCCTGGTAAAAAAAAGTCCAGTGTTGAAAAGGAAATTTCGTAAATCATTTTGACAACAGTTTTGATTTTACTTCCTTATATGTAATTTTCTAATAAACAACTTGAGGGTCATCGCAAATAAGAGAACAGTACAAACAAAAATTTAATGTACATAAACAGGAATAGAAAATTCGTAAATGATTACATCAAAATGTATACATAAAGACTTTAATATGCCGATAAAGGAATTGTTGTTGTGAAACTTATTGTGGGTTAGGAAATTTGTTCAACTTATGTTTTAATGCAAAACACATTATGTATGATACATGGCTAAATATTGAGCAAATTTAAAAATAACTTTATCCTATCGAAAAGGTTATCCTGAAAAATTCAATTAATGCTAAATTGATTGCTTTATGGCCAGCGACGTTTTAAGCATTCCCTTTTATTCTGTAACTATACGTCCGTATCGGAAATAGGACACTTCTATGCTCCTTATTTTTTAGCAGTTGACAGAAAATTTCTATATTCAAGGCAAAAGAGAGTAATCACAGGCTGTGGGAAGTAGTTAATTGCTGACGACAAGGAATAGGTATGCGCCCTACTTTTGATCTCAATGTGACGTTGACAAATAGTTACAGAATAAAGGGGTACATATTTATTATGCACCTACTGAAGACTTGGCATTGGCAACCACAATATCAAGAAATGAAAAAATATATTTGTATCGATTATGTTTATTAATACATATATACATTAGGGGTACAACCAAAATAAGGCCCTATCACCATACATTAGGGTGAATGATCAAATGCAACGAACACTAGTTTTGAATAGAAACTTTGATGTTCTCATTCCTGAAAGGAGTCAATGGCTTAACCACACTTCATGGCACGAAGATGCTGACCAGGTCTGGTTCACTGACGGCTCCAAACAGGAAAA
Source organism: Linnaemya tessellans (assembly GCA_951800035.1). NCBI lineage: Eukaryota > Metazoa > Arthropoda > Insecta > Diptera > Tachinidae > Linnaemya > Linnaemya tessellans. The sequence continues at coordinate 102,959,735 of OX637533.1, read as the reverse complement.
TGGGGATACGGGGGCAGGGATATATGGCCCTAACTTTCAAAGGGCAATTCCCATGGGTAAATATTCTACGATCTTCCAAGCGGAGGTCTATGCCATATTCATATGTGCTAGGGAATGCTTGAGGAGAAGATTTAAGAATATTCGTATCTATCTGATGTCTGATAGCCAGGCAGCGCTCAAGGCCATAACCTCGTATGAGATCAGGTCAGGGGTTGTTATGGACTGTGTTACATCGCTGGGCGCTCAGAATATGCTGACGTTATGTAGGGTGCCTGGCCATAAGGGCCACGCTGGGAACGAACGGGCTGATTGTCTGGCGAACAGAGGAGCCCATCGTAGATTCATAGGACCGGAACCCTTCTTTGGCATCTTAGGAGGATATGTCAAAAAACAGAATGACTCCTGGGATCGAGTAAAGTTTAATCGCCACTGGGAAGCCCTTCACGGCCTAAGACAGGCAAAACGTTTCATTACGTTATCTCGGAACAAATCCCAAAAATTAATTCTGATGGACAGGAATGACCTCAGATTATTAACGGGTTGGTTTACCGGACACTGCGGTCTCAGACGACACCAGTTTACCATGGGCAATTCAGAGACCAAAGTATGTAGACTCTGCGGAGCAGAGGAGGAGATACCGGAGCACGTTCTCTGCGACTGTCCGGCAGTGGCGTCGTGCAGGGGTAAGTTCCTCGGAGGCAATTTCATGACTCCAGGGGAGGTGTACGATATCTCACCGGGTAGAGTAATTGGCTTTATTCGCAGCCTCAATTTACATCAGTGAACACTTGGGCTGCACAAAAGATCCTTTGGGTCGCGGTGCTTATGGCCTCATATAATAATAATAATAATAATAATAATAATCACCACGCTGTAGCCGATGTTGTGCTGACACCGGTCAGGTTGTGCTGAAACCGGTCAGGTCATTTCGGAACAAAAACGTTCCGCGTCGAAGCCGATTTCTGAAAGCCCTTTAAGATTTTTTTTTTATTTTTCCAAAATTTTTTAAATTATAATTATTAAACTATTTACATTTCTTAATGTAGTTATATGATTATAATCAAAATCACAATCTAAATTAAGTGAAATTAACTTCAGATTTAGAGTTCGTGTTGATTTGCATTGGGGGAAAATATCTTGTACGATTTTGGTGGCGTGTCCCGCACAAATATTGCTGCGTTGTGTTTTTGGAATTCTTGATTCATCTTTCACCCGATGTCTTAGAAAGCATTTCTGAGCATTAGTAAAGCCCGATACTGATTTGTTTAAGGCTTCGAAGTAATTTATATTGTAACACTGATCTGAAAACCAAATGTTGTACCAAGGGCCACATATAAATTCGCATATTGCATATAATTTGCTACGATATTTTGGAATATTTTATCACGATTAATTGAATTTATACAGAATATTATTTAATATTTAATGGAAAAAACTTATAATTTATTTATCATTTAATGAATTTATAAAGAAAATATTTTTATTTTTTTAGAACTCACTGATCCCGAACTTAATTGCATTTGACACGGAACCTTTTTTAACGATATCGAAAATCTAAAGATGCAGTTCTTATTGTTTTTTACACTCTACATGGTATGGATAGGGCCATTTTGATATTTTCTAAAATTGTAAAAAAGTTGTATCCCTAGTATACATACATCTAATATATATTACAAAATTCGATACATGTGAATTTTGAAATAACAAGTAGATAGAAAAAACGTTCACGATGCCGAAAAATAATTCTTTACTCTAAAGTCAAAGCAAATTTGTTTGTTGCATAGTGTTAACTTTTGCTTTAAATGCCTTTAACATTTTAAAGGATTCTCTACAACGATTTAAATAATCTCTTTTGGCATTTATTTTCGTCACATAATACATTTTTTCTAACAAGATTCCTTACAAGTATCCACAAAATATTTAAATTAAATACAAACTTATTTTTTATAAATCTTAATCTGTAGTATTCAGCATAAAATATTTGTTGTATATAATAGAGAGTAGATTTTTATCAGAAGAATGAGCAAACAGCAACAAGGGATTTATTTCGGTATAACTATAAATCATGCGGTTTTGCCACACTACGTGATTGACAACTACTTAACCTACGTGACATTTTGGAGAACAATAGCAAGTATTTTTTACTTATGATATGCAAGAGCAAAATGTAGATGGTTTTTGTGTCTTGTGTCAGCAGATAAGGCTTCGTAGTGCGATTAGACATTGCAAGATATTTAAATTGAATTCGGTATGCTACGAACGTTAGCAGATGGCAATTTTCAAGACAAAAAGATGATTTTTTTTTATCCATTTGTGCTTATCGTTTTCTTGCTACTAATACAGAAAATAAGTCCGTAATAAGTCTGCAACCTGCAGTGCGCGCCGTTCACAGTGATGGTCTAGCGAACATCGTTGTCAAATAAACACGGACCTATTACGGCACCAGCTCAAAATAACTGACATTTTCTGAAAGCATGCAAACTATTGTATATTATGCGGATTGTATATTATGTTCCACATTCGACAATTTTATTTGTGTACTTAACCGTTCATATAAATATAGAGCTAACAGCTCAAGATGATTTTCAGTTTAGGTGCGTTGCCCAAGCAGAACACCCATCTATGTCATAGATTCCGATTTCGTTCGGAAAAGGGAATGAATTTTGTATTTTTAGTCCTCAGAAAACAAAGAAGAAAACAACTTTTCGTAATGATTTTCTTTTTGTAATTTCGCTACCTGATTCTGTTTATGGTATTAAAACAATTTCTTTCGGGAAAATTATTTTGGTCATCGTTTTCTAAAGAACCAAAATACGGAATCAATTCCGTTTCCACATGCAGTGGAGCTCCGTGGCACGGCTGATGTGTCACAGAGTTTTTGAATGCTATAACCTTTCATGCTGTTATGGTAAAACCAACTGAATATATGGAACTTAATATGACGGATGTATCTTGAACCAGATGTTGAAAACGCCCTATATGTAAGTATGTAATTTGGTATTTAAAGTTTTTGTTACAGAGATACACAAGTCAGATAAAAGTAAAATTTTTAATATCAAATTCTTTTTAATTATTCGTCTAGGTTTACTTCTTAACAATTTTTATATATGCAAATTTATGTATGTGATTAACTTCCAAATGTTATGCGATTAGAATTGAATAATCTGTTATGAAGTTTAATATCTGATGTACATAATTTGTTTAGTATGAAATTATATCAGGAAGCTACATAATTAAGTGTCTAATAAACGATTTCAAGACTCATAAAGCAAATTTACTATGAATAATACATTTTTAAAGTTTTACTTTCAGTTTACTTAAATTCTTGCATAAAGGTTACAAAGTAACTGTGGCATGTTATTATATGTTCGTAACATAAATATTGTTACTTGAAACTTGAAACTATTTGACAATAAGACTCAACATATACTCTACTCTGATTGCAATCAGGAGATTACACAAGTTTATGAAGGTTAACACTACCATGATGTTTATTGTTATTGTATTTTGTTATTATTTTGTAGCAAAAACAGACTTAAACAATTTCAATTACAAGCCATTGACAATTAAAATGTAGATGATACGTGTTCACACATACACAAACTAACATTTAAGATCATAAAGTCATATGTGTATGCGTATATACTGAGACAAGTGTATGCGTATATATGAGTCATGTCTCAGAACAAATTTGTTTTGATAGTTACAGCTACATATATGTATATATATACATATATATATATATATATATATATATATATATATATATATATATATATATATATATATATACTAATTATATAAATGTTTGCTTGTACATAAAAATAAGCGGGTATCAATTTGACCTATTTCTGATTAAATTTTTTATCGGTCTACAAAGTTGTATATATTGAGAGCTTCTACAAAATATTAGGACAGTGCGTAATTCAAAAGTTGAATTTATGCACATTGTATTTTCAATGCCAGTGACTTTCTAATAATAGTAATTAAAGGAAGACTTAAAAGCACTCCGCAAGTTGTGCAGAAATAGAATAATATGAAATATTTTTGATACTGTGTATATGTATATTAAATACTCTTTTTTTACAACTTTAACATGAGTTTCACATTGAGTGTTGCCAAATAATCCGGGTGATAAACAAACGACACACAATGTTAAGTCTCATTACATTATTAGCTGGCTACTGTTTCCCAAAGTTAAGCCATACATAACATACAATGCATGGCAAACCAAAATTCATTGTATCTATTGGGTGTTTTTTAGCTGCATGAGAACTGTTGATATAGATAAATATGACTTAACAGCTGAGAATGTGATAATTTATTGACAGTTCTTTCCGGTAAGATTCTGCAAGTTGTCATTCAACGCATAATTTAATGTGAAAAAATGAGTATAATACTAATGAATTATTTCGAGAATTTCTACGACCATTTTTATCACAGAACTTTTTCTTTTAGCTCGGACTAGCACCCAGGAGATGACTACTACATATGCAGTGCCATGCGCCTGACTCAGAAAGAAATGAATAGAATTGGGGGGACTGATAGAGAAAGACGAGGAAATAGAGCATTTTTTGTAGCTATTTCAATGCTTTACTTAGCCGGTTAGTTTAATTTTATTTGGTTAAATGTAATGGTCAATTAAAGGAAAATATTCTAGTCTTAGGTTAGGTTATGTTGAAGAGAGGAGAGTAAGCAAGAGCTCTCCCAATCCGTTCAGGATTACAGTTAGGCCCCTTAGCCCTGTTGTGCGCACTATTATAAGGAGTTCCCATTCTATTATAGGGAGCCTTCATTAAAAACCATAGAAATCTCTGAATTTGATTACGGTAAGAACCAAGTTTTTTGTTTGTCTCCTAACTGGACTACACTGGGTGATGTTGGCTGAAGTAGTAGAACACGGGACTATGAAGTGGAGGGTCCTGAGTTCGAGCCCTCGCTGAGTCAGGAAATATTGTATTGCGAAGTAAAATGTTGAAATAGCTACAAAGAATGTCTATCTTCGTATCTTTCCTAGTCTGTCCCCTCAATACTATCCCCTCGTTTTCAGTTTCGGCGCAATGCATTGCATATATAGGGGTCATCCCCTGAATGCTGGTCCAAGATAAAAAAAAGAAAAAAAGCTGGACAGTACCACACGTAATACTCAAGTGTCTCGTCAGCTTCCTGACACGACCTGCATGTTATATCGTCAACGATATCCATGCGTGCCAGGTGATTCCTTAACTCTGTATGCCCTGTTATTATATTAACCAATCTCCATAGTGCTGACCTACTTAATCTTAAGATTTCCTACGTCTTGTTACCATTTGGGTTTCCCTATAAAATTCTAGTCACTCTACCTATGGTAGAGTGCTGCCAATCTCTTGTATGCAATTTTATGGCCCATTGTTTTATAGTTCGTTTTTAAAAACTTGAAATGACTTAGGATTTTCTAGTGTGATGTTTATCATTGATGCTCCCATCTTTGCTAGCTTATCTGCCTCAATATATCCAGTTATTCCTTGATGTCCTGGAATCTATACTATCTCGATGCTGCCACAATGCATATATGAATTTATCTTATCCTTGCATTGAAATACACACCGAGATTGAAACGCATAATATTTTAGGGCCTCGATGACTTTCATACCATCCGTGAATATACGAACTGGTAGTCTGTTATCAATTTCCTTTAACCATTTTATCGATTCCGTAATAGTCGCGTGACTGTACATATCTAATCGGTGATTCCAAGGGTGCAATCTTCCGTTTTCTTGTAAACAAACAAATTTCTGTTTTTTCTGGGTTAACATTGAGACAACGAAGAGGTCTCAATGTTAAACACTAATCTAGACATTACATTGAATTAAATCCATTAAAATTGACTAATTAGGGTGGTTTATATCCTGCCGGCTTCGTGGGTCCTTATTGCCATCGAATTAACCTGTAGCTACGGCATTACTGAGTCATGCTGAGAGATATTTCGTTTGTAAACATTAGTGAGTTAAATAACAACAACATTTGGTTTCGATAGCATAGAACAAACAATTTGGTGATCCGACGTGGTCCCAATCAATAGCCCATAATAAGTCCTTGGTAGTAATAAAGTCATACTGATCGAAAGAAGCTTATAGCTTTGACCGAGATATACGGACAACTTTATTTAAAATAAAAATTTAATAAAATCATTTTACACGTTGCAATAAAAATGTCATTCCAATAACACTTCATTCTTGTACAAAAACATTTTGATTTCTCATTTAGCGAAAAACCCATCTAACATATTTTACAAAATGCACTAAATCAAGGTTAAGGAAGGTAAGAAGATAGGAAGAACCTGGTGGAATAGTTCTTTTTAATTTACAAAAATAATGCCTTCAACATCTTTCCAATTACTAAATTCCATATCATATGAAATAATTATTTATTTCTTCTCTAAGTTAAATATTTGCTTTTATATTTTGGTTTGTTCATATACTTTTCAATCTGAGCTGCTAACAGCATAAAAGCAATCAACGCATTCAGTAATTACTTCAATCAAATTAATGGCTGTAATTTATACAAAAAGGATTAAATTTAATTAACAGGGATATGAAAAATACAATGCAATTAAATATAGAAATACCCTCTGTAATACAAAATCCAAGAAAGAAAAATAAAACGAAATAGAAATGATGCAATTAAAATAAAGAATTTTAACCCTTGTCTTTCCACCGTCTACACATAAATAATTACATCTGCGTTTATATATTATAGCTGCTAGCAAAATAGATGTCAGAGATAGGGTTAAATAGAAGGACAACGAAAAATTTAAGGACATAAATTAATAACGAATAATTAATACGTTTGACTAAACTAAATGCAATAGTATAATTGTAATAAATTTTTTCGGTAATAAGATATCATTTTTCAGCATTCTTTAAACCGTATGAAAAATAATAAGAGGTAGAAAATTTAACTTTAAATAAGAAATTTTTTTACTCTGAATATTTGTGTTACAGACGTTTTTTTCGCTTACCCCATTTTATTATTATATTTTATTATTATTGTTACTTTTGTTTTGATTGACATTGTCATAAAAATAACTCCCTCTTTATGAACGCAATATGTTTTGGTACTGACATTCAAAACTTATCAATTGCATCAGAAAGAAGAAAACTTCAAATAAAAAAGAATATACTTTTTTGTAATTATTAGATATGGTTTGTTGCACACAAGCAAAGAAAGACCACATCAAGAGAACATAATGCTTAATAGGAATATGTTTGTATGTATAAATTTATATAACCAAAAGTCCCTTTTATATAATATAAATTTAATAAGTATTCATTCAAATGGTCGTTAGAAAAGTAAGTTTTAGTATAAAATTTATTCCTTAAGCTTGGAATGTCAGTCAAGTAATACAAAAAATAATAAATGTATAACAAATTCTCTTTAAAAAGATTACAAAGAAATAATTAAATTTGCATATCAAAAGATAAAAGGTAAAATCAAGATAATAACTTGATTTTTAATAAAAATGTAGAGACCATTTAAAAGGGTTACTTATAGTATGTAGTACATTCGAAAATTTCACGACAAATATGAATTAAAAATTTCTTTTCATATATTGGAGCAAATGATTCTTTAATATATATAAATCCAGCAATCGACTGTTTTGATTAAAATTTTGATATATGTATAATCGATTATGTTTACTTTATGCCGATGACTCACTTCTTTACTCACACAGTGAATCACCCTTAACAGCTCTGTCGCATGTTTCTGGACATTTATTAGAGGTCAAAGAATTTTATATATTTATACGGCCCTTTGTTCCAATTTGGAACCATAGGAATCAATATATAAAGAATTTTATGATAAATGGGGAATTAAAATCAATGCTTCTAAATGTGAAGCAATCTGCATTAGAAATGCTTCTGGAAAATGCAGAAATTTTGTTGTTCCAGAGAGCAAAAATCTTAGATTATATATTAATAATATTGAAATTGCGTTTGGTGATAAAATGAAGTATTTAGGTATCACTTTCAATAAACTTTTAAAATTTAATGAACATGGAAGAATTGTGTTAAATAAGGCTTATAGAATTATGGGTTGTTTTTCAAAAATTTTATATAACAAAAATTTGCCTTGTAAAACTAAACTATTACTGTACAAGACTAGCTTAAGGCCAGTATTTCTCTATGCGTTTCCTATTTGGTTTAATGTTTCACCTTCTTATATGAAAGAATTGGAAATTTTTGAAAGAAAGATATTAAGATGTTGTATTGGAAGAAATTTCCAATCATCTTGTAAACGATATTCTAACGTCTATATTTACAATAAATCAAGGGTTACTCCCATTGGTCTTTACGTTTGTGATATTTTAAAGAAATTTATTGCAAGACTTTCTAGTCACGAGAATGATATTTTGAGAAATGCGTTTAACGAACAAATAAATTTTAATTGGTCAAATACAAATTACTTATCGCCAGTTGGTCTCATTAATGCGAATCCTCCAAATTTTAATTTAAATATTGGTTTGCGTCCACCTTTTTATCTAAAAAGTACTTCAGGCACTCATAGGGGTTAATGCATATATGTTGAATGGCTTTGCGTTGTTATTATTTTTATTTATTTTTTTTATTATTATTATTATTATTATTATTTTTTTATTTTAATTTATTTTTAAAAATTTAGTTTCTAAGCATTAGTTTTAAGTATATTATAGAGAAATACTCTCTTATGTCATGTTGGCTCCGGGAGCAAGAGCTTATAAACATATTTGGTTTTACAATTTGTAATTTATTTTCCTTGTTAAATTAAGTTTGTTACTGTATTAATATTTTGTAATTAGGATAATACATTATAGTCCTAAGTTGTACTATTTTAATGAATTGTAATTTAATTCATATGGTTTGCTAAAAGGCTCAAATAAACAATTGAAATTGAAATTGAAATATATGTATAATCGTCAATATCTAGAGATTTATTTAACGATTTTGTGTATAATGAATTTCACATGACAGCCAAATTTTTTAAGGTTAAAATAGATGCAAAAATGTTCCATCTTTTCATCTTTCATCATCTGTCCATTTAATACTATTCCCTCCTTTCTATTTCCGATGCATACGTAGAAGTCATCTCCTATCTGTACTATTTTCAAAGAGTAGGAAACATTAATTTTTGTAATAGTGATGATTAAAATTTTATCTTGGGTGCTGTTAATTAAAGTGTCGACTTCAAAGTCAAAAGTCATGAGTTCCATACTGTACTCAGTCATGAATATCTGATCACACTTTCCTGATCAGCTTCAGTAAAATTTAGTTTTTATTATTAACAGCCTGTTCACATAACGAAGGTAAATCACTATCCACAGCGATTGACGTTAGCAACACTAATGAACACACTATATCAGCATCATTAGAATTATTAAAAAATCGTTCGTTTAAAAATCGGAATAGCTAAAAATGCTTTAACATGTATAGATTGTACATATTCAAGCTTTATTATTTAAAAGAATACAAAAAACATATTTAAGCAATTTTTATTTTCCACTCACGGTTAACCTTTTCCATATGTGAATAAATTCATGTATACGCAGGTAAAGGCAGCATTTAAACAATATCTTCATTAAATCTCTGATGAGTTTTGCTGACAGCACGTGAAAACAATTTTGAATTTATGGTTTTACAACAAAATTGTCTCTACATGATGCGGAAATCAAAAGAAAAACCCCAAAACGGAAGGAAAAAACAATTAATATTTGGGATAAACAAATCTAAACGCCAAAATTTGTACAAAAGAATAAATAAATTCAAGTGTCCTAACTTGTCGTTTGCATGTTTTATGTATGAAGGAATGTGTAAAGCATTTTGCAAATAACGACATTCTCTGTTATTCGTATTTTAATCTGAATACTTTAATACAAATCAAAAAATTATTCATATAAGAATTTATGAAATATAATCATATATATACAAGAAGGCAAACAAATACTTCTGTCGTTTAGAGTTTTATTTGAAAAGCCATTAACTAGTTACGAAAAGTTCTTTAGAACTTTTTTTTGTTTTTCTCAAATGCTGTAGTTTTGCGGTTTAAGGACATTTTATAAAAAAAGAACACATTCAAAAATTTTTAATCCTAAATGATAAAATATCACGTTAACTGTCCAAGGTAAAAACTGAAGAGTTCCGCACACGTTCGATTTTTCTTTTTCCACTGATAATCGGCGTATGGTCTGTTCTGTGAAGTCCAAGTCAAATAAACGATGTTCTCTCAACGTTTACAGTTTTAAAGCTCTTTATATTTGTATGGGTAAACAGCCCACATATGGGCAGTGGACTGCTGGTGCTTTCCGTTCATAGTGCATATATGGGCTGTGAACAGTTAATGTGATATTTGTAAATAATTTAATTGTTTTAATTGTAAATAATTTAATTGTTTTAATTGTTTCATATCGTGGACATACGATTTTATGACTCTCATTTGAATCGCGCTATAGCATTCTGTAATAAACTTTTGTTCACCCAGGCGTATGAATTATGTTTAAAAATTTAATATTAAGTATACGTAGTGTGGAACTAATTATCTCTGCTATTCTCATATTATATGTAGGATTTAGCTTGTAATGCAATTTCATCGATAAAACTGTTCGTCTATTGCCTTTTTACTGATAGAATGCTTAGTGTGTACCCATTCATACAAAATAATCTATTCAAAATCCTTGTATTTGCTTTCTTTTAAATTTTCTGTTTGTTTTTTGTATGTAATATTTTGAGTTTGTATCGGTTATGTTTTAGCTGCATGAGAACTTAACCTAATCCAGCATTGAATATTAATCCAGCATTTTGAAATATAAACCAATTCAGAAGTGTTGGATCTCGAGATCAAGCGAAGCAATGAACAGGACCACTTTTGGAAAAAAATTTGTCAACATATTGCTTTGGGGGTAAATATATTGTTAAAGCACGTTGTATGACAAGTTTTTCTGTTTTTTTTTTCAAGAAATGTCCTTGGTTTTTAACTAATTATATTTGCCAGCAAAAATTCTGTCAGCACGTCTCTGTAGTGCCTGCCATTCACCATATAGGAGCTCCTTGCTGCTATTGTAGCCAGCATCTTAAAACTTAATTTTAAAGATGCGATAGTGGTTCGTTAATGACTTGATCCTCCGCTGCAAATAGGCCAGTTTTACTTAAAGATGCTAGCATTTAATTACCAATATTCTTTATCACTTTACATATTTCTTTGCCGATGTGCTGTGCTATCTTAGATTTATATGCGTTTCAAATAAATTTCTTCAATGTATAAGAATACCTCTAGCATTAAATGATGACCTGCTAAACCCTATTAACTAGAAATGTCAATATTATATAATGAAATAGATATTGATAGTTTTCGTGGCATTAAAAACACTAGGTAGATTTGAAAAACACAATTATCACCATCGTCACAGGTCTCTATCTAATCGGTTGAAAAATTATGGTAGTCACGTATATCGTAACTTCAGATAAAAGAAATCAATATTAATTATCAGGTTTCAATTGACAATACGTTTGTTACTAGCTTTCGAAATAAGTGCTGCCCGCTAATGAAAATCTAGTCCTTAAATGAAATTTCCTGTTAAAAGTATATGAAACTATTGTGACGTGTTTAGTACTATTAACTACTTAGAATATTTTTTAATCTTTATACAAGCTGAATGAATCAGTAATAACTTTTTGTCACTGTTCTTTGATTAAATTTTTCAACTCTTTGAAGATGGAACTAGTCAAGACGAACGTTAGGTATTTAAGAAATAAAATAATAAGTATGGAAATATTAATTCTTTATGATTGTTATGATAAATATTCCAAATTATCGTACGATTTTTCATCACTATCTGTTGCATTTAAAGCCTTTTGGATATGATGCCTGAATAATTGAATTTTTCTTGTAGTTTTAAACTAAAAATTAACAACTTCATCTGAGTTCATGACGTGATATTTGTTCAAAATGTTAATATGCAATTCAAGAAAATATAACAATGTAAAAAAATACAAAATTTAAAATCTGTTTTATCTTTCTAAGTCCATTAAATACTGTTATCTAAAAATCATATTATGTGTAATCAATAGGATTGGAAATTTCATTTTGAACATAACCACTTGTAAGGTGATTAATAATTAAGCACTGAACTGTAGCCATATTCACAAATTTACAATTTCCGGTTAATTACAAATCACCACATTCCTATGTGTATGGTTTGTGCGTATTTGCTTATAACCATACATTAAAAATAGGCTACGTAAACATTTTAAGGTGAGGTTCTAAAAATTAATTCATTGATTTTATTAGGGAAATATTCATACTATGCTTACTTTCATTATAAAGGAAAATAAAAAAAAGTAACAATTTTAATGAGGTGCGAGTATTGGGAAAAAATTCAAGAATATTACATTAGGCTGGCAAATAGTCATTGTATAGTTCTATAATAAATGACAGCTTTCTATGGTACATATTGTAACAAATATGTTGTCATTGGCACCCAACAATTAAAAAGGAAGCTAAATTTAAAGTTATTATAAAAACTAAATATTTAATATACAAAAGGCTGCACACAATACTTTTTGTGGGCGTGTCCTCTTAATATTATTCCCTCATTTCTAGTTCCGGCATAATGCACTGCATATCCTACATTCCCTGAGAACAGTTCTGAATTAAAAAAAATCAATGAGTGTTCGAACTCACGGGCGATGTGTTAAAACCTTTTTGTTTATTTATTTTATATTAAACCCACAAAAAACAAAGAGAATGCAGAGCAACAGACAAATGTACATACATATATTGTTATGTTTGTACATAAGCTACATACATTACTGTCTTGCTATCTTATTTTTATATATGTACGTATAACCACGTCACTATTCTTTTTGCTATGCATAAGACAAAACCGAAGATCAACATAAAACACTTTTTTAATAGTACTCCAAATTAATACTCCGAATTAAAACACTTAAATCTCCGCTCGCCGATATCGGATCGCCTTAATTTTTAGCCTAAACTCTTCGTCGAAACCCGCACTAGCGTTTTAATCCAAAAATTAATAAATTGGCTATGAATTTCCGGAGAAAATCGCGTGGGAAAATTATATGAAAATCGCCCAATAATCACTTTCAATACCGACTGCCAAGCAACGAACAAACAAACTCTTACACTTACACTTGCGTATGTATTGAAACTGATAGTTTACTGCCCTAGAGGCGCACGTATAGATGATAACACATCAAAAAGAAGATTAAAATATTTTTGTGATGAAACGGAACACGTCTGCATCTTCAAACAAAACCCATAACTAAATTGACTACAGGAACTATAAAATCTCTTTTATAATTTTTTATTTTCTATTGCCCCTGTTTACAAAATGTATAAAACTAAATTAAAGTATGGTAACATACTTTAATTTAATTTTATTTAATATATCTCACAACTAATTTAGTTTAATTTAATATATCTTCAATGGCAGTTCTGTTACACCATTTACAAGCTGAACCAAACTTTTCGCTCTTCAAAGAATCAGGACACAATATCCTAAATTTTATCGTAATTTACAGCAGGTATTTTGTTTGAACTTGATATATATATATATATATATATATATATATATATATATATACATATATATATATATATATATATATATATATATATATATATATATATATATATATATATATATATACATATATATATATATATATATATATATATATATATATATATATATATATATATACATATATATATATATATATATATATATATATATATATTTATATATCTGATATTACGTAAATGTTTGTTTGTTTGTCTACCATGATAATAAAATTGAATACCTTTTCAAATAAAGTAAACATTTGCTCCTTCTAGTTGTGGACTTAGTATGTCTACATTTCATCATTTTAATGACGAGAAGTCCCTTAAATAATATTTTGGATTTAGGTATTAGCTTGTACATCGAATAATTAAACCGCTATAATCAAAGCAAATGTCTAATAAATAAATGCGACAATTATTACATAAAACATTTTGTCCAATATTCATGCTATTTGTGTGCTGGGATGAGCTTAATCCTGTGAATGTATAAAGTTGTTATTGCGACGATGAGCAAGTCATTAGACCATTACATCTAATGTTACGCATAGATGTACGACAGTTAAACAAATACAATTTCAAATCAAACTTGTTTTATTATGTTTTACATACACATGTATACATTCTCTCATATTTGCATATTCAACAGGAAGTAATATGCTGTTAATAATTAGAAGATAAATGTTTTTCTGAAATGCTTCATTAATTTCTGTATAATACGTTTTTTGAATTGCTTTAAACTTTAAGAAAAGCTATATTTAATTATTTTGAAACTTCACATCCTCTATTAGGGAAGAGGCCATCTTCTTTTAATCTAATTAATTATTATTAAAAGTTGGAGTCATTAAACGAAAAAATTTGTTTTCCCATTACGGTTAACATATATTTTTGCATAATAATATTTTCTTGATTAAAAGTAAACTAATAGTGTATATAAATATAATACATAATTTACGATGAATCCTTAATGGTTAAGATCTCATTAAAAACTTTCATTTTGCAGCAGCAATGACTTGATTCTTACGTAAAGTTAAAAATAAATAAATTTAGTTTTTGAATATGCTTAAGTCTATAAATAAAGATTTTAATTTAAACAAATAATCAGAGTCAATCCAGAAGTTACTGCATTTTCTATAAGACAATAATACAGATAATATTCCAAATTTTTAACAGAATATTGCAGTGGCAACAACTTTGACTATAGTAGGCTGTCCTGGAAAGCAATAGAATCTTTTTTTCATTATACCACATTTGACTACCATCTCCAAGTTCATTGACATTTTTTTTTTAAATGCATATATTAAGATCAATTGCGTTTCTTATGTACATTTCGCTGCCAAAGTGTGAAGCATTACTATTTTGTTGATATTGTCTACTTGATTGGTGAAATATATATTTTTATTATAGTCAGTCCATTGTCAAATTTGTTACAACATCTTTAGTTTTTGGCAATATAAAGAACATCCAATATAAATCTGTTTTTGTTATTGTGCTCTTAAGAATATCAGTTAACTTTTTTTAAGGAATATACAACTATTTATATGTCCTTGTATAAAATTGTAGGAAAAATTATGACTTGTTCTATAAAGAAAACCTACGGAAACAAATTTTGCTCGTGTCTTAAACATAACAAAATATATTAAGAGTGAAATATAGCACATGAAATACATATAAGATATTAAAGCTCGTACATTATTCTTAAGAAGAGCAAAAAAGAAAGTAGTAAATACTTGAAATGACCATATTTGAGATATGTCTCAAGGACATTCTTAGGTTAACTTTATAAGAGCACTTCATAAAAACATGGAAGAGATACTCGTAATAACCAAAATGATGTTGACTTCAAAATCATTTTCCTTATAAAGTGAATATTGTTCTTTTGTTCTGCTCTTTTTTTATATACATATTTTTTTAAGAATATTTTATTACGTACATCAGGACTGTCAAAAGCAAAGCAAGATAAAATTAAACTTGCATACACACATACGTACATCCACTTAATGTACTTAGTTGTTATATACAGTACTTATAAGTTGTAGTGTTGTCAACTTTACGGAAAATAATGCAAACCGTTTTAAAAAAATGTAGAGAAATATGTATCAGCAAAATATAATATATTTATATAAGTTAACATTTTAATGTTCCTAACAATACAATGAAAAAAACCGGACAAAATAAGGTAATAACAAGTAAAAACGTTATATTCGATCGGGTCGAATCTTAAATACCCTCCAACTATTTAGTAAGTAAATTTAAAATGTTTTACTCGGTGGGACAGAGTTCCTTTATATAATACCGTACGTTAACTACCACTGAAGGGGGCGGGATCCAAAAGTAGACTACATCATGTTTTCCACAGACGCACGTATGGGCATTGCGACATCGTCTCAGACTTCATCACTGATCAAGAATATATATACTTTAAGGGGTCCAATTCTCTTTCGAGGGTATCAAAACCAGAGCTCAGATTTACTCGATTTTACTCGCGAGTGAAAAATACTCGCGAAAAAGAGTACTCGAAGATTACGAGTGTTACAAAAAGTTCACTCTCCACTCGTTTGTTTTAGGTGGGATTACTCGCGAGTGCTCCTTTTTAAAAAGTAAGAGTGGGAGTAAAAATCTTCGAAATAGAGTGAGAGTTCAATCTTAAGAGTAAAATCGAGTGGAAAAATAGAAACTGTTTGTCTTTGCTGACTTGTGTGTGCGTATGGTTTTTGTGTACTCTTTCAGTCTTTCCATACAGTGCGCGTGTGCGGAGCAATTAGTTGGTTTTATAAAAAAAGTTTTATTATATTTTTAAAAGTTTACTTATATTTTCTATATTATAATGAACAATAAAGACATAAATAATATATACTTGCTACTGCACACAAACATACACTCACACACACAAATCGGCAAAAACAAACAGTTTCTATTTTTCCACTGTCTGAGGAAGACTGAAAGAGTACTCGGCAAGAGTATAATCTGCTCTATTTCGAGATATTTTACTCGCACTCGAAATCGAGCGAAGCATATGCGCTCTTATTCGAGTGGCATAGAAAAAATGAGTGCACTCGATATTTTTTTTCACTCGCAGGAGTACTCGCGCTCGAATTCGAGCGAGTTGCACTCTCTGCTCGAATTCGAGCGAAGATTTCGGAGCTCTGATTAAAACTGTATTTTGGCGTGGTCGCTCTTGCAAGGGCTGTTGGAGAGACATTTCACCTTTGTCATAAAACTAACAATAAATGGTTTGGATAATTAGTATATACAAAATTTAATATTTTTTTATAGGGTCATTTATGGTGCAAAGGGGGAGGAGGAGGCAGGGCAGAAACAGGCAGTCATAAAACTCTAAAAATAAATGCTTGGGATGATTATATACAAAATTAAAATTTTTTTGTTTTTGCATAAGGTCATTTAGGTGGTGAAGGGGAGGGGAGGTTAGGGCAGACTAGTACCAGGTTACGTCTCACCTTCGTCATTAAAAATTAAAAATTTTATTTTTTAAGGAATGTTGGCTTAAGTAAAACAATTTGCTAATTTTTACACTATTTTTGAACACTAAAGGGGGCGGGGTCTAAAGACTACTTTTTATATTTTATGGCTCCAAGTTTAACGCGTTGAACCGTAGTTGACATTAAAATATATCATTTTCTTAACAAAATAACCAAAAAACTTTAAAAATTATGTTGTTATTTCTTGGTTGGTTTAGTCCTTCTTAGGGGAATTTTTTTCCCTCTTGCCCGATTTAGCCCATTTCCAAACCTAACCAATGCTATCCTTTAATATATTTATAATATCAAATTTGAAGAGTCTAGCTTTTTTCGTTTGGACTGAATGGTGATTTCCACAGACGGGCGGACGGATGGACGTGCTCAGATCGTCTTAGATTTCATCTGACCAAGAATATATATACTGACCAAGAATATATATACTGACTAAGATCATATCTACTTTATGGGATCTCAGATGGATATTTCGCAGCGTTGCAAATGGAATCACAAAGTGAATAATAAATGTAGAGAAAACCATGTTATTTTAGGAGGGAATAAAAACATAACCAAGGCAATTCTTCCAAATAATATTTGTGAAGCTTGGGAATTAGGCAAAAGTTCCAAAAATTGTTTACAGGTGTTAGAATGTTTTCAGAAATTGGATTAAGGCCAGGATAATAGAATTCTGAAGCGAAAAGAAAAGATATATAAAAATTTATAAGCTCGTAAGATATAAAAAGTAGAATATTATCAAATTATCTTTATGTCCAGCAAGCGTTTTCAATTACTTTTTTAAAATTTTTTAGTAATAATACCTACAAAATTAGGGGAGAAATATAGCAAACTTTGCTGGCAACTCTGACAAGTAGTGGTGGTGGTTTATTAAAGAAAATGACTTATGCGGCTATTAAATGCATTTTTCACAAAATTTATGAGTTTAAAATTAAGAGGCACGTTATAAAATATATCCTTGTCTTAAGGAAGGAAAAAATGAATTTTTTTTTATTTCTTTTATTTTTGAATGACAACTGAAAGAAATAAAAATTTCTAAAATATTTCATTACTTGCACATAATTTGAAAAGTATAGTTAAAATTTTAAAGGAACGATGTTTTAAAATTAAAAAGTTCTTTTTTCATAATTATGAACGGTTTGTTAAGTTATTATATATAAATGTAAACTATATGTTTGAAGTAAAGAGATATGGCAAAAAAATGGTATCATGCCGATAATATTTTTTAATTTTGTGTAAATTTTAAGAGCTAAAATGTAGTTTTTTTTTTTTTTTTTTTTGTTGAATTCTGTAAATTATTTTCTTGTTTAATCTAAGTGAATCTACAACTTTTGTAGTCTTTAAAATGTTAAATGATATTTTTTTAAATAAATTGCTTTGCAATTTATGAGGAATATGTATCACATCAATGTAAATATAACACATCACTCGTTGGCATTGCTAGCAACGATATAACTACTATATAATAAACAAATTTAACGTAGTGATTTCAGGTCATATATTATAATTATATATATATATATATATATATATATATATATATATATATATATATATATATATATATTTATTAAAGTATATACCAAAAATTGGACCACTAACAAGGAATTTAGCAAGTCTTAAAAGAAAAAAATCAAATGTACCAAGCAACAAAACATATTAAATTTACAAAACAGAAAAAACTATAAAAACACAAAATTATATTATAAAAATATCTGACAAACTTTATGTCAAATTTATGGTTTATTTAAGTTAAATCCTAAACTAAATATTTTTGAATTTAATTTCATAAGTACGAAAAAGGAATAATAAATATTTTTGTCTTTATTTTTGTACAACTTGTTAAGAATTTATTGTAATAAAATGCAATGCTATACAAGTGAGGTTAGTAACCTTCTCCTAGAAAGTGCTCGGTGACATTTTTGCATCAGATAATGCAAACAAAAAGATAAAATGGCATTACCAATGGTTTTATTAAAAATAAAATTTCCACAGCAAGTAGTTTTAAAGAGATTTGATGGGTTTATTTGTATTATTTTTTTTTAGAAAACATCTGTATTATATAAACTTAAGAATGGAAAAATGTGGGTAACAGAAATAAATATACAAAATAATAGCAGGAAAAGAGGATAATTTGTTGAAAATATGTAAAATAATTTAATTAAAAAATTTTTTTATTAAATAATGGTAAAGGATAATGTGGTCGTAATATATTAATATTGACAGCAGGAATGAAATGAATTTTTTTATCTTTGACTGCGTTTTTGTTATCCTCTCAGTTTGAGACAACCTGGGTTCCAAAAATGTCTGCAGGTTTTTCAACTATTTCAATGGCAAAAAAAAAAAAAAAACAGAAGATAATGGCACAACAGTATCAGAGAAAATAAAACCACTACAGGTTTATTCCCAATTTGTTTTAATACAGGAAGTGTCTTAGAGCTTTAAGTTGTAAAAGGAATGTCTTCCATATTGAAACATTTTAATTTATTGAATATTTTTATTGACTCAGTTTACTAGTAAGAATTTTCTAATGTAATTATTGATTGATTTTGAAGATGTGGTATATAAGCCAAGAGGCTTTACAACTTTCTTAATATACCGTTGAACTCCACAATAAAGAGCTACTACGAATAAAACAATATTAACATGCATATTTCGTAAAAACCTGAAATAATTTCATTATAAAACAAAATAAATATCTATTTCTAGGCTAAAAATTAGAAAAATTGTCAAAGAGTAAGAAAACTAAAGCTGGCTAAATGTTTATATTGTTGCAAATATAAAGTAAGTTTAACAAAATGTTATCACACAGCCGACAGATATTTAATTTATAGAACTTCATACAAAAAGTTTACGAATAAAACCAACTTTTGCATTATTTTTGCCCCAGTAGCAAAGTTTGACTCATCATTATCATCGTAAACATTATTAAGATCAACAGCATTAACAATGTGAAACAAGAAATTTATGTTTTGTTTGGTTTTGGCTGACATATTTGTTAAATACTCAAAATAATTTACAAGTGTTGTCTGGTTGAATTGCATACAACTATTGCAACAGTAAGACTACATAAGGACTTTCTGTCTCCCGCTCAAGAGAATTGTATAAAGTTTATTAAATTTACAATG
Source organism: Linnaemya tessellans (assembly GCA_951800035.1). Lineage (NCBI taxonomy): Eukaryota > Metazoa > Arthropoda > Insecta > Diptera > Tachinidae > Linnaemya > Linnaemya tessellans. The sequence goes on along the minus strand of OX637533.1, from coordinate 102,939,520 downwards.
TTTGATCGATTTTTTGTTTTAGTTTTTGTGTTTTTAAAACTGCAAGCAATTTGGGTTAACTTCTTTACACTATTAACCCTTAGATGAGTAAAACAAAGTAATCTAGTCACAGAATAATAATTACTGAGAGAGTTCACAAATATAAATTAATCATGCAAACTCAAGTAATATTTAAGGATCAAATATTCTTAATCAGTGGGCCATGAAGCAAATAATCAAAGGAAACGCAAAATAAAAATGCACATGGGTGCTGATTGTGGAAGAGTGTAGCAGCTTCTGAAACAGCATTTTTATGTTCTGATGTTCAATTAATTAGCAATCAAGTCTCTCCAGAAGAAATATTCACGACAATTCTTAATAAAAACACTATACATAAGACCGAGAAATAATGCTGATAGGAACATAAATATTTAAATGGCATTATTTTTAGCTGTTGGCTGTTCACGAGACTATGAAGCGGAGGATCTCGATTTCAACTCAGCGTTCAGTCATGAAAATTGTGTTGAATTCTTTTGATCAACATTACTGCAAGGTTGTATTACTTGTTGTCCGTCTGTGTCAGTGATGAAGGCATAGCACTGGTCACTGGACAATTACTGGCAGCGATGGAGACTGTCGGCACTGTCGCAAAACAAACAAAAAAAAATAGCCGTCAAAGTAAAAGGTTGAAATAGCTAAAAACGTTATATTCGACCGGGTCGTACCCTCCAAATATTTAGTAAGTATATTTAAAATGTTTAACTGGGTGGGACAGAGTTTCTTTATGACATCTCCGTACACAATTTTAACCCTCGGAGGTATAACCAGGTCTGTGCAGACCTTTTGCATATAAAAGTGTGTATAACTTTATTGTTTTTCACGTTAGCAACAAATCCTTCTATGACTTCTTGGAGCAACATTCTCCGGACATAGTAAACAAAAAATCAGTCCGATCGCAGGTCCGGATTAGCATTAATCGAGGTTTTAAAATATTTTGGTTCGAACGGTATAACCAGGTCTGTGCAGACCTATGAGTAGTTTGTATGGAATGAATGTGAGACAGGTGATTAAAACCGTTTTTGATAGGGATTTTGAAAAGAGCTTGTATATAAAATGTCAATATTGGATATAGTGCAAGCAAAATATAAGTATATCAGCAGAATTTGAAGCTTAAACGTCTGTATATCTTCTTTGAAGAGTATTAATTTCAAATTTTTTATATATAAAAAAAAACTAAAGAAGTGTGACTATATTATTGTCGCTTGAAGTGTAAATATACAGTTATTTTAGTGAATAAAATTTATTTTTTTTTACAAATTCAAACGGTAAGTATTTTTGTAGTTTTTCTTATAAATACTGCTTATTATAAGTTTATGTTTGAGTATAGAAAAATGACATCAGCATTTGCTACCGATGATATGATGGACGTTGTGAACTTTACCGCAAGATTTTTATGTTTACCAGAAGAAGAGTGAAGCCAAATGGAAGTAAGGTTAGGATTGTGGTTAGCCGCTGATGATGAACATCCCTATAAAAGTACTCCTTTCGAAGGTGATGATGAAACAGACTTAGCCACTGAGATAGAGAGCATTTGTGACGATGATGACGACTTGGACGAATTTTATTAAGGCACGGCATGAACTATGGGCCGTCAAGGTCCAGTTTCAGGAACCGTGAGAATTTGATTTGATAATAGCAGCACAATATCATATTCATTCATTTTATTAAAATTTCAAATTAATTTTCCAATTTTGTTATTTTCCTGGTAGCTGTAGGCCTTCGGATAGATGACCAACCATTCCATGCCGTATCTTCTTCCAGTCGACCATATTGTTCTCTTTGTTATAAATTGGACAAAAACCAACGAAAAATACGGTTTCATTGCATGTATTGCAAAAAGCCGATATGTTTACAGCATTTCATACCAGGTCCTCATGTATTGAATGCCGTGCCTAAAATTTATTTGATTACTTTTAAATAATAAAATACCGTATATACCTAGCTAAGATGTATATAAATGTATTTTTATTGTTAATTTTGTGTTTTTACAAGCATAAAACTCATTTAAACACACTTTTAGGATATCAGCATATGTATTTCCATACAAAACCCATATAGGTCTGCACAGACCTGGTTATACCGTTTAGCGCCAAAAAAATCCTTATACCTCGGAGGGTTAAATATGTATTTTGAGAGAATCATTCCGGGAAGGGAATAAAAAATTTTCAATATTCACACTATTTTTGCATATAATATCGTACGTAAATGCCCACTAAAGAGGGCGGGGTCCATAAATAGACTATATCATGTTTCCACAGACGAACGTATGGAAATTGCTAGACCGTCTTAGACTTAATCAATGATCAAGAATATATATTATATACTTTATAGGGTCCAATTATCTTTGGGGAGTACTAAAACTGGAATTTAGCGGGGTCGCTCTGGCAAGGGCTGTAGGGCAAACATTTCACCTTTGTCATAAAACTCTAAAAATAAATGCTTGAGATAATTAAATGAAAAATAATTTTTTTTGTAGGGTCATTTAGGTGGCAAAGGGGGAGGAGTAGATAGGGCAGAGTAGTACCAGGTTACGTCTCAGCTTCGCAATTAAAGCTTACAAATTTTAAATTATGTATGAATTTTTATTAGTCGAACTTTCTTATGTAAATTGTTAATTTTATCAACGGGCTTAATTTCGAATCTGCAAGACTGCAAACCATTTTTTATTATTTTATTAATAAATGAATTTGTTCAAATTCTATTTTTATTAATTTATATTAATATTGGAATATTAAGAATATTTTTCAATAATCATCAAACCAGCAGAAAGGATCAGTACTGATTTCGAGGCCGCTACGCCATCTCATCAGCGTTCTTTGTTCAATTTTTCCACTTTTGCAAGTGGTGCTAGTTAGTAGGAATATCAACTATTTAACCAATATTTTAACGAAAATTGAATGTGAGAAGTTATCACATTCATATTTTTAAGTTATTAGCTTTTTGGTTAGTACGAAATTCCCCAACCCAAAATTAACAAATTTTATTTTTAGGGAATCTAGGCTTAAGTAAAACAATTTGTCAATTTTTTGCACTATTTTTTCATATAATAACGCTCACTAAAGAGTGCGGTGTCCATATATTATTATTTTGTATTTTATGGCTCCAAGTTTAACGCGTTGATCCTTCTTTAACATAAATATATATCCTTTGCTTCACAAAATTACAAAAGAACTTTAAAAACTAATTGTTGTTTTTTAGAGGTTGGTTTAGTTCTTCTTAGGGGAACTTGTTTCCCTCTTGCCCGATTTAGCACATTTCCGAACTTAAGCTGTGTTATCCTTCAAGATATATTTATAACAAATTTGAAGAGTCTAGCTTTTTTCGTTTGGACTGAATCGTGATTTCCACAGACGGAGGGACGGATGGACGGACATGCTCAGATCGTCTTAGATATACTTTATGAGGTCTCAGATGGATATTTCGGTGCGTTACAAACGGAATGACAAAGTGAATATACCCTACATATTCTTTTTTGGAGGGTATAACAATTATGACACTCTATTTAAGGACAACGGAAATATTTAATTTAATTGCATAATGAATTGAAAGCATAATTGTTGCATTTTAAATACTATTAACTTGAATATAATTTCTCATATTCCAGATATTTTCTTATTGCATGTACACCGTAAAATTCTGTAAAGATTTAAGCCTATCAACTCAATTATATAAATAAAATAAAAGAACAAGGGTTAACTAAATATTCCACTTGAAAAACTAGATTTCATACCAAACACATTGAGAATCATATTAAATATTTCCTGCTGTTGTGGTGTGTAGTAAATGTTTGTTGTTAACATTTTTTGTTGTCCTCTGTTTGCTTGAATAAACTTTTAAAAGACTTTTATCTTAAATTAACATTTTTAAGAGAAGGATAGCCAAAAAGAATAAACAAGTTATACTAAATGTTGTATTATATAAATAATGTTCGAAAGGGATTTTAAGAGTTTTTTCAACACCATTTATTTTTATAATATTAAAATTTTTTTTTGGAATTATTTAATAAATTATCAACTACAGATTTCTAGATATTGTGTTGAGCATTCATCACTTGCTTTTGTCAAAAGTAGGTGTGGAAAAGGAAGGGCTCTTGGAAAACAAACTTAATCCAATAACTTTAACAAATTAAATTTACTGCTTAACTTTTCTTAAAATAGAATAAAAATATTTGGCAAAAGGTTTCCGATTGGTTTGATAGTAGTAAATTCAATTAAAAGTGTCAAGAACATTTCTGCAAAATAGAAAAGTCATAGAATTTAAAATAGTAAAGAAGTAGATAAAAATAAAAGCAGGCATAAAACTAACTTTAATATAAAATTTACTGCTGAAGAGAGAAGTGGGTTTACAATTACATCATAGGGCGATTTTTTTCACTGTCATGGTGAAGTATCATATGCGAGGCATTGTAATTAGACTCAAGTTAATTAGTATAATGAACTTAATTTAATTACTATTTTATGAAAAGAAAATTTTTGTAGCAAAATATATTTTTAAGCCAATTTGTGAGTGTATAAATATATATATATATATATATATATATATATATATATATATATATATATATATATGTATATATATATATATATATATATATATATATATATATATATATATATTTGTTTAATTAAGACTGATACCCTGCTGATGACCTATCCTCTTGCAATGGGTTATACAGCAACTGTGAAAAGAGGGTCTTGATTTGAAAGAAGGAGAAAGCTGAGAAAATCAGCAATTCGTTGTAGAAACTTAATGTTTTACTTTGCCATGGAATTTTGTAACAGCATTTAATGCAATAAATCAATTAATTATTCAATTTAATTTTAAACGTGCCGTTTCTATTTTCCAAAATTTTATAAAAAATTCTCTGTGTTTTTGGCTATTTAGAGCATTACCCTGAGTCTAATACAGATCATTAGGGAACATTTATCCAACATTTTTTAAGTCTCAATTCAAATGAATAAGAAATCAAAACCATAGAAGGAACTCAATGAATCTATAAGTTAAATATTGTTTATTACAATGATTTAAATTTAAAGTGTCAAGATTTCTCAAGAGTACGGCAGCAGCACACGTTACTGCAGCCAATAAACTCAAATGCATCGTAGACTGTACTCTAGCCATATTCCTACCTGTTTAAAAACATTATGGTATATTATTACTGCCATATTCTGTTTTTCTGCTAATCAACAAAACAACCACAGCGAAGAAACCACTGACTTGTTTTCTCAAGTGCAGATTCATATTTCGGTACAGTTTACATAACCCAGACACACGACTCATATACTCCTGGTAAATCTGTATGGAAATTACATATACCATAGACTTGTATTAAAGTCGTCTATGCCGAGTCGAACGTCTGGTTTACCAGCAGCTTAATATTGTGAGCAAGAAAAAACTTATATAGAGAGGAAAAATGTTGTGTTTGTTGTTTGTGGAAATTTCCGCCAAAACAAAATAATTTATGATGTTAGCACACGTGTCACTTTATTAACATGTTATAAGTATATGTTAATATATAAGCGACATACATACATACTCACTTAGTTACAACTCAAAGCCGGCATTGTTGATTTTTGCTTGTGTTATACTTAAGCCATTATATAAGGCAAGCCATGTTATTCCATGTTATTTGAAATTAAGTTGTTGATGTTATTGTTTTACATTATATGAGGCTTGTTGTGGCATGTTGAATATACTTTTATAAAAAAGTAGGATCGTATATCACTATATATTTTGGATGATTTTGATTAATACAGGGTGACCCAAAAAGGACCGAAGTAGTGTGAAATCATTATAACCTTATTTAAGACATAATTATATTTCTTCACTGACAAAATTATGACAGTAACGGAATGTATTTTGTTCAAGAAGTTTTCCGTTTTTTTAACTGATTCTAACAGTCATTCAAAAAACTAACTACACATTAATACGGATTTTCTGTTGCTTTCAATATTGTCCGTTGTTTATTTGTAAGTATATTCACAATATTATTAAAGAAACGGAATGTACTTCATTCAAGAAGTATTCCGTATAATAATTCTTAAATGAACAATCATTTAAAATTTTAAGCAATTTTAATTTTAACTGATTCAAACAATACTATTTCTCTTTGAGCTAACAAAATAAAAGAGAAAAGCAATATTTTTTACAGATTTAAGTCTGTTAATTTTTTAACATTTAAATTTAAATGATATTTTTGTTAAAGTTAAATGAATAATAAGTTGACCGGTTTTTAATCGAATATTCATTTATTTTATATGACAATTTCAGTTAATTTTACGTACAGAATATTTTGAGTGTTTTTATATTAAATGCATTATATTGATGGAGACTATTTTTTTAATTCAATTATGGAAAGTTATATCACGCAAGTAGTGGCAATTTCCTGTTTCGCATATTCGTGCTCTATCCAAAACATTGTACAAAACTTCAGGTATTATGTTATTAATTTCGTTGCGAATACTATTTTTTAATTACTGTATTGTTCTAGGCTTATTAATATAAATTTTTTTCTTTTAAATAACACAAAAGAAAACATACTGGTGCTGAATCCTTTGAACATGGAGGCCAATTAAAATCGCTTGATGGGGGAAATAATTCGTTCGTTTCGTCGCAGTGTGCGGTGTGTCTCCATGCTGTGGAACCATACTTGCGGATGGTTTTATTAAAAAATTTTCCAACATTGTCCCATAGCTAATACAAGTGGTGGAAATGGACGCACCGTGTTCATTTAAAAACAAATAATAATAATACATAAATTAAATGAATATATGGACAAAATATTCTTTCGAACGAAACAACGCACCAAACAGTTTAATTCTCGCAGCTAAGCTACACTTGGAATTTTGGATGCCTATATCCTGCAGTCTTGTCTATTAACGAGCCCATTTAATTGGAAATGTGCTTCGTCGCTCATAAATTAACTTTTTTTTGTCTTTGACCAGCACTCAGAGGATGACCCCTATATTTGCAGTGAATTGCGATGGAACTACAAAGGAGGGTGTAGTACGGAGGGGACAGATGAAGGAATTTGAGAAGGTAGAGTTTGTAGCTATTTAAACCTTTTTTTTTTCCTCGCCGGCTAATTCTTTGCTACAGGATCGACGAAGGAGGGTGCTGTTACTCTGCTTGTTAGTACATCACAGTGTCAGTCGCTGCCAATTATGCTCAGTGACCAGTGCTATGCCTTCGTCATTAAAAAAAAGGCTGGCAACAACAAACACAACCACCCACTAATGCTGATCACAAGAATTCAACACAATATTTCATGACTCAGCGCTGGATTGAACTCAGGACCCTCCGCTTCATAGTCTCGTGTTCTACTACTTCAGCCAACAGCACCCACGAACGACGAAACACCGTCCCAAACGGAGGGTGTAATACTCTTGGAGTTTCCGTAGCCCCACACTTTCCATTTACGAACCCTTTTAACCCTAGAGGGATAACCTACGTCTGAGAGACGTATGCCTTTTTAATTTTTCGCTCTCCCTCTCTCTCGAATGTTTTTGCAACACGTTGCTGTTTTTATTTTTCTCAGTCGTCTACAGTAGCTTGCCGATAGTGGTTATTTTGTTGTGGTAAGTTCGATACTCTTTGAGTTTTGACGATCGGGTACGTCTCGGAGACGTATGGTTAGCTTTTGTGTGACTTTTACACTCAATTTGAATAAATTTGTTTTGATCGTGATTTCGTTTTTTCATAAGTTAAACCAAGAACAATGGTCCGAAATGGATGCTTAAATGACACAGAAATAAGTGCGTATTTGCAAGGTTTATCGGACGATTCGGAATCATCTGATAATAGTGAAACAGAAAATGAATTATTTGAAGATGATGTTCAGAGCGATGTCGAAGATAAGGAAATCGCCAGTGAAGATCCTGATATCAACACAGCTTTATTGCAGAACCAATTTACAGGATCTCGCAATTGTGATTCTTCTTCAGATAGCCGTATTCTTACGTTCTCTGAACCTACTATTAGAAGCAAAAGTAAGTATTGCTGGACAACGTCGAAAGGTAAAAACGCTGGCAGAGTTTCTTTATCCAACATTGTTCGAACGGCAAGAGGTCCTACTAGACAATGTAAATCATTGCTTGATCCCCTTTCCTGCTTCAATGCATTTTTTACCGACGAAATTATTCTGGAAATTGTAAAATGGACAAAAGTGGAAATATCCCTGAAACGTAAAGATGGAATGACGACAGCAACTTATAGGGATACAAGTGAATATGAACTCCGCGCCCTTATTGGAATTCTCGCTTTGACAGCTGCGTTAAAAGATAACCATCTGGCAACTGATGAAATATTTGATAATACCTACAGTGGAACGCTATATACTTCGGCTATGAGTCGCGATAGGTTTAAATTTTTGATTCGATGCCTACGAATGAATGACAAAGCATTGCGACCTTCTCTTCAACCTAATGACCGGTTTTTGCCTGTCAGAAAAGTGTGGGATATGTTCATTCAACAATGCCAAACCAGTTACACACCAGGGTCGCATATCACAATTGACGAGCAGTTGCTGAGTTTTCGTGACCGATGTCCATTTAAGATGTACATTCCCAATAAATCAAATAAATATGGGATCAAAATTGTAATGATTTGCGACAGTGCCACAAAATATATGTAAGTTCAATGCCATTCCATACCTAGGCAAATCGTGTAATACTACCAACGTCCCTTTGGGGGAATATTACGTGAAGGAATTATCCAAACCAATACATGGGACTTCTCGCAATATAACTTGTGACAACTGGTTTACGTCAGTTCCGCTGGCAAAGAACTTGCTAAAAGAGCCGTACAAATTGACTTTGGTGGGAACTATAAGGTGAAATAAACGTGAAATTCCGGAAGTAATGAAAAATTCACGATCGCGAGAGATTGGAACTGCCAGATTTTGTTATGATGGACATTTAACGCTTTTGTCCTATAAACCGAAGCCTTCTAAAATGGTGTTCATGCTCTCATCCTGCAATGAAAAAGGCGCTATCGATGCAAGTAGTGGTAGGCCAGACATGATTTTGTATTATAACCAAATAAAAGGAGGAGTCGACACGCTCGACCAAATGTGTTCAATAATGTCGTGCTCAAGGAAAACTAACCGTTGGCCTATGGCAATATTTTACGGACTGCTCAACATAGCTTTTGTAAATTTATACGTTATTTATTGCCACAACCTGCAGTCTCGAAACCAAAAACCGTCTAGTCGAAGAAACTATATGAAAACTTTATCCAGTTCGTTGACATCGCCATGGATGGAAAAGCGCTTGGAGGCTCCTAGTTTGAGTAACGCTTTGAAGCGAAATATAAAAAATGCATTGCCTCAATAGGTTGAAAGAGAAGAATCTGAACCAAAGAAAAAGAGATACTGTTCCTATTGCCCCTCCAAAATAAGGCGTACTATGTCGAAAATGGTGTGTGTAAAATGTACTAAGCCCATATGCGGGGAACATAAAAATGAAGTGTGCAAAACTTGTACCTGATTTGACCATACTTAATATTTTTTTTTATTTATCATAAATGTTATATCTAAATAAGCTTAAAAAGCGAACGAAATGTGTTCATCTTAGTTTTTAAGACAACAGCAGTTCCTTTTACAAAATACTTCGATTTTTTTGTTTATTTTATAAGAATATTGAAAATGTGATTTTTTGCTACATAATACTCTAACGCATTTGATCATTGGAAAACTTGTATATAATTTTTAAACAAAAGCTATACCATAAAATTAAGATATAATATATATTTTTTTCATTTCCAATAATATATGAAGTGTTCTCAATCGTGCGTACGCAACTTATTTCCCAATGATTGGCATTTGAAACATGTAGCTTTCGAAATAATAAAATGTAGTATTAATTTGAAATATTTTTTTTTGCCGAAGTAGTGGTAACAGCAACCACCTCTTTCCTGTCCCAAAACTGCATTTGCATTTTCTATATATTTAAGTATTTAGTGTTTATGCAGGAATGGATTTCTTTTCAACATTTGGTTTCGTCTGTTTTTGTTGTTTCATTATGGTTGGTTTTTTTTCAAAAAGAAAAAAAAAGAAAATATAAATAAGTTATAATTTTGTTATGTGGAATAAACTCTGTTTTTGCATTTTTGTGCTACAAACATAAATTTTGTAATTGCAAAACTCGCAAACATGCCTACCTCGGGAATTTATAGTTTACAAATAAATATGCGTGCGTAAAAATACATATAACTTTTGTATTATTTTTATTATAATTTTTTTTTTGTAATTAGCTTAAATGTTTGCTATTTATAATACATGAAATTTGAATTATTGTCAGAAAAATGTATAACAACATTGTTATGTATGAAACTTTCATTTGATATTTAAAATAATTTTATTGGCATGTCTGCAATTAAATAGTAAAACTTATTTCGATTAAGCAATTAAAAATTGTTGTAAATAAATTGACATAAAATAAATTATATGCAAAATCATTTTCATAAAATTAATGCATCAGCTTAAGACTACAATATGGGCGATTAATAAAAATTAGCTATTGTATGGAAATCCGTGCCTGATCCGAAAGTCGTTATTGAAAATTATTCCAAAATTAATTATGACTTACACGTGATTTTCAGCAAAAATAGCTGTTGGGGGAAGCTTTTGTCTGAAGTAGTTAGCGGCCGAATATCCCAAGTCAGATAGATGCATAGAATTTTTCTAAAAATAATTAGTGCATGGTTTCTCTAGTTGTTGTCGGCTTCTTTTAGTGACGCAGGCATAGCACTGGTCAATGAAAATTACTGACGCAAATTGTAAGGCCTCAGTAATGACCTTTTATATTAGCAAAGACCCCAGTGCTATAAAATATCTTCTTATAAAGCTGCACGAGTAAGTCTCCAGTGCAAAAATGGACTCTAAAGCTCTACTTCTATCTCCATGTAAATTCATCATCCATCAAACAAAATTAAACTGCTAGAATTTAAATTAATTATTTTCTTACTTCATACATTTTTTTTCAAAAACGCATTTAGTTTTTGGGTATGGAAATAATGTAAATATATGGTGTATGCTTGACGTGCTAAGTAAGCAGCAATTTATCAAAACCTTCATTCTAATCTACTCAAATTATTCTCTATAAAATCTTTAGCGTCAACCCTTTTTAGAGTTTTTAAACGTCTTTGTCTTTTTTTATTTTTGTTCTTATTATTATTATTATTGTTCATGACAGCGCGATATTCCTACATGATGTTTAACGTTTCATACACACATCTTGCCATATATGTGTAAAGTGAAGTCGGTATAAGTACAAACAAAAATAAAATTCACGTATATATGTATTTATATATTACATATATTAAAATACCCGCTGTAGCTGGAATATGAGGACAACATTCACATGGATATGGTTTGCGTATTTTAATAACGAAGATAAAACTCTACATGCGTACTATTATTTAGTTCTAGATCGTTGAATCTTGCAGTTTAAGAATTTAGTTATAGAGTCATTTGAAAAAGGCTGCATTACAACATACACACAGAAAACTTTATAAAAGTTTAGAATAGTTGTAATCATTGGAAATATTAGTAGGTAAAATTCGTTAAATGGGTAATAGAGCAAAGTGAAGTCAATGGTAATATTTCGAAAAAAGTTCTTTATCTTCCCTGATAAAGCACATTTCCATCTGAATGGCTTCGTGAATAAACAATATAGTGGAATTTGGGGCTTAGAATACATAAGGAAAATACATGACAAGCAACTGCCTGGTGCGGAAATAGTCATAGCAAATTCCATAAAAGGAGTAACGACCTGTCATTAGATCCATAGGAAGCCATTTGGCGGCTATTTGATTTTATGCCTAATCGGAACTTATCTTCTTAAAGTCCAATAAAAAAAAAACAATCTCAAATATACGAGTTGTTATAGACAATTTTATATATATGGGAAAACAGAAAATTTTTAAGTATATTCGTGTTGATTATTTTCTCAAATTTAAAAAAAATTCCAAATTGATTATTGAGGGGTTTTAGCTAGTTCCTATGAGCATTTCACTGCAGATATTCAGGGAGCCTCTACACAACATTTTTTAGAATAACTAAATATATTATTTTAAATTTTTACCAAAGGTATTCAAGGCTTATATCTGAAATAATTTTGGAATTCGAATAATATCAATTTTAAGAAACCCATCTTTTTGAAAAACCTTTTCTTAAAATTGATATTATTCGAATTCCAAAATTATTTCAGATATAAGCCTTTTTGTAAAAGAAAGAGGACTTCCTCACCCAAAATTTGCATATGTGTACGCGGCTCCGTACGTTTTTTTTAATGACCAAATTACGACAACTAAAACTTATATAATGACCAAATAACGACCACTAGTCCTCACTAAAATTGACATTAATCAAGTTCCAAAAGTATTTCAGACATGAGACTTTCTGTGCAAGAAAGAGGACTTTCTCTGAAAATTGGTTGTGGGAAAGAGGATAGAGGGAGTAGCGTTTGTGGATGTTCGATTTGAACATCCCCAAGTTAAAATTAGCAGTAAAAAACTCTGCTGGAAGCATCCAAAGAACGAATTCTCTCTTTAATGCGTGGTGCGGTTCACTGGCAACTCAAGGATGTACCCTATGTGAGGAGCGGGTAGCTCGCAAAAATAAAAAACTTTCGGGCACAAGCTCCCTTATCTCACCAGAACATATTCCGTTGTAGTATCGGTAGAACAATGAAACACATCCCACGTTGCGTCCATGCTCCAGTGAGTCAATAGATTTGGCTACCCTACTGTCACCGACGAGCCTCTTCGCTCTCACTTGCACGCTGTCGAGCAACTTCAAGATAGACTTTGAAGCACCGTCCCATACATGAGAGTTGTATTCCATTTTCGGTCGGATGTAGGTGGTATATATAGTGAGGAGATCAGTTGTGGTGAAGTATGTCTTACACCGTCTTAAAAAGCCGAGGCACTTGAATGCTTCTTTTGAAAAATGCGATCAATCTATCGAACGTCACATTGTATTTTCATACCAAGAACATCAAGAGCTTCTGATTTCCCAATACCTATAACATCCATAAACACGGATGGCGCAGCACCTTCTACCAGTCGCCTATCCATAAGCACGCAGCACCGCGTCTTATGAGGATTAAAGTTAACCCTATTCGCTTGGCCCCATTCAGAGATTAACACGAGATCACTAATGAGCGACTCATTCATCATTTGTCTTCTGGCGTCAATCTCCTCCGGGGTTGGCCGGCTGGTGAACGAGAAAGAGTGGTTAATGCTGCTAAATGCTGGTTAATATCAAATTGAGAGCGAGTCGTGAACAGCATTTTCTTAACTTCAGTATTAAATCGGGAGTAGGGTGCTAGTTAAAATTTTGAGCGATTTGTACAACAGTACCATAATTTAAAAAATCAATGAGTGTTCGAACTCACGGGCGATGTGTTAACACCTTTTTGTTACACGGTACCTGTTCGATTTCTATGAACACAGACCCACAAACCCGGAGGTAGAGTTAATATAAATTATTTTTTATTTATTTTATATTAAACCCATAAAAAACAAAGAGAATGCAAAGCAACAGACAAATGTACATACATACATTGTTATGTTTGTACATAAGCTACATACGTTGCTGTCTTGCTATCTCATTTTTATATATGTACGTATAACCACGTCACTATTCTCTTTGCTATGCATAAGACAAAACCGAAGATCAACATAAAACACTTTTTTAATATTACTCCAAATTAATACTCCGAATTAAAACACTTAAATCTCCGCTCGCCGATATCGGATCGCCCTAATTTTTGGCCTAAACTCTTCGTCGAAACCCGCACTAGCGTTTTAATTAATAAAATCGGCTATGAAATTCCGGAGAAAATCGCGTGGGAAAATTATATGAAAATCGCCCAATAATCACTTTCAATACCGACTGCCAAGCAACGAACAAACAAAGTCTTACACTTACACTTGCGTATGTATTGAAACTGATAGTTTACTGCCCTAGAGGCGCGCGTATAGATGTTAACACATCAATAAATTATGAATAATACATTGATAAAATAAAAACCATGGATAACAAAATAAAGTGGCCCATTATTACGGTAGCAACTCTAGACTGTCAGTCTGTTGGTATGATTATAGTCAGGTGTTTTCTGCAGACAAGCACATACGAGTATATTCGGGGTTTCGTTTCTTTTCTATCTGTACAAAAATAAGAACAGTTGGTACTACAGTGAGAACGGTCGTTGTGTTATTAATATTGCATAGAAGGTATTGACAATAAAGTAAGAACTCTGTGATGTAAGCAAAACAGGTGAATTATTGATGGTTAATTATCAGTTTTCTGTGTGTAATATAATTTTTTTTCAAAATAGTTCAACTGTATTAGAATATATTTCAAACCAAAAAAATGTATGCCAATCCTCCCCAACGCGACTTCATTTTCGTAGAATTAGAGCAAGGCTAATTACAAAATTTCCTGCAATATTTTATGTTCATGGGCTACACTTATCTGTACAAGCTCGCTATGCTAATTTACTTAAATAGGTACATAGATAACGGCAATGTCTGCAACATAATCCCAACTTTAGCCAAATATATTTTCTTTCTGCCACATAGTGAAGCAAACAATGTATACAATAAAACATGCTTTATCTTAAATACTGTTGATTTTCAGCAGTTTGCATAATATTTTTCTACTTTAACTGATTTTAGAAGTGCAATCGTTCTTCCTCTTGCTGTATATTGTCTCTTTATTATTTATTTTTCCCGTAGTAGTCTAAATATACTCACTCTCGCATGCACAACTGTTTACATATGCTGTTTATAACGTCTTTGAAAGTTCTGTATAAGAGTGTGTTTAAGCCTTAATAAAACCATTCTTCATGCATGAAATGTTATTTTGTAAATATTGCTACAGTTACTTGTCTTGTTGTAGAAGAAAAAACAAATTTATAAAATAAAAAGACATATAAAAATGAAAACAGAAATGACAGTAGCAAGTGTGGAAGGAAAAAGGATTTAGTTGCCACATCTGTTACTTAAGCGGCGAAATTTATTAACAATCTTTACACATTCACAAGAAACGTATACAACAACTACGATATAATATTGTTTTCATTCAGAAAACTGAGAAAAGAACAGCGTGTGTGCCTGACTGCCTGTCTAGTTATTCTTACTTTATATGTACAGGTATAGATGTCACCTATCAAATTGTAAGAAATAAATTAAGATTATATGTATGTCTTTATATCAAAGCATAGCTGTTAAGTAATGATTACTAATCATAATAATTAGTAATTGGATTATTATTTTTTTAAAGGTGAAGTAATGATTATATTACGACTATTTTCAGATTTGCACGATTACTAATTGATTACGATTACAGATAATCGAAAAATAATCAAGATTAATAACAATTACGAAAAAATAATCAAAAATAATAAAAAGTAATCGAAAAATTATTTGACTACTTTCGAAGATTACTTTTGATTATTTTTGATTATTTTTTTTTATTTTACGATATTATAAAGTATATATATCTTTTGGTGAGTGTTATGCTACACTTTATGTTATTTATAATTGGTAATATAAATTGTAGTGAGTCTTCAGCTCCAGTTGAACGACTGTTTTCATTTGCCGGGATCGTCAACATTCCAAGGCGGCAATCATTATCTGATTTTTCTTTTGAAAAATTAGTTGTAATGAAAGCCATTTGTAAATATATGTAAATTATACTTTTTTTTTGTTTTATTTGTTCACAATTTTTTTACGATTTAAATGCAAATTTTTCATAACAAATTGTATGTATAAATTTTATATCATAAAATGATGCACATTCTAAATTTTTAAAAAATAATCGAAAATAATCAAAGATAATCCTTGAAAGTAGTCAATTATTTATTTGATTACTTTTGATTATTTTTGATTATTTTCTCGTAATCCTAACTAATCTTAAATATTTTTGGATTATTTGTAATCATAATTAATTAATAATTAGGAATTTTGAAAAAGAGAATTATGTAATCAATACCATTCTTTTTAAATTTTAATCTAATTGATTACTAATCGTAATCCAAACTTAACAGCTCTGTATCAAAGAATAAAAGAATATAGTTTTAAGAATTGTATGATGCAAAATTTTACTAAATAAATCTATGAAATTAGTTTAGCTAATATCCTTGCACACGTATGTGTAAATTTAGTCGTATATTCGAAATTACACATTTGATAACTTTTCAATTTAATCATTTGATTGATTAAAAATTGTTACAATTATGTATGTATTTTTATTAGTCGAACTTTGTAATGTAAATTGTTAATTTTTTTGGGCTTAAGTTCGAATCTGCATGACTGCAAATGATTTTTTATTATTTTTTATTAATAAATGAATTTTGTTCAAATTCTTTTTATTAGTTTTTATATTAAGATTGGAATATTAAGAATATTTTTCAATAATCATCAAACCAGCAGAACGGTTTGTTGTAAATTGTTCATTGTAAATTGACAACTAAATTCAATTACTTGAACATAAATAACAAAGAAGCTTTAGCAATCAGCAGCCGATGGCTCTGGAAAAAGCGAAAGAGATACATGGAATATTGGGAATATTAATCGTCAGGGTTGGGGAATTTCGTACTAACCAAAAAGCTAATAACTTAAAAATATGAATGTGATAACTTCTCATATTCAATTTTCGTTAAAATATTGGTTAAATAGTTGATATACTCACTAGCACCACTTGCAAAAGTGGAAAAATTGAACAAAGAACGCTGATGAGATGGCGTAGCGGCCTCGAAATCAGTACTGATCCGTTCTGCTGGTTTGATGATTATTGAAAAATATTCTTAATATTCCAATCTTAATATAAAAAATAATAAAAAGAAAATAATAAATAGAAATTCATTTATTAATAAAAAAAATAATAAAAAATCATTTGCGGTCATGCAGATTCGAACTTAAGCCCAAAAAAATTAACAATAAAAATTGTTACTCTGTATCGAACTTGCTTAAAAATATCTTCAACTTTGCAGTTCAATTTTATATTCCTTTAAAAAATATTGGGCTGCATTAAATTAGATACAATTAAAGAATAAGATAATATGAATAATAAAAGGAATCAGCCAAATAAAATATAGAGAAGAGATCATGCTTGAAAAAAGATATAATAAGAAGATATTAGTCAGTATAACAATAGTTCAATTGACAATCCTGTGCAAATGGTCTTGCATTATAGCATTTGCAAAATGAGAGAGTATTTGAGAGCATTTTCAATGTATTTTGTTGGTGTAGAGTACAATTATTTTGCAAATGCAATGATGAACGACCATTTGCACAAGATTGTGAATAAGACTAATATTTCTGTCTTGTATTTAAATATGTATCTAATAGAGTAGGCAGAAATGAAAAACGTGTTGCATACTTTTTGAATGCAACAATAATGAGTTTCATACGTGGCGTATGATCGATGCAGAGACCATGTTGATTAATGTGAAACTTAAATAGCGTTGAACTTTACACTTTTCTACAGCAATTTCTGTCAAATATTTTGTATTAGCCTTATTTTTGTGATAAAAATCATGTTGTTATATAAACCCATTTCGATTTAAAATTTTTTGTTTTTTAGCACAGACGTTCAACCAAAAAGACGTTCCGCAGAGAATTGTCAATAAAAGGTGCCTGAATTGATAATCAGTAGAGTAAAAGCAGTACATATTCTTTTATATATTGTTTTATTCACAAATTAAAGAAAATTTAACAAATAGTTTAACATTAAAAACAGAGTGCTTTAAATATTTCTGTACATTTAAGTACTCATGCAGCCAAAAAATAAATAAAAAACAAACACTCGACATAAAACTGTAGTGTATGAAACGTTGAAAAAATAGTTTTCTTCTTTGCTCAAAAACAGGTTTATTATATGACTTTAAATAAAAACTTTTAGGAACTGAATTCATTGAATTTTGTTTCTTAATTTTGACAATTCGAATTTAATTATCATGGAAAAAAGTTTGTGCAATATTCTGCCTTTAATTTGACTTGCTTTTCAGGTAATTACATTTTTTACTAAGTCTACAAAAATAAAATAAAACTGCATATATAAATATCGCTTTGGTTAGGAAAGGACGATAATATGTGGAAATGAAAACAATTTTCGCAGAAAAATTTCATATGTCAAAAACTGTTTACGGCAAAAACAGAAAACGAACGAAAAATGGTTTGGTATATGACTCTTACATTCGTTAAATGTCCTCTATATATACACGGATGTGGAATTGTACTTTTACCAAAAAAAAAGTGCAATTGCACACGAACGCTACCAAATAAAGTCATTCTTTTGAAAAAGAGCAGAAAAAAGAAGTAAAACCTTCATACAGTTTTATATCTACCTAAAAGTCTGATTTCATATCATTTTTGTTGTCTGCATCTTTGCATGTGTGCTAAAGGGTAACAAAACAGAAAATTGCAGTTTTTCAAACCGTTATTGCTTGGAAATAACCGTACGTTTATTTGGATATGGCTTCCTTTAGTCCTGTGTGTTAAATGTAGAGCAAAAACAGCGATCGTAAAGGTTACTGCTTGCTTTCAAATCTAAGTAAAAAGCATGGGAAAAATAATCTTGTATATCATTCTCAACTTACTTTTGCTAACATATGAGAGCTTTTCTTGGTATTAATTTGGGTCCTCAAATAATCCAGACGCATATAAACAAAAAAGCTTTACGGTTGGTTTGTTTTTAAGAGCACACTGTGGGAAATAGTTAATTGATATCTTAAAAAAATCTTAAGTGACTTAAAGAGCTGCACAATAGAAAGGCAAACATATAAATCATTCCACCTGCACACAAAAACTGTTTGAAGTAATTTACGTGCCAATATAGTATGTAGTATAATATCTAGCTTTCATATAAAAAACAACACTATAAAATGCAATAAACTGTTTTACTGTTTTTAACTGAAATGACAAACAATATATTTATGTTTTTACCATTTTTTTATATATTTGACTGCAAGCATCTCCTTTGTCGGATATATGAAATCGTTTAAGCTGTTGAAAAAATAATAAGTATTTTCCATTCCTTAATCGAATAATAAAGAAGTGGTCGTTTAATAATTTATTCTGCTTAAAGCATCAAAAGTTTAAGAAATATTATTGTTTTAAATCAATTAATTGTTTAATGTATAAAATTTTAATATCGAACTTACACGGCAGAAACTAATAATTTTAATTGCAATAAGAAACAGCCTTTTAAAAATGCACTATTGGTCTCAGTGTGCTTAATAACAATTTTACAATCTCACATTCCCTGCTTTTATGTTTATGTAGTATAATAAATTCTGTTCTAAACGAAAATGTGCCTAATATATAATTCAAACGTTGAGCAAAATTTTTTTAGTTATTTATTTGCTTGCACGTAATATATTTTTATACACGAAAGTTGTTTGTTGTTAAGGTTTCAGTACAAAATAGCTGCAAAGCAATACTTGTAGTTCAACAAGAAATAAAACACTTATGTATTAGCAATAACATGAGTTTTGATCTTTTTATTTTATAACTTAAAGCAGGGCAAAAGATTTGATATGGAGGCATCCCATGACGCTACAAACCAACACAACTAGAAACCAATCATAGAAATTGTAAAATTTCCCAGCGCTTGTTTCGTTATTTGTGCTATATTTTGTGAATAGAATTCTACTTTACGAATGTAGTTAAAAACAGTGTCTGTTATTGAAAGTTGATTGTAAGGAAACTATAAAAAACAAAGACCCATCGTAAAAAAATATATTGAGTAACAGAACAAAGAGCAAAAAAAACGGTGAAAAGGTGATGCTGCATGTGCCTTTTATATGAAGATGGAAAACATTAACTCATACTGCAAGATTTTTTGCTGAGAATTTACTAAGAACGAAACCACATGTATCATTATTTACCACACAAATAATCAGTGTTGCCAGGTACTGGTGCAAAAAAAAAATTATACTACTCTTGATAATAATCATATCGGGTTCTGCAGTTTTTTTAATTCGAACCAATTTTCAGGGGATTTCCCTGAAAGGAGGGGATAGTATTGAGATGACATTTGAAGAAATATGAGAAGATAGAGAACTTTTTTTTATAGGTGTAGAAAAATAAAATAGATTCATATCGAATATAATTTGTTTGTTGGTTTAGTTTTGTATGAGTATCAAAGCCTACTATGCTTATTCAGTTGTGATTTTTGAAAAGTGTTTGTAATTTACAACTGTGAATTCTCAGATGGTTTTCAGAAGTATATGAATAAGATAAGAGGTTTTTAACTTTTCAAAACTGTGGTTGAAGTCTACTGACGATTTGGTAAAGCACCAATGAAATGCATATAGATATTGCTTAACCACCAACAAATAAATTTCATTTATATATAGTAGTATTGTGACAAAAATGTGTCAAATAAAAAATTTCATAATATAACTTTTTTTAGCTATATAAACTTGTAACTTCGCCGGCTAATTTTTTTGTTACAGGACCTCTAGAGAAGGGCGCTGTTCCTTTAGTACATGATAGTGTCAATAGCTGCTAGTTATGTTGAGTGACCAGTGCCTTCATCACTGAAATAGGCGGAAAACGAATAACACAAATTTGCACTAATACTAATCAGAAGACACAACAGGCATGACTGAATCGCAGAGTTGATTTCAGAATCCTTCATATTTTAAATCAAGTTTAGCATTAAAGCGGCACACTGTTTATATATTAATTGAATTACGGTATCCATGAGTGGATCGCCGGTACTTAAAACGTGATTACAGATCTCTGGCAATAAAACACAAGCGATTTTGTAAGTCGACGTCATAGCCCATTGCCTCCTTGATTTTATTCTTATCATATTTTATAGTTCCCCTTTTCCTAATATATGGATCGCTACAAGAGCTTACAACATTTCGATAATAATTAGCAAATTCAGACGCATTAAAATAGCAATATATTTGCTAAGTCAATATACTCAGATCAATGCATTTACATTTTAATGAATTTGTTTACTAAAATAAAAGTTTATGTTTCATAAAAATAAAAGGGGATTCGAATTGAATTTTTCCTAATTCATTTTATTACTAATAAGCTGAACTAATTGCAATTGTACAACTTTTTATTAAGCTATTATTCTAATAAAAGAAATAACGTAAATAAATGAAGGTTTGAGATGCTACTCCAAAAAAAAAAAGTAAAAACGTTACATTCGACTGGATCGAATCTTAAATACCCCCCAAATATTTAGTAAGTAAAATTAAAATGTTTAACTTGGTGGGACAGGGTTTCTTTATATAATATCGTACGTCAACGCCCACTAAAGAGGGCGGGTTCCAAAAATAGGCTATATCATGTTTTCCACAGACGAACTTATGGGCATTGCTAGATCGTCTTAGACTTCATCACTGATCAAGAATATGTATAGTTTATGGGATTCATGGGAGGACATTAGAACTGTATTTTGTCAAGGCAAGGGCCGTGGTAGAGACATTTCACCTTTGCCGTAAAACTCTAAAAATAAATGTTTGGGATAATTAAATGTAAAATTAAATATTACTTTTTTTATAGGGTCATTTAGGGGGCAAGGGGGGGATGGAGGGGTCAAAGCAGTACCAGGTTACGTCTCAGCTCTGTCATTAAAGCTTTAAAATGTTATTTTTAACGAATGTAGGCTTAAGTAAAACAATTTGTTAAATTTTTGCACTATTTTTGCATATAATAACGCCCACTAAAGGGGGCGGGGTCCAAAAATTAATTTTTTATTTCATGGCTTCAAGTTTAACGCGTTGGACATTTTTTGATGCAAAAATATGTTATTTGCCTAACAGAATTACAAAAAAAAAACTTTAAAAATTATGTTCCTTTTTAGAGGTTGATTTAGCTCTTCTTAGGGAAAGTTTTTTCCCTCTGGCCAGATTCAGCTCATTCACGAACTTGACCTTTGCTATCCTTCAACATATATTTATCTGTCCCCTCAATACTATCCCCTCGTTTTCAGTTCCGGCGCAATGCATTGCATATATAGGGGTCATACCCTGAGTGCTGATCCAAGATAAAAAATAAAAATAAAAAAAATAATAATAAATTTCAAGAGTCTCTTTTCATTTAGACTGAATCGTAATTTCCACAGACGGACGGACGACAATGCTCAGATCTTTTTAGATTTCGTCACTGATCAAGAATATATATAATATATTGGGTCTCAGAAGAATATTTCGCTGCGTTACAAATGAAATGGCGATGTGTACATATACCCTCCAATTCTCTTTTGGAGGGTATAAAAAAAACAAATTGCCTGTCGCACAATTTCATTTTAAGCAAAAATCAATTCAAAATTTCTGTTTATGTTGTAAATATATTTAGGCGATAGAACGATATCGAGTGTCATTGTGGGCCAGGCAGTAACTCAACAAAAAAATTCAAGAGTTACAGGACATGTTGAGAATTTTATTTTAAAAACTTTACTAAATATACAACAATTTTCAATATAGATATTAGTTCAATAAAATGCGGCAATAATAATTAATGTTCCGATTTCTGTACTATTAATTTGTCTTTAAAGAAAAATTTTAATGTTCGACGTACGATTTTTTCATTGAATATTTTATAGTGGCCGCTCACAATTTTCCCTCGCTATTCCCCTTGACAGCGACATAACATCAAATGAGCACTAATCAATTATTTCTTGTCTATTAGCAGTCGACAATAATTAATTTCTATTGACAATTATTTAGTATTTTCTAAGACGTACAACACTAATAAATCATGTTAATAATAATTAATTGTTGCTGACAAGGAGTAGACAAATTATATTTTTCTCCTACCGTATTGTTTTGACATTGATGTCGTCTTTTTTAATAACAGAATTTAATTTTGGGACCACCATGTAAATATTGTGCAAACTCCTTTTATTTTTAAAATTAAATTTTATAAAATCCCCAAAATTGAATTATTATTTTCCTTTACACAAGAAAATAATAAGAATTTATAAAAAACCTAAAGTGGCAATGTTGAATATAATATATTGTCATGCAATAGATTTTCCTATAATATGACCTCGTTGCGGTTGACACTGTTACACTTTATTATAAGAAAATAGAGGAGAATGTAAATAAAAACTTTATGACTGAAAAGAATTATATTAATAGCCTTCGGCTTAAGAAAGGAAAAACTTCACTATAGTTTTTATTTATGTTCATATACAGCATCATTTTATTTTTCTATAAAAGTTATTTTCTTCTGCAGAAACTATGTTTAAAAAAAACCTTTGTCTTTAAATAAACATATTGAGTTATTCGAAGTGAAATAATCAAATCGTTAAGCCATTTACCTCAAAACTCTGTGGAGAGATTCCCAAAGTTCCATGCCAGCAGGATTATAGTTTTAGACGTGCAGATGTTTGCGTGTACAAAACAAATCATATTCTAAAGTTGACAGGTTTAGTTGTAAATACTGTTCGCACAAGAGGTGTCTTCTTAACTTTTACAACATTTTAGAGATTAATTTTTATAAATTTCCGTGGAGATCATAAAAAAGTCTACTGACGATTTGGTGTAAGAGCCAATGAAATGCAGGCATAAATACATATTTAACGCGCAACAAATAAAGTATATGTTTAATAAATTGAATGGGACAAGAAAATTTTATTGAATGTTAATACAGAAAATTAAGGAGTTTTCTTAATGTTATCTGAACCATAGCTTGGGTATTTCGATTAGAATTAGAAATCATTACGATTAGAGAAATAAAATAATCTTTAGATTAGAAATAATCAAAAATCTAATCACAATTATTGACGATTAGCATTTGTAATCAAATCTAAGCAAAACTAATCCAAAAAATAATTGTTTAGATTTCTTGATTATTTTTTATTAGATTTGATTAGATCCACTATTTTTAACTATTTTTGTGAAAAGAAATTATTTATTTATCACATTTGTTGCTATATTTACATAATGTAACAGTTTTTGAATATTGCATAAAATTGCAGACGGTGCATGTGTGCAGATTCTGCTTATATATAATTTAAAAAAAATTGACATTAGACTTTATTAAAGAACAGGGTGCACCGTAATTGTGATTAGATTTTTGATTATTTCTAATCTAATCAATTAGTAATCGTCTAAAATGGCTAACTAATCATAATTAATCAATTTTTCAGCACAATTAAAATTTATAATCCAATTGATAATCATTAGGATTTCTAATCATTATTCCCAAGCTATGATCTGAACGTAGAAAATCAGAATGAAAAAACACGCATTTTACATTTGAGCAGGAAATAAACACAGACCTAGGAACATGTGGAGTTGCACATCACTCTTGCTAAAGTCCAGAACACCAATCATACGCATATCAGCACACAGATTGTCCTGCCACTTGGCATATTTAGCAGCCTCCTGCTGGATATTGTGCATGTTTAATTTATGGCACACACTTTAATATGCATATACTTAATTATACTATTATAAATAAACAAATATAAAAAGCATTGAAATACTTTTTCAAATGTTCAAACGCTACGTAACCGATGGAGATGATAAAAATTTTCCTGCCTTAAGATGAGTTTATGTTTAAATGATATAATTATATGCGCTCGTTGCGAGAATGGCCGTTAATAGTATTAAAATAAAACTTTTAGCTTCCCGACAGTTTTTAATGCTATAAGCCAAAGTTAATAAATTATTTGAAACATGTCAACTTGTCAATGAATTTTTGTGTATTTAATGGAAATTGTCTGTTTTATTAATATGCAAAAACAAAAACAAGAAAAACCAATTGTAGATATTTTGTGTATTGGCATATTCTGCAAATGCAAAAAATTAAAACATAAAAATATATGCTGATTGGCAGTGGAACTTTTTTGAATACTTCCTGCGGTCTATTGTGACATATCATATCTTCGTACTTTAAAATGGCAATAAAAATTTGCCTGGGAACATTTAGATAAGCTGGGTAATATATTTACTTTCTGTTTCCCTTTATTTGTTCTTCGTTTCTTATTTCGCAGTCAACCAAAAATTGTTCGGTGCGGTATTTAAAATCTTTGACAAGTTGCCTTTAAGGCAATTTGAAGTGTGAAACGTGCACAGTTAAAAGAATTTATTTATCTCTAATTGGGTACAATTTTCATGCGTCAAAGATACTAGATTTGTAGATGTAAGTGGGTTTGTCAAACCTTTTTGTTTAATAATATAAGAATATTATAAAATATTTTAGAAACATTTAAAACCACCTTACTTTAGATTCTGGATTCAGCAAAATGTAGATTTTAGAAACAGCAAAATCTAGACTCTGGCATCAGCAAAGACATTGCGCTATATCTATTTTTTTTTCTATTTTATATAAAGGATCAGTATCTAAAATATATGAAAATAGTATAGGAACAGTAATATAAGCAAATGACAAGAATTATAACAAAATTTTTCCATGAAAATCCATTCTAGTAGGTAAGTCAAGTTTAAATAAAATTTATTGTGAGAATGTTAATAATCTGAATTGGAAAGCCATTGTGTGACTTGCAACAATCTATACGAAGGGATTTTAGGGACTATTAATATATTACATAGATTCAGGTGTAGTTAACAAGCTGGCTGCTGATCCAAAGGTCGTGAGTTCGGTCTACCACACAGGCAAGTCATGGTATCGAATTTATCTGATATGCCTTAGTGCACACAATTATTAATTATTGTCGGTCTCTCTACCAACAGCGATGGCACAACTTTAGTGTGTTGCAGTATCCTCCTCCGCCGACAAAAACTATGCAGGCACTAGTCTCAGTTAGTCATAGACTGCTAAGTTAAATTTTAGTTATTACGCCATAATAAACTATTAGTCAATTGAACTGAAATCGGATATATTTTTTATTAATTAATTTCAGATTACACGGGAGGAAAATTGCGGCATTCGATATAGATCGTAATTTCCGTTTTAACCCTAGAGTATCATTCATATTTTCGTGGCATAAACGTCATAGGCAATAACTAAATAAATAATAATTATTTCTTTCAATTATTTGTTTTGTACGTTAATACAAAATTAAATATAAATTATTATTTTTTATTATTAATTTGCCATAAAAGCACGTTGCGTAGCTCTACTCCATTTGGCTGGTTTTTTAAAACTTGACTTGGGAATTTATAAAAATAGTTTAAATAAAAATAATAAATAAAAATAGTTTAAACATAGTGAGTAGTTAAGGGAACTTATTTTCAATAGTGCCAGTCTATGATTTACAAATGAATAGCAAAATTCTATTTTGTATAACCCGCGGTTTCGATGATACGTATGCAAAAAATTAAAACTTGCCCAATTCGTAGAGGACTATAACTGCGCGTACATCAAGGCCATATCAGCGGCTACTGCTATACGAAAAATCAGATATAATTATATACATATAAAGGAAGACATATACAAAACGAAAACATGAGTCGTCGAAACGACGAAAAATGATATTCCAGGGTTAATTGTATTGAAATTTCGATCAATAATTATTAAGTACTTCTTTAACAAATCATGATCTGGTCAAAGAAATTTGTATATATAAATCTTATACAAAATAGAGGCCCAATTTATAAAAAAAATCTGATTTATAACAGGTTAATAAAACAAAATTTCATTTTGTATGTAGTAAGAATTTTAACGAACATTTTTATATTGATATATTAAATTGAATTAAGATTCTATAGGCTAATTGTTCGAAATTTTTAATTTAAATCTCAGAAAGACATGATAAATATTCCAAGGCACAAAGGCAAGTCAACATCAGTTTTTTGTTATTCAAATTACACAGAAGAGCAGAACAGCTGTTTTCGAAAGACGCAACCCTTTCATCATCAGTGCTCATGTGTATTGTGTTTGTCACCACTTATTAGGTGGCTTAGTTGAATGTGATAACAGTTCCTATTGACACAAATTTTATTGTGAAAAAGGATACGAGAACTGTATCAACCTGATGTTAACATGTTATTGTTATAATACCCGTGTTACCGTTTGATTATTTTTCTTCATGTCCCATTTTTCTGAATTTTTTGTTCCATCATACCTAAGTCAAACTTTTTTGGTTTGAATTTTATACTTAAGTACATGTGAACGTTTTTCCAATATTTTATTATTGGTAGCTCAAGCCATAGCTTAAATTTGTATGTAGTAAGAATTTTAACGAACATTTTATATTGCTATATTAAATTGAATTAAGATTCTATAGGCTAATTGTTCGAAATTTTTAATTTAAATCTCAGAAAATTTCATTTCGTTTCTGGCCGAAAATATTACGAATATTTTCCTGGTGGATTTTTATTATTTTAATGCGATTTTCGAACAGATGCAAATGCATCTACTACGAATAAGCCGAAAAATTAAATGTCAAGGCTATCATTTGTTGTTGGTGTTGCCACAATTGAAAAGGAAAGTTTTTGTTGAAAAACCCTTTACGGGAGATGACTGGTGAAATTTTTTTATTTTTGTTCTCTATTGTTACAGCGACATTTTTCCAACGTGCAAATAATCTTACAAAAAGGGGAAGAATCCGATGTATCATATATGAAATCTTTAAATGGACGTTAGATCAAAAAGTCATCTAAGAATAAAATGAAGTCGTAGTCTAGCTTAGAGCAACGATATTCTATATGTTGAGAACAGACTTTGAATGGCGGCGCTACTATATAATATTATGTACAATATAGTACATCTGAAGCATATTCCCCCTTATTATGTAACTAATTGTCAACGTCACGTCAAGACAATATCAAAAATAACTACTCCTTGGGGTCGAAAATGAACAGCTTCTGGCTGACTGTTACTACTCTCTAAGATTTTTGACATAAGAAGACGTTGTCAGAAATTGTTAGTTGCTGAAGAAAAGGAGTATAGACTTGTTGTATTTTTGATATTGTCTTGACGTGACGTTGAGAGTTTGCTATGGAATAAGGGGGATTATATTTGTTAAAATATAGTATGAACCTGGGCAGAATGAGTTTGATGTAGCTCGTCAGATAAAATATATTGTATTATACCAATAATGGAAATATTCACCATCCATGGGTCTCTTTTTCTTTTGTCTTATAGTCTATTGCTGAATCACTCGTTTTTTATACCCTCAAAAATTGAATATGGAGGGTATATTCGCTTTGTCATTCCGAAATATCCACCTGAGACCCCATAAAGTATATATATATATATATATATATATATATATATATATATATATATATTCTTGATCAGTGATGAAATCTAAGACGAACTGAGCATGTCCGTCCGTCCGTCCATCTGTGGAAATCACGATTCAGTCCAAACGGAAATAGCTAGACGCTTGAAGTTTAGTATAAATATATCTTGAAGAATAACACAAGTTAAGTTCGGTGATGGGCTAAATCGGGCAAGAGGGAAAAAAGTTCATTTAAGAAGAACTAAACCAACCTCTAAAAAACCACATAATTTTTAAAGTTTTTTTGTAATTTTGTTAAGCAAGTGATATATTTTTATGACAAAGAAGGTCGAACGCGTTAAACTTGGCGCCATAAAATAAGAAAAAAAATTTTTTTGGACCCCTCCCCCTTTAGTGGGCGTTATTATATGCAAAAATATTGTAAAAAGTTAGCAAATTGTTTTACTTAAGCCTACAGTCCTTAAAAATAAAATTTTTAAGTTTTATCGACGAAGCTGAGATGTAATCTGGTACTTTTCTGCCCTACCCCTGCCCCTCCTTTGTCCCCTAAATGACCCTATTAAAAAAATAATTTGTTTAAATAAATTTTACATATAATTATCACAAATATTTATTTTTAGAGTTTTATGACAAAGGTGAAATGTCTCCCCCACGACCCTCCAAAAAGAATTGGATCCCATAAAGTATATATATTCTTGATCAGTGATGAAATCTAAGACGATCTAGCAATGCCCATACGTCCGTCTGTGGAAAACATGATATGGTCTATTTTTGAACCCCGCCACCTTTAGTGGGCGTTGACGTACGATGTTATATAAAGGAACTCTGTCCCACCAAATTAAACATTTTAAATTTACTTACTAAATATTTGGAGAGTATTTAATATTCGACCCGGTCGAATATAACGTTCTTACTTGTTTTTATTAAAATATTCAATAGAAATGTATTTACATATTAGCGTTAAATATTTCATTATTTTATTAACACTTGTCAAAATTGATTCAGGTAGAAATCTGTATATATTGCATACCTAGATGGTGAACTTAAATGGAATTTTGGCAATTTATATAAAATCGATTAAATCAAACAATATGAAGTGAAAGAAATCATTATATACACATTTAGTAAAGTACAGCAAAAGATTATCCATATACATATATTTATGCCCTTGTGTTGCTGTCGGTAGCAAATATAAGAAAGTTTATAATTAAATTCAATAATCTCAGTTACATTCGTATACAAAAGTGCCACAACCTTTGATGAACCATTTACTTATATGACAGTTTTCAGCTATTGACATGTTGGCATCTTTTGGTGTACGTGTACTTGTATTGCCTTGGAAGTCGACTATATATAATTATTGTATGACAAATGAAGTACATAATTAACATTCAAATTATGTGTATGGAAGCCAGAGGTGGGCAAGATTTTGTGCAATAAGCCTAAGCATTCATGATTTGTTTCGAACATAACTCTCTTTTATAAAAACTTAAATAATTAGTTTTAATAATTTAATAGAATGACATAAGAAAGGTATAATCGTTATATATGAACAATCTTTTAGAAAAAAACTTTTAACAAAAATTTAGTCATTTATATATTTAGTAAAATATATATTTTGCTGCAAGTTAAATTACTAAAGGCAATATTTATAAATTGAAGCAGATAAAAAGAGAAAATATTCTAAAAATATCACATTTTAAAATGTTTAACATAAAAATAACTTAACGATTACCTTAAAATACCAAAAAAAACTAAACAATCTTAACTTTATTGGAACACAAATTTAATATTGACTAAAATGAATTTGACTGAAGAAGTTGACACCTTAACTACGATAACGAAGATTATGGAGTCTCCTACTGAACAAGTGGGTGCTGTTGGCTGAAGAAGTAGAACACGTGACTATGAAGCTGAGGGTCGTGAATTCGAGCCCGCGCTGAATCATGAAATATTGTGTTGAATTCTTCTGATCAGCATTATTGCGTGGTTGTGTTAGTTGTTGCCAGCCTATTTTCAATGATGAAGGTATAGTCACTTTTCACTGAACATAATTGGCAGCGACTGACACTATCATGTACTAAAAGCAGAGTAACAGCACCCACCTTCGTTGGCCCTGTTGCAAAAATTAGCCAACGCAGTAAAAGGTTGAAATAGCTACAAAAACAACTGTCTATCTTTTCATCTTTCCTAATCTGTCCCCTCAATACTATCCACTCGTTTTCAGTTCCGGCGCAATGCATTGCATATATAGGGGTCATCCCCTGAGTGCTGGTTGAAGATAAAAAAAAGTAATTAGATTGAGTTTTTCTCATCTGCACTAATACTTAGTCGTATTAATTATTGTCTGGCTGCTTAAATGACGAAGACATTACAGTGGTCACTTAGCATTATCCATTGCGAACGACGCAACCAAAAAAGAACATTACAGAGCCAACTGTAAGGAGTTCGCCGGTGAATTATGTAATAAACAAAATAAGTATTGAAAATTATTTCCATTCTGAACACTAACTTTTCTCTCCCTCGTAAATGTAGGTTCCCGCTTGAGATCCGCATCTAGGAAATGGTACACGAGTAGTCAAACAGCAACCCTGGTATTAAAAAAATAATGTGTTTTACATCAGGTTGATACAGTTCTCGTATGCAATTTCATAATAAAATTTGTTTAAATAAGAACTGGTATCATATTCATCTAAGTCACCTAATAAGTGTTGGCAAACACAATAAACATGAGCACAAATGAAGAAAGCGTTGCGGCTTTCGAAAACGGCTGTTCTGCTGTGCTGTGTAAGTTGAATAACTAAAACCGGATGTTGACCTTCCTTTGTGCCTTGGAATATTTATTATGTCTTTCTGAATTTAAAACAAAAATTTCAAACAATTAGCCTATGAATCTTAATTCAATTGAATAATCAATAGGAAAAATACTTACATATTTCTAAAACAGTTTTAAACATA
This sequence comes from Linnaemya tessellans, assembly GCA_951800035.1. Classification (NCBI taxonomy): domain Eukaryota; kingdom Metazoa; phylum Arthropoda; class Insecta; order Diptera; family Tachinidae; genus Linnaemya; species Linnaemya tessellans. The sequence continues at coordinate 102,908,385 of OX637533.1, read as the reverse complement.
TTCAGATGTAAGAAAAAAATTTAAAACTCTCTCAATATCTGCGAATCCGGTGAAAAAGTAAGTTAAAATGAAATTATATAACATTCTGTCGAATGGACAAATAAAAGTCTTGCTATTGTCTTAATGAAACGTCTTTGTAAAAAATACACAATATTATAAATCGATTATATCATTTTCATCATTTGTGTGATAATATTCCGTTGGTCTTCAATATAATTGTTTTATTTTTGTTCTAGAAAACTTTTTTCTACTTGATATAATCATCGGCGATATTGATTATAAGTTCATATTTTGTAAAATAAGCTATTTCTATCAAAAGATATATATATATATATATATATATATATATATATACATATATATATATATATATATATATATATATATATATATATATATATATATATATATATATGTATATATATATATATATATATATATATATATATATATATATATATATATAAGTTAATTTATTCGTCCTTGTATTATATCTATAAGGATTTACAGTGGAAAGAAATACAAATATAGAAGAATATATTATAACTGACGGCTATCGGTAATCACACGATGTTAAAATATTCTTGCAAAACGACCGTATATTTAAAATGGGTCAACGAGTCTGTTAAACAAATGTTTAACGTTTTTATGTGTTTTGTATATATGTAAGTATCTGAATTTTTTTTTTTATTTTATTAGTACTTTAGTGCTTTTTGTTTGTTATGAGGTCAAGTATGTCTATATGCCTGCATTTCATTGGTTCTTACACGAATCATCAGTAGACTTTAACTTAATTTCAAAATAACAAAACCTCTCAGCTTATACATAAACTCCCAAAAATTAATTGAGAATTACACAAGCAAAACCATAGGATTTGAAATTCAAGAAAACACAAAAAAACAAATTTTATTCGATGCTTATCAGGATGGTATAATTTTCAAAATGATTAATATTGGATTTAGACCTCATATTATTAAATTGATTAATAATTTTTTAATAATAGAATGTTTTGCGTTCAGTTACAAGATCAATATTCTATGTTTGGAAATGTTTTTTGCGGTGTTCCACAGGGTTCTATATTAGCTCCGCATTTGTACAACAAGTATATATATAATTTTCCACATCAATTTGGTAGTTCTACTGGTATTCTTTACACTGATGACTCATTACTTTATGCACATGGAATCTCTCCAAACAATACACTTAGTACCATTTCGGAATATTTAAATGAGGTTGATAATTTTTATAAATTATGGGGTATAAAAATAAACGCGTCTAAGAGTAAAGCCATTTGTTTAAGGAATGCTTCTGGGAAATGCAAATATATTGTTGTACCTGAAAGCAAAAACCTTAAATTATCTATACAGGGTCAGGAAATTCCTTTTGTAAACAATCTTAAATATTTAGGAATTTATTTTAACAAGCTTCTTAAATTTAATTATCATGCCAGGAAAAATATTCAAACGGATACATATATGATCTAGCTAAGATTAAACCATTAGCTTCATATGGATTTGATTTAATGAAAAGATTTATAGACTCTTTACATTGTAACGACACTCTCTGGCTGGTGGCTGGGGTAAGCTCAGCGGAGTCCAGTGTCGGGTCACATAAATTTATGAACAACACAAAGTCAAAGATTTTGTTTTAGTTCTTTATTAAAAATGGATGTTCACAATCCTTATACTAATTTCTTAAGCCTATAGCTAGTAGTTTTGTTCCCTGTGCTACTGAATGTCGCAGACTTTTGGGCTAGTGCCGGTATGATAGTAGTCGTGGGCTATCTTGCTCCTATTGGTCAGAGTCACCTTGGATCAGCAACCTGGGTTCCAATGGTATCCTCTGCCCACCCTAGCTATTCCTAATCCAAGGCCTACAAGCGGAGTTCACGGCCTAGGAGAGATATTGAATCAGCAACCTGGATTCCAATATCTTTCCACGCTATGGTTTGGTACGAATTATATTGGAATAGCAACCTGGTTCCAATATGTGTTCTTACCAGAACGAGCGCTGCACACAAACTCTTTCTACACTAACTAACCTAGTGCCTACAGACGGAGTTCACTGCCTAGGAGAGATATTGAATCAGCAACCTGGATTCCAATATCTTTCCACGCTATGGTTTGGTACGAATTATATTGGAATAGCAACCTGGTTCCAATATATGTTCTTACCAGAACGAGCGCTGCACACAAACTCTCTATCTACACTAACTACGACTACACTAACTACAACTACACTAAGGCCTACAGGCGGAGTTCACTGCCTAGGAGAGATATTGAATCAGCAACCTGGAATCCAATATCTTTCCACGCTATGGTTTGGTAGGAATTATATTAGAATAGCAACCTGGTTCTAATATTGGTTCTTACCAGCACGAGCGCCGCACGCAAACTAAACTTATCTTTGCAATGACTCGCCTTTTATACCTTTGTCTGCCATGCAAAACAATACACAATCATACGTACACAAGTATGCCTATTCGGTGTGTGTTGTGTCTGTTTTCTTAACAGCGCACAACCATACACAGTCACACGAACACGAGTATGCATATTCGATGTGTGTTGTGTTTGTTTTCTTACTAGCGACCCTACATGATGGTAGGTATCAGTGTTGGGTGACAACAGGGATAAAACCAAATAAGGTACCGACTGAATTCAAGTGACGGCCGAACTAAAAATAATACTGATGCTAGTGATAATAACAATCTACATATATACTAAGGCAATTCGGTACCAACAATGTAAACGATAATACTTATAATAATGATGATAATAATACAAAATAACAATTCTTCTTAATCTAATAAAATAACAAGGCAATTCATTACATAACAGCTTAAAAGGTACTCCAGCGTTGTGGACCAAAACGAGCGGGTCGACTTTGGTCGTCACAATACTCTCCTTCGTCCGGGGGGGGCTTGATGTGGGGTGTTGAGTCACAATATCCCGTTTTGGTGTGTTGATTGCTGGAACACTGCTGGTGGTGTTTTTGGTTTCTTTTCGTTCGCGATAACCAACCTACGATGACTGGGAGCAGAACAAAATGTTTAATTAATAGGCGGGGTATGGCAATGTATTGATGTTAGTACGCTATTATTCTACAAAAGGTTTTAATTCGCCAAGGTGCGCCGTGCGGGTTTCGCCACTCTCTACCCTACTCAGTCTAACTATGACAGGGGACACAAAACCTATAACGGTGTACGGGCCACCAAATTTTGGTGCCAACTTTGCTGTGAAATTGTCTATCGCTTTTGACATAGGGTGCTGCCGTACAAGGACAAGGTCCCCAATTTGCGGTTGCCATTGTCGCCGGCGTAAGTTGTACTGGTGACTTTGCTTCTGCGATGCTATTGCCATATTCCTCCGTACAATGGTGAAAATTTCCTGTAACTCGCTGGCTCGTTCCTCCGGACTCGTGTTTCGTGACCCCGTCCCGATAGTTACTTGATCGTATAAGGCTTTTGGCAGCCTTGGTTCCCGGCCTTGGGTTAGGAAGGCTGGGCTATAACCTGTGGTCTCAGAGACACTGCTGTTGACCGCTAGCATTATTTCTGGAAGCAGATCGTCCCAGTCGTTATGTCTTTGTTTCGTATACTGGGCGATGATTGTTTTTATCGTCCGATTAGCGCGTTCCGTCGGATTCTCTTGCGGGGTATACGGTGCCGTGAACTGTTGGCTTACTCCAGCCTCCGCCAGATATTTCTGTACCAGCCGTGCGGTGAATTGAGTGCCATTGTCGCTATGGAAGACCTTTGGCACTCCGAATCTAGCTACGATCCTTTCTCGCAATGCCTTGACTACTCCTTCGGCTGTGGCCTTCCTCATGGGGACGAGTTCGCACCACTTGGAAAATTTGTCAAACAATACTAATATCATCGTGTGGCCGTGTTTTGTTCTGGGCAATGGGCCGATGAAGTCCGCACACAAGAATGACCATGGCTCTTCTGGAATTTGGGTCAACATTTGTCCTGCCGGTTTTTGTTGTGAGACTTTGTATCGCTGGCACACCTCGCAGCGTCGCACGTACCTACAGACATCTCGGGCCATTCCGGGCCAGTAGTAGCGGCTGGCGATTTTATGCAGCGTCTTCCTGACTCCCAAGTGTCCTCCAGCAAGTTGGTCGTGAGCCTCTTCTAGCACTTTCGGTCTTAGGTGACTGGCCACACACAGCTTCCAGGGAGTTGCGTCGTCGTTGTTCACTTCTCTACGGGTGTGCCGGTATAGCTGTGAATTGACGATGGAGTAGTCAGTGAACTCTTCTGGCCGTTGTCGGACTGCCGCCATTTTGCCCTTGAGCCACTTACAGGTGAACTGGGATGGGGTTGTTTGAGCCAGGTTGACTTCTTCTAGCGGCTGCCGCGGCAGTGCATCGGCTACTGCGTTCTGCTTCCCCTTGCGATAGAGGATGTTGAATTTATTCTGCTGGAGTTCCATAGCACGAAATCTTTCAATTCTTTCCTGGGGGCTAAGTATCATAGCACTGCGTAGGACAGCCTCACGCGGCTGGGGGCTAAGCGTCATAGCACTGCGTCGGACAGCCTTGCGCCGGCGTGCTGACCTGGCTATAATCGGACTTACCTTCTTCTCTGCCTCGGCTACGTTGAATCTGGCTTCTGCTATCAGTCCGGCACAGGTAACGGTGGTGTTGAACGCTTTCAGGAAATCTACCCCAAGTATCAAGGGTTCCGTGGCAGCATCCATTAGGAGAAAGTTATGCTTGGCGGTGCGGTTACCCAAGGTTACCTGACATCTTACTGCTTCAGAGATGCTGGTTTTGGACCCGTCGGCCAACAGGACATCAATTTCTACCGCCAAATACTTCGGTTGGGCGAGCAGTGTTGTCACCAGACTTGGTGCTATGAAGCTGCGTGTAGCTCCCGTATCGACAACGGCGGTGAGCCTGTGGTTTTCGACCTTGAGGACGGCTTTTAGTTTGTCTTCTTCCCAGGTGAGGTGAGTGGTGCCTGTTCTGCTCCCGGCTGTTTGCATTTCGCAATGTTTTTGGCGAACGGAACAGTTCATCGTGCGGTGTTGTTCCCCTCGGCTGTGGGTTGAAGGGGTCGGGATGCTCTCCATGTCGGCTGCCAGGGCGATGAGGTCATCTAGGGTAGCGAAATCTCGGCGACGGATGTACCATTGATAGTCCGCCTGGGCATTGCGGAAGATGCGCTCTAGCTTTTGTTCGGCGGACAGCTCTGCGTGCCGCATCAGATCTTGTAATGCTAATACGTAGTCCTTGAAGACTTCTCGTGGCCTTTGGACTCGTTTTCTGATCTCGTCGTCGAGTTTCTCAAAGTACCGAGGTGGCAGGAAAAAGTCGTAGAAACTTTTCTTGAAGTCCGACCACCGTTCCCACTGCTTATTGTTGTTTCTGAACCAAACGAGCGCACGGTCGCGGAGGAGTTCAGACATGACTCTTACTATATGGTTTACATCGATACCATACAGATTGGCCAGCTCTTCCACCCGTTCGATGAATCCCAGCGGGTCCTTTCCACCGTCGTAGCGTAGGCCCCACTTTCGTACGAGCTCTATGTCGGCGAGGCGTGTTTCGGCGGCTGGCCGAACCGGAGAAGAGTTTTTAGGCGCTCGGACTTCTGTTGTTATGGATGTGGCGGGTATTTTATCATCTTCGATGTCTGGCAGGGGCTGCCGAATGCTCAACGTGGCTTCGTGTCTGGCCTGCCATTCGAGGAGATTTTTAGTTTTTTTCGTCCCCGTGGTCTAGGGTTAGATATTTCGCTAATCGTTTGCGAAGTTCTTCTACTGTGCCTACGGTGTTCTGTTCGCATTGAGCTAGATAACCCATTAGCTCCTCCTTCTTCAGGGAGTAGACCCAAGTAGTCTTCAGCATGGTGTCAATGTTTGCGCGTAATTATATTTAGAACAAATTTTCTTAATTAAATAATGTAGATTTTTATAACTATTTTTTTTTCCTTCGTGATTATTATTTCAAGTTTTTCCTTTCTAAGGAAAACAATATTTGATCTTGTTGTGGACAAGAGTCCCTGCTCGGGCGCCAATGTAACGACACTCTCTGGCTGGTGGCTGGGGTAAGCTCAGCGGAGTCCAGTGTCGGGTCACATAAATTTATGAACAACACAAAGTCAAAGATTTTGTTTTAGTTCTTTATTAAAAATGGATGTTCACAATCCTTATACTAATTTCTTAAGCCTATAGCTAGTAGTTTTGTTCCCTGTGCTACTGAATGTCGCAGACTTTTGGGCTAGTGCCGGTATGATAGTAGTCGTGGGCTATCTTGCTCCTATTGGTCAGAGTCACCTTGGATCAGCAACCTGGGTTCCAATGGTATCCTCTGCCCACCCTAGCTATTCCTAATCCAAGGCCTACAAGCGGAGTTCACGGCCTAGGAGAGATATTGAATCAGCAACCTGGATTCCAATATCTTTCCACGCTATGGTTTGGTACGAATTATATTGGAATAGCAACCTGGTTCCAATATGTGTTCTTACCAGAACGAGCGCTGCACACAAACTCTTTCTACACTAACTAACCTAGTGCCTACAGACGGAGTTCACTGCCTAGGAGAGATATTGAATCAGCAACCTGGATTCCAATATCTTTCCACGCTATGGTTTGGTACGAATTATATTGGAATAGCAACCTGGTTCCAATATATGTTCTTACCAGAACGAGCGCTGCACACAAACTCTCTATCTACACTAACTACGACTACACTAACTACAACTACACTAAGGCCTACAGGCGGAGTTCACTGCCTAGGAGAGATATTGAATCAGCAACCTGGAATCCAATATCTTTCCACGCTATGGTTTGGTAGGAATTATATTAGAATAGCAACCTGGTTCTAATATTGGTTCTTACCAGCACGAGCGCCGCACGCAAACTAAACTTATCTTTGCAATGACTCGCCTTTTATACCTTTGTCTGCCATGCAAAACAATACACAATCATACGTACACAAGTATGCCTATTCGGTGTGTGTTGTGTCTGTTTTCTTAACAGCGCACAACCATACACAGTCACACGAACACGAGTATGCATATTCGATGTGTGTTGTGTTTGTTTTCTTACTAGCGACCCTACATGATGGTAGGTATCAGTGTTGGGTGACAACAGGGATAAAACCAAATAAGGTACCGACTGAATTCAAGTGACGGCCGAACTAAAAATAATACTGATGCTAGTGATAATAACAATCTACATATATACTAAGGCAATTCGGTACCAACAATGTAAACGATAATACTTATAATAATGATGATAATAATACAAAATAACAATTCTTCTTAATCTAATAAAATAACAAGGCAATTCATTACATAACAGCTTAAAAGGTACTCCAGCGTTGTGGACCAAAACGAGCGGGTCGACTTTGGTCGTCACAACATGATTTCGATAATGTTGTAATTCAAAATATTTTAGACGAACAGAACGGTTTAAATTGGCTCAATACCAAATACTATTCACCATTGGGTTATGTGGAACAGGAAACTCAATGTGTAAATAATTTGTTACCGAGATTTTATGTATCAACAATCTCAGGTGCCCATAGGGGCTAATTTTTTTTTTTTTTTTTTTTTATATCAATTTTGTATGTAGACCTAAGTTTAGTTTTTAAGCATAATTTTTTTTTTCTTTCTTTTACCAAAACGGAGTACCGGGAGCAAGTACTTAATTCCAAAATGTTAATTAAAATTCACCATAAATTAGACAAGTTTGTTGCTGTAAAACACTAATATTTATTAATACAAAACATTATAGTTTTGAGTTTTCTTTATAATTTGTAGTGAATTTCCTTATTTATTATGTATGTTTAATTAGAAGTCTCAAATAAACTTAACTTAACTTAACAAATTTTATTCGATAGAAATCTATTTTGTTTTTTCACCTTCATACAATTAGACTAACGTTGGCAAACAATAAAAGTATATAATAAGTAAAAACGTTATATTCGACCGGGTCGAATATTAAATACCCTCCAAATATTTAGTAAGTAAATTTAAATGTTTAACTGGGTGGGACAGAGTTCCTTTATATAACTTCATACGTCAACGCCCACTAAAGGTGGCGGGGTTCAAAAATATACAATATCATGTTTTCCAAAGACGACCGTATGGGCATTGCTAGACCGTCTTAAACTTCATCACTGATCAGGAATATATATACTTTATGGGGTCTCAGATGGATATCTCGCTGCGATACAAACGGAATGACAAAGTGAATATACCCTCCATATTCTTTTTTGGAGGTTATAAAAAAAGCAAAAAAAGAGCACTAATTTAATTGAGACAATATGTCGAATAAACGATTTTAAAAAGCGTTAGTACTTTAGAATATTTATTGTTTCAGTGATATAAATTACTTTTAAAAAAGTATGTTTATTATTCTTTGTCATAATCACTTCATAATTTAAGTGTACGATTACTCTGTCATAACTTGTCAGACTGTAATTAAATGTGCGCTTCGTTATAAATGTGTTTTAATACAAATTGTTTTCTTTTTTTTTAATATTAACTTAAACGCTGTATTTGATGTGAGATGCATTTTCAATAACATTTTTCCCAATAAATTTATTTTTTATCAAGCGAGAACGAATTCTTGTATACTCGTATGTACATTTATATGTTTGGGGCATTGTTTTCAAACAAGCATCAGCTTTATCCAATCATATTTAATTTCTTATGTAAGTAATTTTATCAGACCTTGATTTAGAAGCTAATTGTTCGAAAATTTGATTTAATTTGATGTAATTTGATTGTTCGAAAATTTGATTTATATTAAATATTCCCAGGCACAAAGGGAAATCAGAATCAGATTAAACCGCAGAAAAGAACAATTGTTTCCGAAAGCTGCTACACTTTCATCATCAGTACTCATGTGCTCTTTTGTTTGTCACCACTTATTAGGTTACATAGTTGAATAAGATAACAGTTTTTATTTATGCAAATTTTATTAAAAAATTGCGTACGAGAATTATATGAAACAGATGGTAAGATATTTTTAATCCCGTGTTGCATTTGGACTATTTTCTTCAAATCCCATTTTCTGTAATTTTTGCTCCACTTTACTTAAGCCAAACTTTTTTGGTTTGAATTCTTTTATATTTAAGTACATGTGAAAAGCTTCACTTTTATTGTTAGTTCAAGCCAGTAGCTTTTATGTAAATACTTTTATCGCACCTTTTTATTGCTACATCAAAGTCAGTTAAAATGTATAGGCTAATTGTTGGGAAATTTAATCTCTTCAAAAAATTGTTGTTTATTTTGTATTAATTTCTTTTTAAAGCTTTATGTAATTCAATTCAATTGCCAAATTACCAAATGTTCCAAGATTAAAAAAATATATAAATTGTTTTGCAGAAGAAATCAGCAATAATGTTGCTAGGAAAAACTGTTGTCTTCGAACAAAGCTAATGTTGCAAATTGTTAGTACCATTAAATCATCATTAAATATTTGAACAGGTGCCCTATTCCCACAGTCGGATTTCATTGCCTTACGTCTATGGATGCACAAAATAAATACCAAATACCAATAGACAAATTAGAAAGCTATAATGTTTCATGTTTATAGGTAAAAAAAAATTAGGCAGGAAAAAAATCATTAGTTGATTGTAATACGCTGAAATAAAGACATTCGTTGTATAAAAAGTATAAATTAGAAATTGTTGTTATTTGAATAATACCAACAGCCACACAATTCGTTGCTGCCATTTGATAGGTGTGAAGTCTGTAATCAATTTTAAAATTAATGTGTGTATTAATTTATATATATATATATATATATATATATATATATATATATATATATATATATATATATATATTTATACAAATTATACGAATTATACAAATTCTTTTTGCTAGAATTAATGTCGACGTCGTCGACGGCGTCAAATGTCAAATAAAAGTTGAATCGTATGAAATTGTATGAAAGTAGTTAACGTCAACGCCGTAAGAAATTTAGCGCCGAAAAAGTTCAATCTGTTTCAACTTTTTCGGCGTCGTTGCGGTGTTGCTCAGACAAAATTATATTTTTTAATTAAAATGAATTCGAATCTCACATTAGATGAGCAGCTTATAAATGCTGTTCGTGAAAATGAAATGCTTTACAACAAATTCTCCAAGAGCTATAAGAATATAGCTCTTAAAGGGAAGGCTTGGAAAAAATAGGGGCAGCTTTGAGGATATCAGGTAAAAACATTAATAAACTACATATTTCAATTATTTATGTTTAATTTGTTTACTTATTTTTAAGAACATGAATGCACCACTAGGTGGAAAAGACTCAGAGATAAGTATATGCGGGAAATAGAGAGAGAGAGGGAGGTGTTAACGTCGTCAACGGCGTTTACAATAACAGCAAAATGAAATTTTACGCTGAACATCACAATTCCGGCGTTAAGACGCCGTCAACGACGTCTACATTAAATCTAGCATTATAGATTTTAATAAATAAAAGCTACAGAAAAATATATTAAATTTGATGTTTGCGATGTAGTGTAATGTGATGAAAATTTGAAGTAGGCACAATTTTTATTAAAATCAAAAATAAGTCAGAATTAAGTTTAGTAACAAAGATTATCATAATGCACTAAAGTTAACTTATTAAATTTGGAGAAAGTATTATTGATTAATATAGAATTTGTAAATTTGTGAGTTATACAAAACATCGACACCATGATATAATTAATCCCCTGGAGTCAAATTAATCCCTTGTAGACATATAAAATACTTTTTATACTTTAATTTCAACACTTATGTGTCAGCGACTTTAAGTTTCTTTTAAGTGTATAATAAAAGTTATGGCTGTTCATATGTATTAACTTATATATGTATGAATTTTTATTATCTACTATTTAACCTCCAGGTCACGCTTAATGAAATTGTGCACTCAATGGTGTGTAACGATGAGAAAAAAATCGAATGAAATTGATGTTACATTCCTGATGAACAGAATATGCAGTGGTCGATAGTTAGGAAAACCAAACGCAGTCATCTTGTCTGTCATTCGCAGACTCATTAAAAGTTTAATAGCTTTATGTGAGTACTAATCAATGATTTTCACCTATTGAACGTTTTGCTTTTAACGACACTGATATCTTCTGTGATTTTGTAATGTCTGCGAAAGAGTTTGTTTAAGATCTAACTCAGCTTAATATTTTTATAATTAATACACTGGACTGCTTTTTCCACGTCATGTTATCTTCAATATCATTTTCCTTTACATGATTTGTTATTATGGTTTTCGACTTTCTAAAGGATATACAAGTAAATATAGATTAACATTGCATCAAATAATAACATATCATTTTCTATGGGATTTAATTATCTGTTAATTCAAACGGGTAAATAAAACTCGTTATATCTAGAGTTCATAAAACCAACACAAATTAATATGAATTTCAAAAATCAAAATTTGCTTTTCTGTCTTAACACATGAATTAGTGAATTATTGTATATCAGAAGAAGACATTCGTGAACTGCTCTAAATTATACGCTTTGTTAAATACATAAATTGTTATAAAGGGTGTTTTTTTACGAAGTTTTTTTTTTATACGAATCACTCTGTTGTCTGACAACTGTTTTGACAGTTTAAAGTGACGTCTCTACTCAGTATTGTTTGGCAAATCATCATGAACAGGTTAACTCCACAACAGCGCTTTCAAATCTTGGAAATTTATTTTCAAAAACAGTGTTCAATTAAAAATGTTTTTCCGCTTTTTTACCGCAAAATTCTCTTCAGTGATGAGACGCATTTTTGGTTGAATGGATGTCAACAAGCAAAATTGCCGTATTTGGAGAAAAGATAATACACACGCCGTTCAAGAATTACCAATGCATCCCGATAAATGTACTGTTTGGTGCGGTCTATGGGCTGGTGCAATCATCGGTCCTTATTTCTTTAAAAATGAGAAAGGACGACGCGTTACCGTGAATGGAAATCGATACAGAATCATGATCAATAAATTTTTGGTGCCAAAACTTCAAGATATGGATGTAAACGAAATGTGGTTTCAACAGGATGGTGCCACTTGTCATACTGCGGGCGAAACAATGGACTTATTGAAAGAACATTTCAACGACAACATTATTTCGAGAAATGAACCGGTGAATTGGCCTCCGCGTTCATGTGATTTGACGCCACTCTATTATTTTTTGTGGGGATACCTGAAATCATTGATTTACGTGGATAAACCAGCAACAATTGACGCTTTGGAAACCAGTATTCAACGTGTCATTGCTGAAATACGCCATCAAATGCTTGAAAAGGTGGTCGAAAATTGGACCTCCAGAATGATGTTTGTTCAAAATAGTCGTGGTGGTCATATGCCCGAAATTATATTTAAATGTTCAATGACAAGAAATTATCTACCAAATAAAAAATTATTTTTGGCCATTTCATAATTTGGCATGTGTTTTATTTAAATTTCAAATCAGCAAGCTCTTATAAAAACACCCTTTAGAAAGATACAGCTTTCAGAGTATGGAATATCATTTCCACCTATTTCAAAAAATATCATTAAACATATTTACAAATATTTAAATATATCAATAAAGCATATAAAGCTAAAAACTTAAAGGATTAAAAATCTATTAAATGTTTACATATAAAACAGCAACATGAAATAATTTCTTTCATTTAGGGTGCATGTGTTTGAATATTCATTAGGGTAGTATTATAAGAAATTTTTTTTATATACAAAAACAGTTGCAAAATAGTTCATCACATAACGACACTGAAATATTTAAAAAAAAATACAAATAATTCAATTCGAAGCAACGCTATTAGACTAATAAAGTTTATTAAATATTGTAACCAATTGAATCAGAAACAACATCCTTTGGCTTCTCACAAGACTCTATTTAGTTGATTTGTTTATAAATTGGGGCTTAAGGGTTGGAATCTATATGCCATATTCGTCACCAAACAAAGGACCACCCTAATACTCATTCATATTTCAACATATTACGATATTCGTAGAAGCAACGGCAGACATAAACAAATAAATATGTAAGAGAAACCAAAAATTGAAAAAGTACTGCAGCTAATCATGTTACACATAAATGCTTTTAAAATATTCCATTTCACTGAGTTTCCCATTCGCTGGAGTTGTGTAAAATATGAAATTTGGAATGCTCAAACAATAAAAAAAAAGAATAGCGCCAGATAAACTTTTACGAATGTTCAAAACATTTTATATCCTTTTTTCTAGCATTCACAAAATGGCAAAAGTCAGTATTAAAATAAATGTTTTTATAAAAAAAAAAAACAAAAAAAGCTGCACATGTTTTCTACACCTAAGTATTCGCAAAACAATATTCATACTAACAATACGAATTTGCCAATAGCGCAATCAGTTAAACAAGTCTTGGAATAAATGGTTTTCATTGTTAGCCTTTATATTTGTCGAACATTTTTATTTTAATGTGTAAGCAAAATTCATACATCTGTTTTACAGAAAAATTCTATTTCGTTTTTTTTAAATGTGAACGTCTGCCTGTATCATGCAATATGATGTATGAGGAAAGCATTGTTTTTCATATGAAATATTATATTAATTTGCCTTTGCATACATTTTATTTTTAATTACTGTAACATATAATAATATTTTAATTTTCATAAGATTATTTTTACCTTGTATCAGATAATTTCGAGTTTTTCTTTTAGGATCTGCTTTGTTTCCATCCTGGGTCACTCTTCGCGGGAGCACACATTTCCTTATTAGTTTTTCTGTTAAAGAAATAAACTTTTTTAAGATGATAAAATAAAAAATTTCAATTTTATATTTTACTCGGCTTAATTTATAAAAAAAAAATTGATAAATAAATAGCTTTTAAAACTAATTTCGTGTGAAAAATTTTCCTGTTAACCGGTAGTAAAATATATAGCTTTTTTTGTAAATTGTTAATTTTTTCAACGGGCTTAAGTTCGAATCTGCATGACTGCAAATTATTTTTTATTATTTTATTAATAAATGAATTTGTTCAAATTCTATTTTTATTAATTTATATTAAGATTGGAATATTAAGAATATTTTTCAATAATCATCAAACCAGCAGAACGGATCATTACTGATTTCGAGGCCGCTACGCCATCTCATCAGCGTTCTTTGTTCAATTTTTCGACTTTTGCAAGTGGTGCTAGTTAGTAGGAATATCAACTATTTAACCAATATTTTAACGAAAATTGAATATGAGAAGTTATCACATTCATATTTTTAAGTTATTACATTTTTGGTTAGTATAGCTTTTTTTATAAACTAGGCCTACTATACTTAAATTGTAGATTATTTTTTATAAACTTTGAAAAAACCTTTAGGGCCATTATTACAACTTAAAATTAGTTAAAAGTAAGATTTTATCAGACATATAAAAAGCTTTCTATTATTGCAAATTGGATTTAACATACCAGGTATGATAAACTTAGCTGTCTTGCATCGCTGACTTTAGGTTAAAGTAAAATTTTGCAAATGATATAGTTTTTATATGTCCGATAAAATCCTACTTTTAACTAACTTTAAGTTGTAATAATGGCCCTTAATGTAGTAAATATTTTTTGTTAATAAACTTTTAACGAAATATTGAATTTTAATAAATAAAACTGTTAATAATAAGATAAGAATTCCTTTATTGGACTCAAGTTCAAATCTGCAAATTATTTTGTTATGAATTTTTATTAAAACATTGTTTAAATAGCTGCTCTTCCTAAGGACTAGTACCGCCGTGAGAAATGAAAAAAAAGGTAAACAAAGAACGCTGGTGAGATGGCTTAGTGGCCCAAATCAGTACTGATCCGTTCTGCTAGTTTAAGATTATTAAAAAAAAATGTTCTGAATATTCCACTCTTAATACAATAATTATAATTTAATACAAATTTGCAGATTGCAGATAATTTGAATCTGAATCTAACTAAAAAATTCTTAGCTATATACAAAAAAAAAATTATTTTAATTCATTGGATTACTTTGCATGAGGATATGGCAAGTCATTAATTTATGCTGACTATAAGCCACCAATATATAAGCCAGCATTGGCGAGATATGGCCAGATTTATTGGACAAAGTAGTCGAAAAAAGGGCTAATTGAATACATCCTGTAACTCGTAACCGGGGTAAATATTTAAAGAAAAAAATTAACAATTTACATAAGAAAAAAGTTCGACTAATAACAATTCATACATAATTTAAAGAAAACCACAAATAAATTCTATAAAATCTTCTAAATAAATTCTATAAAATCTTCTAAATAAATAATATTGGGTGCTGTTGGCTGAAGTAGTAGAACACGAGACTACGAAGCGGAGGGTCTTGAGATCGTCAAGACCCTCCGAAGTCATGAAATATTGTGTTCAGTTCTTCTGATCAGCATTAGTGCGTGGTTGTGTTAGTTGCTGCCAGCCTGTTTCAATGATGAAGGCATAGTCACTGGTCACTGAACATAATTGGCAGCGACCGACACTATCATGTACTAAAAAGCAGAGTAACAGCACCCACCTTCGTCGGCCCTATAGCAAAAATTTGCCGGCGAAGTAAAAGATTGAAATAGATACAAAAACAACTGTCTATCTTCTCATCTTTCCTAATCTGTCCCCTCAATACCATCCCCTCGTTTTCAGTTCCGGCGCAATTCCAGCAAATTGCATATATAGGGGTCATTCCCTGAGTGCTGGTTCAAGATAAAAAAATAAATATATATTAAAAAAATTGCATATCTGAGAACATTCACTGCCTATTTCTCGTTGTCGAATGAATTGTTTCTTTCCTATAAATACATTTGAAACAAAAACAATAAATTTTGTTTTTGTTTTAAATATATTTCTACGAAAGAAAGAATTCATTCGACAATGAGAAATAGGCAGTAAATTTTTTGTTTTAAGTTATTTTACCATTTCCTCCATTTTCACTTGGATTGACTTCGTTCATAAAAATATACGTCTTGAAATTTTTAGATGTAAATAAAAAATCTAAAACATGTCATATACGATACTCGTATGTCAACAATTAGCCGGCGAAGTAAAAGGTTGAAATAGCTACAAAAAAAAACAACTGTCTATCTTCTCATCTTTCCTAATCTATCCCCTCAATACTATCTCCTCGTTTTTAGTTCCGGCGCAATGCATTGCATATATAAAGGTCATCCCTGAGTGCTGATGCAAGATAAAAAAAATATATATATATTTTTTAAAATGGTCATAATTTTTTCAGCTTAAAAATAACCTCAATAAATTAAATAATTATGAACTTTCTAAGTATTTCCTTTTTCACAACTCCCTATCATTATAATTTCGTCATATAATAGCATAATAGTTATTCGACTCTACTACTCTCCATCTTATTACAATATATATATTTCTATATTTCTTTCAAGTGTTTAATTGTATATATTTAAATGGCATCCTGCTTTGGGTTTGAATATAATTTATATACCACTTATGTATGCTTACGGCTGTCAGCCTTATACGGCGTTGTAAGAAACTTCCAATTAATTAGAAAGAATTCTCATGAAAAACATGATACTGTATGTTATGCTAAATGCTATACTTTTCGAATTAATTTCTGAATAGCTTGAAAGTCTTAATGTTCCTTGTAGTTTGCTTTCTTACAACACAACACAACACAACATAAACTTATATGTACATCAACATAAATTTAATTGTTATACCTTAACACCTCTTATTGTTAATGATTTTCTTTCTCTAATGCTTTCATTTGAATCATTAACATTTCTATATGTTATAGTTTTGTGCTTGAATCTAGTTAAAAGCGGTTGTAGCGAAATTCAAAGAGAGATAAAGTGCAATTTATGTATATTTTTTTATTTAACTGGATAATTAAAAATGTTACATATTTATTTTCCTGTTTGTTGATCCAACATAATCAGACATAAAGCTGCTACAGAAAATAAATTGAAATGAGAATGTGTACCTGCGTATGAACACATTCAATGCATTTATATGTTTTTGTTGTTATTGTTGCCTTTTAGCATGCCTACGTTTGCACTTTAATAAGCAGTTAAGGGAAAAATGATGATGGAAAATTTTCCACGATGATATAAAATCTGTCTGGCATCAAATTTGAGAGTCTGCCGAATATCATGTTAGTTAGTTGGGTTATTTTTAATATTATAATATATATTCATATACCTACTCGTAATGCATGAAAATAGAATATGATAAAACAATCTTTTTTTATTTATTGTAGCTTGGGAACTTTAAGCCAATTTGTAACTAGGGAATATAAAAAATTATACGAGTACAACCTAAAATTTTTAATGCATTTTACTTAAAATTTGCAGTATTGGGTATTATTTTCCATACTCATTATTTAAATATGTGTTATGCAAACAAGAAATTCCTTAGAACAAAACTGTTTTTTTTTTTCTTCTTATGATTATCTCAAAATATTTCAAATTTTATTAAGTAATGGATATCTCGTTAGCTGGTAAAATAAAATTTAATTATGAATACACATATTCCTAAAACTCTAAAAGCTTCATTTTGTGCATGGCAAGCAATTTCATTATAAGCATTAATTATGGTATTACTTACTAACTAGTTGTGTTTGAAAATATTACAAAAATCCTCATTTCGAAATTTTAATTATATAAGCAACCAGAGAAAAATTAATTGGTTTTTCACACAAATTCCTAAATGGTAATTTTTAAATTTTTCTACAATAATCGACAGTGTTTTAATAAATAAAATAAAACAATGATGTAAGAAATTTAAAAGGATACGTATTGTTTAATACAGCAATGTAGAAAGTTGAAGTGCTTTTTAATTAAATAATTAACAGTATATTTAGTATTGTAAGAAATAAACTTCTTTAAATGAAGAACTAGGAAAAGCAAACTGAAGTTAAAGTTCATAGAAAATTTATGAGATGGAAATTTTAATTGCAAAATT